>JAHHFK020003966.1:0-49612 GCA_024533555.2 Aedes koreicus
CCCTCCGAAACACAGGATCTTTTCACACTTACAAGCATGTTGGACATTTCAGCGCCTACATTTGATTAGGGCGAATCTGCTTCTGTAAACAAACACTTTGTCTGCTAATTTATCGGAAGTTGAATACAATTCCTTCAAATTGAATATATCAGCGGATAGAAGCAAAGCTGATCTTCTTTAAAGAGTGCTTAATTTGTATTTGTGACTTTTTGTTCAAGAGCAAATGACTACGAAAGCCATTGTTTACAAAAGCAAATTAGGGCGAATCTAATGTTGGCGCTGATTTAACAAACAAAATATAATTAACAGTCAGTTCGAGCCGAACTGCAGTTTCTATAAATTTTCGTGGAGAACCAATAGCGGAAGAAGAACCGGAGCCTCACACACCAAAAGCATAGGGTTTCATGGTTATTTAGACTGAATTAAATATATTAAAAATTTATCAATTCAATGACATCAATTTCTTAACATCAACAAGCAGTCCTACGTCAACTTTGCAGTTATGTCACTGACATAACTCACCCTTTCGTTTTTTTTATCTGCGATATCCAACGTTTCATCAAATAAACACAATCCGATGAGATTGCTATCCAAATACTGCAGATGTTTCAAGAACCCTTTATATACTGCTTTGGCAACTTCTTCGTCAACAGCTTCGTAGATTTTAAGCGATTTTATCAAATTAAGGTCATTGTTTGCAGACATTGCAGCACACGTAGACAGAAACCAGTTTTTCAAATATACTTTTACAATGAATACATTAAATCGTGCTAACTGTTGTTGAGTTGCCTTAGGTAACGCAAAAGTGTGTCGGTAAAGGAACATTTTTAGTAAATAAATAATTTTTGCCATCCATCTTGCATTATGGAAAGCACCAGGAGCTCTAATTTTAAAATGTTCTTTAATTTTTCCACCCAAAAATATAAGCGTAAGCTGAATAACTTCGCGATAATCTTCGCGGTGATGTTGTTTTTTTAATTGTCGCTCAAAAAAATTCAAGAGATCCACCCTCTCGTTGGCTGTTATTGATGATTTAACGAATACATCATTAACACCAGAATGGTATGAGCTCTTTTCTAAACGGTGCCATTCCGTCTGAAACCGCTTAAAAATCTCAACATTTGGAGATTGTGCAGTTTCAAATTGTAGTGCCTTGAATGCCTTGCCAACTAACAGCTCGTGTATGTGATGTCTACAGGGAAGTCCAATCAGCTGTCTTTTAAACATTTTGTCAAGATGTTGACACGCTCCTTTCTTTCGACCAGTGTTTGACGCAGTGGTATCAAATGATGTAAACATAACCCTAAAACACGGAATAACGGTATAATTTAAAAATTATCAATAATAATATTGAAACTAATAGAAATTACCTGTCTTCAAGATCCCAATCGACAACTGCATTGTACACCGCTTCTGCTTGTTCTATTCCTGTTGAATTTTGGATGGGAGGAACAGCTAACAGCTTACGGATGCCTTCACCAGATACAACTATAGCCAATCGTTCAGTTTTGGGGGTGGCTTTAGACGACAATATACTAGGAAGCAGTTTTGAATCCCAATGAACTGTTAAGTTAACCTGTGGCTTAAATGTTGCTCTCAGCTCGTTCTGCTTTTGCACACGAATTTCTTTTCTTGAATTCCTAATGGACTCTTTGTTTAACACTAATGTTGAAACGTCGTGCCCCAATGATTTCGCTATAGATGATAGAAATACCGCATTTCGATCACTCACTTTGCAGCGGTCCAAAGCAGCAGCCACATCGACAGTAATGACATTTTTTAATGGTGATTTAGAAGTTGAAGACGATTTGGAAGGACCTAGAAGAAAATTTAAGAATCAATCGTTTGTTAACCACGAAAAACATTTTAAAACATATTTGAAATTAATTCAATTTACACTTACCCGGTATCTGAAAATCTTCGCCGATAGTACTGATAGAAGGAACGGACTCACTCTGGGTTTGAGATGAGGACTCGAAATCACTAGCAGTTAAATTTTTTCTTTCCTGTAGACTTGCTTCTTCCTGCTCACTTGTTCGTGGATTAGTCTCTGTTGTCGCCTCTGCTGTTTCTTCCTCCTCAAAATCACTACACGAGATAGTTGCCGTTGGAAAAGACTCACTTGTTGTTGGAAGAGTTAGTTCTCGTTGTTCTTGCAAATACCGATATGCTTTTCTTTCTACTTTATTCTTCGGTTTATACCTCTTCCCGATATCGAAAAGGTTCTGCAATGAATCAGAGAAATCCTTTCTCTTCTCAATTTCTCTCGCCGACATTCTTAGCTTGCGCTTCTGCAAGATTTTCCAAGTTTCGTAGTACCGCAAGATTTTATGTTGCACTGTCCTGTCGTCGAGCAAATGGTTCAAATGCTTTTTATTCCATGATACTTTCAAAGCTTGTATTGTTAATTGTGCACTTGGTTTAGTCTTTTGCTTCTCTGCTCGCAAATGAAACATGAATTTCCGGAAAACTTCGTTGTATGTAGGCAAATTCGAAGATTCGGGGAACAAAGGTAGGTATTTTCCAACTAGCCGAATATCCTCCATTTTGAAAAACAAAAAACTGTTGACTAGACCGCGGTTCCTCGTTCAAATATAAAAATACTGAATGAGTAAAACTAAAAATAACAATTCCTTATATACCAAATGTGTGGCCATTTCATTACCTACTCAGTCTTTCAAAACTGCTCGCTTGGGACGTATTCGTTGCCTACGGGTAGCTTATATTTTGTTTGGGTAGATAACACTTCAGAACAAAAAGCATTCGAAGCAGACGTTGTCACTACCGAAGCGCGTATACCACAGCAAGCGGCAGGTAACGTACTTTTGTTTTGATCCCCTATAACGTACCTACTTGTGTTTCTCGGAAATGAAGCAGTCCAAGGCCAAGAACCTCTTTAGAAAAGATAAACAAAAAACTTTTTGTTGCACTTCGTAGTCGCCTATCAAGCTATTGTAATAATTTGGGTACATCAAAAATCGTTTTTTTTCCTTATTTTTGTCCATATTTTGGTAACGGCACATTTTTGTTAACTATTAAAAAAAACATAATAAAAATATCTTAACGAAGTGTAGTATGCCAAAAAAGAATCATGGTTTCAAACTATACAAAAAATATTGACTGGTAAATTTGCTGGAAATATTTTGTTGCTTTTAATTTCCAACTCAAAGGACCACCCTAATGGAAAATAAATGAACCATCCTAATGAAATATCATATATTTAATATTGATAATGGCTAACGATTATATAAGAGATGTTTTGATACTATTATCTTATTTTTTTTATTTTTCTATAAAATGGACCACCCTAATGCAAAACAAGTGAACCACCCTAATGAAATATCACATAATATGCTAGCAGTTGCCAACGATGATATAAGACATGTTTCAGTACTATTGCCATGGATATCTCAGCAATTGAATTCAAATCCTCCATATCAAATTCATTTCACTCCTCCACCTCAAAAAATTTCTAGGTCCCAAAAAGTCAATTTTTTTTCGAGATAACACCAGATCTCGACGTTTCATGCATTTCTAAGACATTTGGCATCAAAAACAAAAAATCGATTTCGGAATTTTCACGTACCCCCCCCCTTGGGAAATTTTTCGTGTTTCAAAAAAGTCAAACTTTGACCGCTTTGGTCCAACACTTAACGAAGTCCGATTGAGCTCAAATTTTGCATGGGGACTTTTTTTGAGGAGACGAAACTTTTGAGCACTACCCGTTTTTGAAATTCGAAAAGTCGATTTTTTTTGGCACCCTAATAGTTATGTTTGTATGTATCATATGTATGTAGTTTTAGAAATGTTAAATCATTTACTTACCCACACTGTTGTTATTATTATTGGCTTTTGATTTGGTGGGAACATTCCGTCTTAGATGATTCTTGGTTGGTTGTGGTTCGTCCGCTTGGGTTTTTGTTGGGGGGCTATGGGGTTTTGGTCGAGGGGGGGGGGGTGTTTGCGATGTGGGTGCGGTGGCGGGGGGGTTTGGTTTGCCTTCGTGTGCCTACTACCCAAGTAACCACGAGGCTATAATAGCTTGCATATATAGGGCATATGCATTACGTCTAGTGCATCATTGAAGTTGAATTAAAGCTGAAAAGGGCCCCACTAAGAACGAACTAATGCTATATCTTTTGTTATGCCATAAGACATTGCTAAAGTAGCATTATTGCATTGGTAATGCATCATTGGATTGGTTATGCATCATAACATTCTTAAAGCTAATCTAACGCTTCATTACTTGACAACTGTGGAATTAATGCGATCCCACATTAATGATGTTGATTTTGGGTTGAATAAGTGCAATAATATAATGCTTGTGGTTACTTGGGTAGGCTTCAAGCCTTGCTTTCCTGATTCTTGTATTGTTTCTTTTTTCTTTCTACAAGTATACAAAAATATTCGCTCCTCTGCCAAAAACAGCCAAACGTAGAATCTGTGTGGTGATGCTTTCCAAAAAATTGCAGACCCATAATAAAACTCAGTTATAATAAAAGTATTGAAATTAATAGACGATTCTTTGAATAGCAGTAATATAATTGAAATTATGCAAATTCTATATAGTATGAAAATAAGGAAAGGTGTCGAATTAAAAGTTAATATGCTACTACTAGAGGGTTCAAATGCACTTCTGGTCCACATCACCCCTGGCAACACTGGTTTGCATCTTTCGCGTTTGGGTAAAGATCCAAATAAGCCCTGGAACCTGGTAGTTATCAAGCAACCTCAAGGTTTTGCCAATGCCCAGGGTATTCAAATTTTGTAATAAAGTTAATACTATTTGATTTGACAGGACATTTTCTTTAAGTTTTTAATGTAGTTTTACAACTTCTTGTAGAAATATGTTTATTTATTAAAAATAAATTTGTAAATAATGATTATTATTTATTTATTTATTATTGTTCTTCGTCTTCGAATAAAAATCGTACAGACTACTCTACCTACTATTCTTAATCCTATTTTTAAAAACGTTTTTGCAAATTTTCAAGTTAAAATATTCATTGGTATCGTGAAGGCTCGCTCGGGTTCGAAATGTTTTTAACTGCTTATGTTGACATTCAGCTGATTCTTCTGCTAATATACCAAGTGGTGCTGGTGAATGCATAATTATTTCTCCGGCATGAGCGCAAACTTTATGTAAGGTTGCTCTGGGCAGTTAATAGCGATCAAAATATTTCGGAACCGTACAATTAATTCTTCATCGATGTTCAAAACACTGCTCAAAAGTCGCGAATTTGCGAATGCACGGTGGCAAGCGTTTCTAGTACTGGTACCTGCTGCACCCGATCTAGGTCAATCTATTCTAATTACAAGTTTCGTTAAGTTCTGTTGTAATCATATAAATCCTTTAATGGCTTCGTTATCTTCCATGTTTTTATATCCATTCTAAAGGCACTCGAAAAACCGTATCCAAGCAACAAGGGGAGATACACCGCAATGAAGAGCTTCTACGTTTGATTTCCCAAATCGAAATCAACGAGTATAAACTTGTCATTCAAAAGTTCGACTTTCACAGGCGTTAACTCACTCATCTCTTTCTCTATCTCCTTTTTCGTAGCAAGAATTATCTCCTAGCTCTGTTTTATGAATTCATGAATGAATGGCCTACATAATCTTATACTTTGAGGTAAAAGGGCTACACCACATAATACGTTTTCGATCATTACACACAGACAACTGGATTGGAGTTAAAGTTGATGAAAATACATCTGAGTCATTCTGGCATTCTTCTGCCAGCCCTGATGGTATTCAGAATACCCAGTTGAACCATCCATACGCCAAGACGCCTACTTGCTATACGTCAAGGATCGCGAGATTCAGGTTGAAAGTAAGTTTACATGCACACTAGCGCCGCATAGTGAGATAATTCTGAACTTTTAAGTTTACCATACTGAAACCTTGATCTACTGAATAACTTTGCTGAAGGAAGTAACTTCCTATATACGAAGGATCACGAGTTATTTTCTGATGAAAAAACAAAGGTCAATGCCCATATATCATTTGAGACGGGGGAAGCCCATATAGCATAAGGTCGTTTGGCATAAAGTCGTTTAGCATAGTTATTTGACATAACAATAACTTGAGCTAAGTAGTCATTTGGCATAATGCAGTTTGGCATAATGACCATTTGGCACAAATTGAAATAACATAGAATCCAAGTGGTCATATGGCATAATGACCATTTGACATACTGTCAACAATCAATATGAAACTAGCGATTTGAAATTGGTTAACTGTAGAGAACCCCTAGGTCCTAGGTCGTGTAAACCTTGCAGTCTGCACCTTCCAATATACTCTTGCGCTTTTGGGTACCTTTTGGTACTGGTATCTTTGTTTTTGTTTTGGTTCGCTATGTTATTTTGACAGAATATTTGAGGGTGTGTTGATGTGCATTACGTTATTAGGGGCGAATCATTTAGCTTGGAACCGGTGTGCTAGTACTTCCTGAGCCAAAAAATATATTCATTTTCTTCATGACTATCCAGCCGCTGGTAATATCGTTATATTCCCTTCTTTTTTAATGTGTTCTTGTCGTGTTTAAATTATGGCATTCATAGTTTTCAGGGGGGCTTATTACGAGTGTCACTTCACTGGTGAAAACGAATCATGGTGAAAAAGTTCACGTGGAAATGAGATGGGAGTCACTGTCTTCATTACGGGTGTCACGGGGAAAGTGAGAACCGTAATAACAGCGAGTGGATAGTCAGGAAGAAAATGAATAAATTTTTGGCTCAGGAAGTACTAGGACACCGGTCCCATGCTTAATGACTCGCCCCCAGGGACCTGGTGGGCTGTCATGTTTTTGTAGCTATCATCTCTTTCAACCAAACGTCAAAAGATTAATTGTTTATAAACAATACTGGCGTTCGTACCCGTAGTAACAAACGTCAGATGGACCTTATTCAAATAAGGCCCGCGATGTGTTGCATACTGTCAAACGCTTGTAAATAGAATAGGGTTGCCAGATCCATGTTCGCCCCTAATAAAGTAACTCGCACCAACACATCCTCAAATATTCTGTAAAAATAACATAGCGAATCAAAACAAAGCCAAAGATACTAGTACCGAAAGGTACTGAAAAGCGCAAGAGTGTATAGCAAGCTGCAGACTGCAAGGTGTACCGAGATTTTTATTACATATTCATAAAAATCCTATTCATTTTGAATCGGCTTTAGTACATTAAACGCAATAATTGGAATGGGATTTTGGTGAATGTATTTTTAATAGAAATAAGGGAACTTATTAAATAGATTACTTGTTTTACATATCTTTCTTTAACAATAGTCGGCCTGACATAATAAATAACTGTATTTAAATTCAAGATCAATAGTAGGAAAGGTCCTAACACCTTTTGCTATGACTTTGCTAAGTAGAGTTAGCGCAAATCAATAATATCTTTATCCACAGGAAAGTACTGTTATCATAGACTAACTCTAAGACCAGTAGGTCCCGAACAAATAAGATTTTTTTCTTGGCTCAGTCAGTACTAGCACATCGGTCCCAAGTTTAATAATACGCCCCTAATAATGAACCACACGAACACACTCTCATATATTCTGTCAAAATAACACAGCAAATCAAAACAAAGGCGCAAATATGTATAGTTAGTGTAGAGGTACTAATGGAAACAATAAAAATAAATAAATAAATAAAAAAGGTAAATAAATAATCATGTTTCTTAAGAAAGTGAAAAGAAATCGAGGAACGCCAGGATAGAATTGCAATACTTTGCGTTCAATTTTATCAATGACAAACGCTGCAACCAATGAAATCATGTTTCAACAACAAACCGTTCAGATTTCCCCTCAATCGTGAACCACAATGATTGGTTGACGTCCTACAACGGTGGATATAAACAGAACCACATCGCGCAGTGAAGTTCATTCCATCAACGAAAGTTTAATCGAGCGGAGGCTAATCCGAAACAGTAAGAAAAAATCTAGGGAAACTGCCTCCATATTAATCTCATTGTTCCTATATTCATCCTACGATGAATCAAACAATTGGGCAGTTGAAGGATCGGTTTCGTTTTCTAATAATGTTTGCTTACGTTAAATAGCTACAACAAACATTACTAACTAATCCTGTCACGTGAATATCGTTTTATTTCAAGTAGGATGAATTGCAAGTTGATGAGATTAATATAGGTACATCTTCACTACCACGGACAAAGGAAAGCAGGGGACAGCAATTCGGCGTGTGTGCAGAAATCAAGTGCTTCAAGTACGGTGTTGCGGCAGCGGTCCTACGGTTGGTTTATTACTAGTCACAGTTTGCTAGCGCGAGTGGGTAAAACAAGGGGTTGAGAGGTACCCTTGTTTTCCCTTCGTTTGCAAAGTGCAGAAACCAACTTGGGTGAAATCGGCGTGGTGGTTCTACATCTAATCAAAAGGAGTCAACTGTTGTCATGGATCCTCAACAGGCAAACAAGTTTGTCCGGGCTCCTGGAGTGGCAACCGAAAATCTCAACAGTTATGGCTGGCCCACAATTGATACGTTGCGGATGCGTTTGCGTAAATTTGACAGTTTTCCCATAGGTTTTCTGTCAAATTTACGTCAACGGAACGCAAACGTATCTATTGTGGGTGACCCTTTAGGTGCTGGCTTCAAGGTGTACTTCGGACCAAGGGGTTCTACAACAGTGAACCAATTTCAAATCGCTAGTTGCATATTGATTGTTGCTATTATGCCCCAAAATTTTCATTCTTTTAACTTTTTTTTTTTTCATATAAAGCGGAAAACAAATAAAAGAGTTTAGTTGTTCAAAGTTATTATAATTAACTCGTTGATGCTAACTTTTATGATTACCAAAGGAGACTTTAATCAGCGGGTGGATAGTAATGAAGAAAATGAATATTTTTTTTGGCTCAGGAAGTACTAGCACTCCGGTCCCAAAGCTTAATGACTCGCCCCTAGGACTGTAACTCACACCAATACACTCTCAAATATTCTGTCAAAATAACATAGCGTATCAAAACAAAAACAAAGATACTTGTATCAAAAGGTACTGAAAAGCGCAAGAATGCATAGAAAGGTGCAGACTGCATAGTGTACTTCGGACTTAGGGGTTCTACAACAGTGAACCAATTTCAAATCGCTAGTTTCATATTGATTGTTGCTTTTATTGCAATGCGTACCAAACGAAATGTCATATAATGCAAATTATTACTTACATTTTAACATACATTACATTTATACAATATTGATATCATCGGACGTGATTGATGAATTACTTATAAATTACAATTACTCTGTCTATTTAATAAGGAAATCAATCAATTTCAGGTACTTGAAATTCTTATATATTTTTTTAGTACTTTCACGACTAATTAAATTCTTTTAGGTACTTTTAAGCACAGAGAACAGACATTCAAGCTCGAGTGCCCTCCGTGTGTAAATGTCTGTAACTGCCATTTTAAAATAACATCTTGTTTCCGTTAGTTTTGGTGAATCGTATGTTGATGACGCCACCTGCGCGCCTAGAGTCTGTCAATTTTAGTTTGGTGAAAGATAGACTAGGTGGCGCTGATTTTCCAACGGTTTGCTTTTAAAAATTTACACATTAAATTGGGAAAAAAATGTTCGAGCCTGGATGTTTGTTCTCTGTGTTTTAAGTACTTTAAATTCTATCATCTAATTCTATCACATACTTTAAGTACACATTTAACACGTCTGAGTACTTTATTTCCTCTTAAACACTATTCAGTACTTTGAATAATCTAGAAATACTTTTGAGTTCTATGATTCTTCATAAATTATTCTTGAGTGCTAGAAATACTTTCAAAGTACTTTTAAATTTCTATTCAGTACCAAGAAGTCCAAGAATATTTTGAGTACAACGCACTCCACACAGTGCTCTGCGTGCCCCTCGAGGTGTACTTCGGACCTAGGGGTTCTACAACAGTGAACTAATTTCAAATCCATACTTACATATTGATTGTTGGTAATATTAGGTGCGCAACTAAAGGGTGTCCACGATGAAATTGCCACACTATGAAATTGCTCTAACTTTTTAACCGTTGGGTAGAATTTAATGAAAATTTGGATGGATTTAGTTCATAGTGCATTATTTACATCCTGCAAGTTTTAAAGTCCTGTGATCAAAACTCGCGGAAATGGAGTCGAAAGAACAGCTCGTGCGTGATAAAATCTTGCGCATTCATCACGAGAACAAGGATCTCTCGCATCGTTCCATCGCTAAAACGTTGGGAATCGCGAATTCCACGGTGTCGCGAGTGATTAAGCGGTTCGAGGAACGGTTGACCACCGATCGGAAGCCCAGAAGTGAAGGAAAAAGTATTCCGTACAACACCAAAAATCACAACCGCGTAGTTGGGGCCTTCAACCGAAATCCGAACGCCTCCGTTCGGGATGTGGCTAAGAAGCTGCACCTAAGCCGAAGTTTTGTCCAGAAGGCCAAAACTAAGGCTGGGCTTCGAACGTTCAAGGTACAAAAGGCCCTTAATCGCGACGAGAAGCAGAACAAGTCCGCCAAAACCCGTGCCAGGAAGTTGTACCTCAACATGCTGACGAAAGTTGAATGCTGCATCATGGACGACGAAATATATGTGAAGGCCGACTTCAAACAGATCCCCGGCAACCTGTTTTTCACGGCCAAGGATAAGTTCAGCGTTCCGGAGCATGTCCGCACTCAGAAGATGTCCAAATTTGCGAAGAAATTCCTGGTTTGGCAAGCCATCTGCACGTGCGGGAAGCGGAGTGCACCTTTCGTGACCCAGGACACGATGAACGGACAGGTGTACATAAAAGAGTGCCTCCAGAAGCGGCTACTTCCTCTCCTGAAGGCCCATAACGTCCCAACAATCTTCTGGCCGGATTTGGCCTCATGCCACTACTTCAAGGACGTGCTGAAGTGGTATGCGGACAATAAGGTCAATTTCGTGCCGAAAATGTTCAACCCTCCCAACACTCCGGAGCTCCGCCCCATCGAGAAGTACTGGGCGATTATGAAGCAGCACCTTCTTAAACGACCTAAGGTAGTGAAGACAGTCGAGGAACTGAAGAAAGTATGGGTTTACATGCAAAAAACGGTTGATTCACAGGTTGTGCAGAATCTTATGGCCGGGGTTAAGGCCAAGGTGCGGGCATTTGCGTGTGGACTGTAAATAAAATACGAGAAAAATGGTAAAATGAAGTTTAATAGTTATTTCTCAATCCCTGAAAATTTGATGGCAATCGGATGAAAACTCGAATTTTGCGAATCAATTTTGTGTGTGGCAATTTCATCGTGGACACCCTTTCTCTCGCTGTTTTTTGTGTGAAAATGGAACTTTATTTGGAAAACAAAGGTTACAAACGAATTATTCAAAGTATTGTCCATCACTAGCTACGACTTTTCCCCATCTTTCTGGTAGAACGTGAATACCATTTCGATAGAACTGTTCGTCTTTTGATGCTATCCAAGAATCAAGCCATTTTGAGATGTCATCATATGAGTTGAATTGCTGACCATAGAGACCATGTGCCATCGAACGGAACAAGTAATAGTCGGACGATGCAATATCAGGAGAATATGGCGGGTGGGGTAGGACTTCCCATTTGAGCGTTTCCAAGTAGGTTTTCACGGGTTTCGCAACGTGAGGTCGAGCGTTGTCATGCTGAAGAATCACTTTTTCGTGTCTGTGCTCGTATTGTGACAGTTTTTCGAGGAGTGCTCGGCTCAATCGCATCAATTTAATTCGATACCGTTCCCCGGTAATGGTTTCGTTTGGTTTCAACAGCTCATAATAAATAACACCAACTTGGTCCCACCAAATACACAGCATAACCTTCGCAGCGTGAATATTCGGTCTGGGCGACGATGTTGAAGCATGCCCGGGCAGTCCCCATGAATGTTTCCGTTTTGGGTTACTTTAATGAATTCATTTTTCGTCACCCGTCACAATGCGATGTAGAAAACTCTTCCTTCTTTGCCGCTAGAGCAGTTGTTCACAGACGAAAAAACGACGCTCAACATCTCTTGGCTTCAAATCGTAAGGAACCCAAGTTCCTTGCTTTTGAATCATTCCCAACGCATGCAATCGCTTAGAAACGGCTTGGCGGGAAACTCCTAATCCTGAACCAAGCTCTTCTTGCGTTTGACACGGATCCTCATCGAGCAATGCCTCCAATTCAGAGTCTTCGAAGATTTTTGGCCTTCTTGCACGCGGACGATCATCAACACTGAAATCACCGTTTTTGAAGCGACGAAACCAATCACGACACGTTGTTTCACTCAGAGCAGCATCACCGTAAACTTTTTGGAGCTCTCTATGTGCTTCAGCCGCCGTTTTCTTCGAATGAAAGAAGAAAATCAACACTTCCCGCAAATGACGATTATTTGGCACGAAATCAGACATCTTCAAACAACCAAAATATATAACACTAAACCAAAATCACTGATTTGGCAAAGCGGTTTGTTTACCATATGTCTAAGCTTGGTTTATGACGCTTGAGATGTACAACATTCAACCAGCACTTACTACTGGCGCCATCTATTGCTTAACAGCGGGAACTTAGTTGCGCACCTAATAACAGCGGCTGGATAGTCATGAAGGATATGAATATATTTTTTGGCTCAGGAAGTACTAGCACTTCAGTCCCAAGCTTAATGATTCGCCCCTAAGACCGTAACTCACCCCAATACACTCTAAAATATTCTGTCAAAATAACATAGGGAATCAAAACAAAAAAAAAGATCCTTGTACCAGAAGGTACTGAAAAGCGCAAGAGTACATGGCAAGGTGCAGACTGCAAGGTGTACTTCGGAACTAGGGGTTCTACAACAGTGAACCAATTTCAAATCGCTAGTTGCACATTGATTGTTGGAAATAAGCCCCAGGGTGTCGCATGCCCAGGCCCCGCATTGAAATTTGAAAATCAAATATTTTCTTCTCTGATGTTGAACAGTGATTTTTTGGATTGTTACTGTTACATACTTGCTTAGAGATGTTTGGCATAATTCAATCGAAACGACTGAAACGCAATCGTCACAAATTGGCCAATTTGGAAGGTATTGTAATCTGCCTTCTTAAAATATGTACAATCTGTACAATATAATTATTATACTAAATAATTTATTTTTCTTAAAAACTTTAATTTATGAGCCAAAACCATTTTTTTTAACCAGTTTATTTATTTATACGGCTCAATCGCGTTAGCTTTACGGAGCCAAAGGCAATGTTTGTGGGTTACACACAAAAAAAACTATTTTTTAAACAAATTATGATTCTTCTTCTTTCTTGGGGGCGATTTTATGTTAGCTTCTTCTTGTTCTTTCGCAATTCTAGCTGACTCTTTTTGTTTACTGATCCCCGTTGACATGAATGCGGCGAACTGCAACAACGCACGATCGTGGGTATCCAACTCCTTCAGTTCATCAACAAGTATTTCGGTGTCCACCGGGATGATGACAGATTCCTCCGTTTTAGCTTGCAGCACCTCTAACGTATCCAATTCTCTCTCACCATGAGTTTCTGATCCTCCGGTGGCTGTACCTCCAGTTACTGCACATCCGGACGTTTTCTTCAGCTTACCGCTTTGCTGCTTTTCGTGACTTTGCACTTTCGGCTGACTCCAATTCTGCCGCTTGGGACAGGAAGCCATCAGGTGTCCCTCTTCCTTGCAGATAAAGCATTTGTCCTTGTTGCCTTGGTAGTATTTGTTTCCCTTCCGGCTGGCAAAGTGCAGCGATGACGGTATTTCCTGCTTCACATCCATGTACGCGCCCCGCACACCAGAGTAGGCCGGTATGCCCAGCTCCGCCGGAAACTTCTCCCGCACGATACGTTTTACACGTCTATATTTGGACAACACCGTAACGATCTCCTGGTCAGGAACCTCCGGTGGGAGATCGTATATCGCACATAGCAGATGTGATCTTGGGCATGCGACATGTGCCCTTTAACCTTTTTTCCATTTCCATAATGAAACATCAGTTCATCCGAGTTGGCGGTCAACGCGTGCAACATCGACCGCTCAGACTTGAACTTGACGAGAAGGGACTTTTCATCTGTAATGCTATATGCAGCTTCAATTTCATCAAGCTCCACATCCAAGCCTTTGACAAAATTTGCCACTTCGCCTAATACTGGTTTATGCTCCATTGCCGAAGGTAAATCGCACAGTATTTTTCAACTCGCACATTGCTGCTGTTACAAAAGTGACCGGGGTGATGAAACAAGAACAATGCAAATTTATTTCAATGCCGTAGAGAAGGCTATCGCGCAAAAAAACAAAACTCTCAACCGCCCCAAACGAAAGCAGAAACAGAACTGAGAGCCAAACCATAATGCCAAATGGACTCGGTCAATTGCTTAGAAATTGATCTCATTTTCTAATATTTATGTGAATCTGTCATTATGCCAAATTTGTCTGATGAAACGTTAATTTACAGATTTTCATTCCAAATAATCTTCCTCAAACTGTTCGCTAGTCAATGCCAATGCCACAAGATCTCTATGTCAATTGAATTTTGAGTGTCCAGTTTATGCCAAATTATAATTATGCCCACTGAACCTGAAGCAGCTTTCATTTTCCGATACTTATATCAAATGGTGTTTATTCCAAATAACCGGCATATTCTTAATTTTTTCTTTGTTTTATGCCAAATAATCATTTATGCCAAACGGCCTTTATGCCAAATGACCTTATGCCATATGGGGTAGCCCCATTTGAGACCATCAAGGGGTTTACTGTACTATGCTTTTTTTTTTGCTAAAATATGCTTCCTTTTAACGGTCATAGCTTTTTCTGGTAAAGTCGGATCGACACACTTTCTTCTGCAAAGCTGTTTGTTAAAGCCTGAGAAATTTTTAAAAAAAATGCTTCTGGAGCACGTACACTTAAGCTGAGGCAGTTATTTGAGTGCTTTTCAAAATATATCAGGGTTATTTCAATTTTTGATGCCAATTTGTGAAGAAAAATGCAAATCGCATGATGTCAAAATACGATATTCGGTGGTTTTGGGACCCAACCTAACGGAAACTGGCATAGAGCTCTGTGTTTCAAAACTTTTTTCGGATTTTGTCGACCATAGTCATTTTAACGATTCGATTTAACGATATTTTTCAAAAGCCCCTGTAATTTTACTTTTATTTTTGATCCGGATTCTTCGATGAACTCTTCCGGAGGGGCGCATATTTTTTTCATTGCTCCAATAACGTCATAAGGGAACGTCCATTAATTTTGTCACGCAAAAGGTGACTTTTTATAGACCCCCCCCCCTTGTCACGTTTTTTGTATGGACCTTCAAATTTTTGTTATGGATTGTCACGTTTTCCCAAACCCCCTCCCCCCTTACTGCGTGACATAATTAATGGACCTTCCCTTAGATGGAAATCTTGATGGTGACTCTCTATGAATTACTTCATATTGGAATCTACTCAATCCGGCTTTGATGTGAATACTAAAAGCGTCTTCGGCTAACATTATTCCGCGTTAATTTGTTAATGGAGAAAGCTTTTTTTATTATTTTTTCAAACATGTCCGATAACTTTTACTAGATTCGGCTCCCGTTGGTTGTATGCCGTTCGTCTTGCAAACAGCAAAGCCTTTTCATAGCGTCCACTTTTTTTTTTTTTATAAAGGGGCGTTTTTCTTTTTGTTTTTTTCTATGAAAAATTTTTAAGTGGTCGTCTTTTTTTTGTGGGTGTTGGGGGGGGGGGGGGGGGGGGGGGGTTTTTTTTTTTTTTTCCGTATATTCCTCGGTGCAAAAATCCCCCCCCACCCCACCCGGAAAAATTCCCCCTCTTTATAAAAAACACCTCACTTATACACTGATAGGCAAAATAAAGTGCCCACCTCTTCGTTTTTTTTTCAATTTCTCTCATTTACTTGGTTCAAATTAAAGTAAACACAGTGTAGTTTTTTTTTCTTATTTTATTTTTTATATTCTTTTTAAGTTTCACTTATGGAATACTGAAAAAAAGGGTTTTACTTAAAGAAAATAAAAATCAATTTGTGTTGAAAAAAAAAAACAGTGACAAAATAAAGTGCCCACTTCAAAAATCGATATGTTTTCGATAAGTCTCCATTGGAAGACCCCTCGATTGTTTATGTTTTGATATTTTGACATGTTTTGAAGCAAACGGCTCAACCTGGTGCATTTGTATACGTGATCGCATTTGATTGAATTGAAAAAAATGGAGAACGCAGTGCTTTCGAAAGCAATTCCCTTGTGTATCCGAGAATTGGTCGTTCGTGATGTGCAAAACGGTGAATCGCACCGGGCTGTCGCTAAGAAGTACAGTATTTGTAAGGCAGCGGTTGGCAAAACTTCTGAAGCTTAAAACGTTTGGATCAGTGGTGGATCGCCCTGGCAGAGGCAGGAAGCGGAAAACGGATGCGAGAACGGACACCAAGATCATGCGCGAAGTCAAGAAGAACCCGAAGGTAACTGTCCGCGAGATCCAGGAAACCCTTCAGTTATCAGTTTCCGGTCGAACTGTTCGTCGCCGTCTCGTAGCACAGGGGTTGAATAGCAAACTTGCCCGGAAGCGCCCATTTATCAGCAAGGCAAACAAAGCCAAACGGCTTAAGTTTGCTAAGGAGCATGCTGATAAGCCCCTAGAGTTCTGGAAAACGGTTCTCTGGACGGACGAATCAAAATTCGAGCTGTTTAACCGAAAGCGGCGGGTTCGTGTTTGGTGCAGATCGGGAGAGGAGCTTCAGGAGCGCCACATCCAAGGCACGATGAAGCATGGAGGAGGAAATGTGATGGTCTGGGGGTGTTTTTCGTGGGGTGGAGTGGGAAGCATTGTGAAAATCGACGGGATAATGACGGCAGATTCTTACATCAACATCCTGCGAGAAAATCTGGAGGTTTCGCTGATCCAGACGGGTCTTGAAGAGAAGGTCGTATTCCAGCAGGACCCGAAGCATACTGCCAAGAAGACCAAGTTTTTCTTCCGGTCTTGTCGGATCAAACCGCTGGAATGGCCTCCACAAAGCCCGGATCTCAATCCCATCGAGAATTTGTGGGCGATTCTCGATGCCAGGGTTGACAAAACTGGTGTTACCAATAAAAATAACTATTTTGAAGCCCTGGAGCGCGCCTGGGAAGAGCTAGATCCACAGCACCTAAAGAACCTGGTCTAGAGCATGTCGAAGCGCCTGCAGGAGGTCCTGAAGGCCAAAGGAGGACACATAAATTATTGAAATGCTTTTGTTTTACTTTAATTTATGTTTTCTGTAGCCTAAATGAAGTGGGCACTTTATTTTGCCACTGTTTTTTTTTTTCAACACAAATTGATTTTTTTTCTTTAAGTAAAACTCCTTTTTTTCAGTATTCCATAAGTGAAACTTAAAAAGAATATAAAAAATAAGATAATAAAAAAAAATACAGTGTGTTTACGTTAATTTGAACCAAGTAAATGAGAGAAATTGAAAAAACGATGAGGTGGGCACTTTATTTTGCCTATCAGTGTATATGACTGCAATTATGAATATTACTCCCGTTAGCTTGTTCATACCTCCGCTGAGAGAAAAGATTGCTAAACGAAAACATATTCTAATTTCATTTAACCAGAATTTTACGTTGAATTGGGCACAAACATCATTTTAGTTTGATTTGACTACTGACGGTGGTTAAAATAAACCAAAATAGTGAGTAACTGTTTCGGGAATTAAGCAGTTAAGTTCAACTGACATCAGTTTGAATTTACCATGATGTTGGTTGTTTCATTAGTACAGCTACGAAAACAAACATATTTGTTGGTTGATTCTACCAACGCTTAGGGTTTGTTTTGAACAAATTTTTATATGATTTAAAGTGAATTGCCGTTTCAAACAAACAAACGAAAACGATTGAAACAACAAACATTTCCATTTACCATCCCTACATTTCTTCTGTAATTTCAATTAGGTATTTGAATAAAATTCTAACAAACATTAGAAAAGTGCACATTTACATTTATAGACTTCTCTCAGTCTTAGAGAAATCGAGCCTTTCTTCTATTGTCAGGTTTTTTTTAAAGTAAAATGTGAAATTTTCACCTTCTGTTGAGTGACAGCCTCAGAGCAGCGGGACCGGATGACGGAAAATGAAGAAAACACAAAAAAATATAAATCCCTTTCAAGGTGGAAACAACAAACATATTAAACACATGGATTCGTCTATATATCCAGACTGTTTCGAGATTTGTAAACAAACAATTCAACAGCCAAATTCTCACAAATAATGGCTCGATTCAAACATATATCATATAAACTACATACAGAGAAAACTTTTCTCGACCTAATTGATGACTAGTATATCAATTCGGTATAAAACTGTTACAGACGCGAAATCACCAATTGAAATGTTTGCTTACGAAAAAAGATACTTTTTTGAGATTGTGTTCTTCTATGTTTCACTATTTCTTTGCAGTGTTTGTTAAAAAATAAACCCTTTTCAAAAGTTGATCGTGATGTATTTTTATATTTATAAGCAATATTCTATAGTTGTGTAACTTATTGTGTAACTGCTCGTAAGGCTTAAATAAAAGGAAAAAATAGAATACACTTCTGACCTTGAAATTTTCCACAGTATCCGAAATTTAAAACACACTATATTTTCATTGGTCGCAAGTGGTTGCAGCAAATCGCTTTAAAGCTTGTTAGTGTAGACATAGAACTTGAGCGTTAACCAGTTTCTATCCTGGAACAATGCGGGACAAAAAAGTTGCCGGTCAACAAAATTGAAATTTCATATTTTTTTAAATTTATTCTTCTTTTTGTATTATTTTTCATGCCTTTTTTCATTTATTTCACAAAAACACCCGTTTTTAAACAGGCTTGCTTGCCTAACTTTCCAATTATGTGTTCAAAGCTACAGGAAGCGAAGATAATAATTACTAAATATCGATTAAAAGTTATGTGTTGTTCAACAACAAAAACTAAATTTTTTAGGTTTTTTTCCACTTCGACATTCAATATATGTATTTGAAAATACATCAGCTAGCAGCTTGAAACTTGAGATTTCTCTTAGTTCATATGTGTACTATTGGTAGAAAATTCCAAAACAAGCATCGGTGAGAGCCGATTTTCTGATTTTTGTCCGCCTCATATCTTATAGTGAGTTGCCCTTCAAGATGATTTGCCATCCAAATTTTCAAATTTGCAAATCGTTTTTTTATTTTGAATGTTAATTACCTATAATTTCAAGTTTCTGTTCGAATCGTGTTTTCCACAAAGAAACAACTTTTTATTCTGTACAACAAATTCAATCCAGGCCGGAATGTTGTCTAACTGAAAACTGAATTTTTATTATGGATTGTGATATAATTAAGCTTCCGGGAGGATCCATAAATTATTTACACATGATGGAATTTTATTTCATACATATTGTTGTTCACAAATGTTGGCAGGACTGGGTGTTGCACTTTATTAGTTTTTTTTTTTGCCAGCTTTTTTTTATTCAGGTATATTTGCTCCAGTCTTGTTAAAACAACGATTTTTAATTATGGTTTGAATTATATATATATTTTTAAATATATATCAAACGGACAAACGAGTATCCATTTTTTTTTTCAAATAATAAGGCAAAATCAAGTGTTTTTTTTTTTGTGTGACTACTGAACGATACTTGAAAAGCCTTAGACACCATCATGATCAAAATGTAAGAAAAAGAACGTCAAAAAAGATGTAACAAAATTTTGCTAGATTCTCATGTTTATAAGATCTTTTTTTTCTAAGTGTGGAAAATCCTTTAAAATAAAGAAAAAAACATCGTCCACTAAACACTGCTAAACAAATTAAAAAAAAAAAAGCAAAACGCAAACACTATTCCAGATTGTTTATACTTTCAGGGGTTTGAGTAGTTTAATGACATTTTTGTGGGCATGAGCTGCTGAACAGTGTCTTTTTTCTTATTATGCCTAGAATCATACATAGAACAATAATGAAATTTTTATGTTTTTGTTTATTAACAGATTTATTTTGTTTCTATGATCGATACTATTTCTCACGGATTTGTTTAGATAATTACGAAGAGTATTCTAGAAACTGATCAAGCCAGGTAGCTGTAGGTGTCTTTCTGCCCTTCCTGTCGTTCCAGATATTCCTTTTCGATCAAGATATCGATACATTTCTGTGTTAATATTGCAAAAAAAAAATCAGATAATGCACCACTGTGACACGATATGGATGTACATACCTTGATGACCTGCACCTTAGGCTTGAAACGAGTTGACAGTTGATTCAGCACTTCGCCGACGAGGTGGGTGTGATTCAGAGCCTTACGCATTTTCATAATTCTGACTATAGCTGCCTGTATAAGAATTTTTCGATCTTCTTCAATGTGTTTGTGAGTTGCTTCCTGCTCTACTTTCAGTTCCGTTTTCAGGGGGAAGTTTATGTTAATTCGAAGCTTTTTGCTACATTATAAAAAAAAAAATATATATGTATATATTAAAATACTTTCCTGTTCAAGTTTTAATAATACTATACTTTTTAAATCCTGTGTTCAGATCAACTGTGGAAGCTGGTTGGAGGTTGGCTTCGTCGTCGTAAGATGTTAATAATTTTGTCTTCAACAGAATCTGCAGCACTTGAACCAAATTCTCGTGATTGATGCCTGTTGGACACGGTAAAATAAAAATTCGGAACCATTATAAATAGCGTAACATTCTTTCTAATGGGTAAAATCAAAATTCGGAACCATTATAAATAGCGTAACATTCTTTCTAATGGGTTTTTTTTTATAATTTAGGAGTAGAAAGGGTAAAATTAGCATACGTGGTGAAATAAGTACTATCAATTTCACAAAACAATACAGTTTTTAATGAAACTTGCTATGCCAATCAATAGAATGTACTAAAAATACTATTTTTCAATATCGTACATGTAATATATATCTTTACATTGTTGAAAATGTTGTTGATGGTCTTTGGGGAATCTGCTCTTTCGAAAACCAGAGCATACGAATGGCATAAAGAGATCAAAAGTTGTGAAGTGGCCGAAGACATGCCTCGTTCCGGACGCCCTTCAACATAGAATACCGACGAAAACTGTGCATGTATATGGGGGAAGCCCATAAGGCATAAGGTCGTTTGGCCTAACAATAACTTGAGCCTAGTGGTCATTTGGCATAATGCCATTTCGCATAACACTCTTGAAATAAAATAGAATACAAGAGATCATTTGGTAGAGTGATCATTTGGCAGAATGACCATTTTGCATACTATAATTGGCATAACAACCGATTGGTATAGCGGGAGGCCTATATGATGAGTCATTTGGCACAGTCGTTTAGCAGAAAGTTCATTTCGTATGAACATGAATATTAAACTATTTGGACGTAAAATTTGAAGGAGTACAAGCAACCCGTGATTGAAGCTCTTATCCATCACAGTAGTCTAAAATGTAAATGAATAGAAATATAGATCACTAGTAATCATTCTCGTGAAGCGATCGGTTCGTAGTTCACTTCCCTCCAATAGGTTGTGGGCCCAGAGCGGTAACCATCGCAACCGATCAACAGTTGGAGTCAAGATTTTTTTTTCATTTTCAACCCTTCAAGAATGGAACGACTTGGCGTAACGAAGCTCAATGGAAGCAACTATAGCACCTGGAAGACGAAAATCGAGTTCCTACTGGTTCGTGACGACCTGTGGAAGTACGTGATCGGATTCAAACCGACGTCGGGTGCTACGGCGAGCGCTACGACCGGTACTATGACGGGAGCTGCGACGATCATGGGTGCTACCGTGGCGGAAATTGAAGCTTGGACCACCGGAGACCAGAAGGCCCGAGCCACGATTGGGCTACTTCTGGAGGATAACCAACTGAACCTTATTAACATAATCCTGACTGTTTACACACATGGCACCGCATTCTGGGGCATCATGAGCCAGATGCCATTCGGGATCTGCAAACCAAAGGACTGGCGACTGGAATCTGCATCAAGGACTGCGGGTGCTACGTGACCTGTGAGTGTTGCGTCCAAGGGAAATTGGCACGTCTGCCTTTCCCGAAGCAATCCAAAAACAAGTCGAAGCAGCCGATGGACCTAATCCATACCGACGTGTGTGGGCCAATTAACACACCAACGCCAGGGGGTTGTCGCTACTTTCTGACGATGATCGATGATCACTCTCGCTATACCGTGGTATACTTTCTGAAAAAGAAGTCGGAAGTTACTGAACGGATCAAGGAGTATGTGCAGTTTGTGAAGAATCACTTCAAGAGGACGCCCAAGGTGATTCGATCGGACCAAGGTGGAGAGTACCAAAACGAAGCTCTGAATCGTTTCTGCTGCAAAGAGGGTATCAGCCAGCAGTTCACCACAGCCTACACCCCGCAGCAAAATGGGGTTGCGGAGCGTAAGAATCGTTCACTGGTGGAGATGGCGCGCTGCATGATTCCGGACGCGCAACTGCCGTACAAGTACTGGGCCGAAGCTGTGAATACGGCCACATATTTGCAGAATCGTCTACCATCTAAGCCAATATCAAAGACACCGTTTGAGCTCTGGACTGGAGACAAGCCTGATCTCAGCCACCTCAAGATTTTCGGTTCGTGGGCCTACGTGTGGATTCCATCCGAGAAGGGGGCGGAGTTCGGGGCGACAACAAAAAAAATGGTGGTCGGGGGCTTTTCCCCCCCCCAAAAGGCCCACCGCCTCCACCCAAATTACAATTAATAAAAAAAAAAAAAAATTATTAGTTATTTTTATTTTATTTCTACTATTTTTTTTGTTTATTTTGACATTTTCTTGTTTTTTTTCTTGTGTATTCTTTTTTCGTCTGGGTCGTTTACTCATGCTCGGGCAAGTGTGAATGTTGGTAATTACTTAGGAGTGTATGTCAATGTATATGAATATGAAAGATAGTAGTTATTAATTATTAATTATTTTTTTTTTTTTTTTTTTTTCTAGTTTCCGGTTATTCACTAAACACCCACTCCAAGTAACATTGCTAAGACCATCCTGCTTTATTAAGTTTTATTAAAGTTTTATGAAAGCCAGTTGAAATCAACTTGGTTTTATTATGGCACC
Organism: Aedes koreicus; assembly: GCA_024533555.2. Taxonomy (NCBI): domain Eukaryota; kingdom Metazoa; phylum Arthropoda; class Insecta; order Diptera; family Culicidae; genus Aedes; species Aedes koreicus. The sequence goes on from JAHHFK020003966.1 coordinate 22,982, forward strand.
AAGTGTTGCCAATAGGCTCCATATTTTAGCCAGGTTTATGAGAACCTACACAGCTTGTTTACAACAATCTTAAAACCTTGTTTCTCAAATTCTTTTTACTCCTATCAAAGGTTTTATTTCGACTTTATGAACTCGTAAAATGCTGTTTTGAAATGCCGCTTTAGGACTCATTGATTTTATCTTATTATGGTCAGTTGAAAAAGCATTATAAAACCATTTTGCCTCCAGTAAATGCATTAAACGGCAAATTGGCATTGGAGGAAGTCACCATGAGACCAAATAGTTTTATAATAGTCATTGCGAAGAAAAATTGGTTTTATGGCAAACCTGTGCTTTTTTCCAATCGCCATATTGAAATATAAGAAATAATTGAAATGTGGAAAAATAAATGCATCAAATTTTCAATGGCATGTAAATAAACTGCAGATCGGAGACTAATTTCAGCATTCTCACCCTGAAGCATAGTCTCACCCTGAGCATAGTCTCACCCAATTCCAAGCACTTTCCAGGAAATTCATGATTATTTTTATCGAATATTTTTTTTTAATTTGATTTATGTTGTTGTGAATTCGCATAATTTCCGAGGCGCATTAATTTTCGGCTTATATCGTGCTAATATTCACCATACAAATAATTGCGCATATAATTTGGAGCATAATACGTTAAAGAAAACAAAATTTGTTTTGGATATTTTGCTAGCAAACAAAATTTCCCGCAAGAGCAAAGAATCGAACAAAGAAGAACAACAAAAACCAACCTCGATTTCACAGTGAAGTTTGACAGCTGTGGCCATTTGGCCACATTCTGGTTTAATGGCAGCCAATAGGTTTTATGAAGGTTCTCAAGTGGTCATAACATCTTTCAGTAGAACAATTTCAAAATCTTTATGTTCTCATAAAGGTTTTATTAACTTGTTTTCACAACCGTCTATAGAGTGGGCCATTTTGTACAAATTTCGGCTTAAAAGAAGCATAGAGGAGGTGCTGGTAGACAAAACAGTTTTGAATGTAGTTTTATCAACAAAGCCGGGAGGAGTGCTATACGGCTGAAATAAAACTAAAATTGTTACTTGGGCATCGATCCTGACACGTACAAGTTGGTCAAGAGTGAAGACTGCCGCTTTCTGACACATCGGGAGGTTCGGGAAACCGAACCTTCGCAGGGAAGTATCGTTTCATATCCTTTTTTTGACGTTTTTCCAACGAATCGTGCTGATGGCGTTCCCGTTTTAACAGCACCCGACGGAGACGAAGACGTCGTTCCGGCCAAGGGCCCGAACAGCGATGATGGCGATGTACCGACTGATGTCAGCGAGAACAACAGCAGCTATGACCAAGATGATGACGAGACAAGCGAAGAAGATTTCTACGGTTACGAGACCGCCACTTCCAACAATGAAGAAGATGACCCGAATGACACCGATGCTATCGAGCAGAATCAGCTAAACGTTACCGAGGGACAGGAGGAGTTTGGTGCTACACCGAACGTTCGTCGATCCAGCTGCGTGAACAAGGGGATGCCACCGCAGAGGTACAGCGACATGGTCGGTTTGACTGTCCAGGAGTACCGTGAGCCCCGATCGTTCGAAGACGCAATGAGGTGTCCGGATCGTGACATGTGGAAGCGTGCTATGGAGGAGGAGATCCAATCCTTGCACGAGGATGCGACATGGAAAATTGTTCCTTTGCCCAACGATCGCAAACCCGTATGCTGCAAATGGGTGTTTAAGAGGAAACTGGACGGTAACGGCGAAGTCACCCGATACAAGGCCAGGCTGGTCGCCCAAGGATTCAGCCAGAGATACGGAACCGATTACGACGAAGTCTTCGCCCCCGTTGCGAAGCAAACTACCTTTCGCACGATGTTGTCGATTGCCGCCAGGAGGAAGCTGTTAGTGAAGCATGTGGACGTTAAGTCGGCGTACTTGTATGGAGACCTAGCCGAGACGATCTACATGAGGCAGCTGATTGGTTTCGACACCGGTGCGAAGGGCGACGTGTGCCTACTGCGAAAAGTCTATACGGACTGAAGCAAGCAGGACGAGTATTGAACCATAGGATCACCGAGATTTTACGGAGTCTGGGGTACATACCATCGGAAGCAGATCTGGAAGTCGTTCATACTATTGTACGTGGACGATATGCTGATCGCTTGCCATGACGAAGCGGAGTACAATAGGATTGAGGCTATTTTAAAAGTGCACTTCAAGATAACTTGTCTAGGAGACGTTAGTAACTATCTCGGAATTCGGATCCAACGAAGAAAGGATGGACGATTTTCGCTGGATCAATCCTCGTATATCCGTATGATTGCTGCAAGGTACGGACAAGCAGACGCAAGGCCATCTCGGATCCCAATGGACCCTGGTTATCCGAAGCTACAGCAAAAGGAGGAGGAACCAATGCCAAGGAAGGACGACTTCCAAAGCTTAGTCGGTGCTTTGCTGTATGTTGCGGTAAACACGAGGCCCGTTATTACCATTAGCGCGTCAATCCTGGGGCGCAAGGTGAGCAATCCTAGCCAAGCTGATTGGACGGAGGCTAAAAGAACGCTCCGTTACCTGATATCGACCGCCGACTTGACGATGGAGCTTGGCGGACCAGATCAACTTGAAGGATACGTTGATGCAGATTGGGCTGGAGTCCACCAAGACCGTAAGTCAAATTCTGGATTCATCTTTTTATTAGGTGGACCGATTTCGTGGGCTGCTCGGAAACAGCAGTGTGTTACCCTTTCTTCAACCGAAGCGGAATATGTGGCGTTAGCCGAGGCCTGCCAAGAGCTGCTGTGGTTGCAGAAATTGATGAAGGACGTTGTTGACAAGCCTACCGGACCAATCGTAGTACGAGAGGACAACCAGAGCTGCATAGCAATGCTGCAAACTGAAGGAGGAAGTCGACGGACCAAGCACATCGACACGAGGTTCAATTTCATCCGAGACTTGGTGAGCAGTGACGTCATCAAGGTTATCTACTGCCCCACCAAATCAATGATCGCTGATGCCTTGACCAAACCGTTGTCGAGGGTGAAGCGAATTTCCGGATCCAGATGAGACTTCAACCATTGCTGCTTGAGGAGGAGTGAAGGAGTACAAGCAACCCGTGATTGAAGCTCTTATCCATCACAGTAGTCTAAAATGTAAATGAATAGAAATATAGATCACTAGTAATCATTCTCGTGAAGCGATCGGTTCGTAGTTCACTTCCCTCCAATAAAATTAATGGAGAGTGCAAGTCCCAGACCCGGTGGCCTGTGGCTTAGCAGCAAACCTATGCCGTAGTGGGGTGGTAGCTGGCCGGCCACGCTGGGCAGGATGGAAAAAGTCCCGAACCCGATGTGTGTGTCTTTACAATCAATCTCCCACTGACCGGCAGTGCTTTAATGGAAGAAACTTGTCTGCATTTCTTCAGTAATTTATATGTGATCACTATGTGCAAACATTTTTAGCCCTGGAGATTGAAGGTGACAGCTCTATTGAAAATCCAACGACCCATTTCAAGAATGCCTGTTCATACACGTACATTCTGAGGTCACCTTCATATACATAAGCCCCGCATGAAAATCTTCACACATCAAATGGATATGTGAAGAGTTTTCACACTTCCAGAATCAAAAATGGAAATTCTTGATCCTGGCGTGTATATAGTTAAGGTATATTTTTGATAATATAAAACGACCTCACCAATGTTCCTTATATGATGCTGGAAAGCTCGTCACTAAAAACACAAAAAATGGGGAAAAACAATCCATCTCAAGAAACACGACCATAACACATCAAAATTTAATTTAGTTGAATGAAGGAATATTTTTTTATATTATTTCCGCGTGAAGCACGGCTTGCTGCGATATCTTCCCCCGAAAATCAGATCCGATATGCATGTAAAATGCAACATTTGCACCCTTGCTGGAAAAGAGTTTTTAGAAAGATTGTGCTACATATTTACAGAGGTGAATCTTCATGCATAACACGTGTATTAGGTAGATACCAGATGTGATTTGCAGTATCGTATACTTTTTTTGAAAGTCCGCGATAGTGACTTGAAGATATATGCTAGCCAAATCAATCAAAAACTCGTGGATAACAGTTCATGTACCTATCATTTCTTACCAGTATTTTCACTTAGCTGTTGAACAGTCCACGATTCTTGTTCGTTGAATTGAAGTAGAACAGCCATCTGGAAAGTGCTAGCCTGGAATGAGTTATAAAAATGTTAAACATCTAAAATCTGACATCGGTAACCATCCGTTCATACCTGTAGGGTGTACCGCATTCGAAAACTGCTCGTTATCAGTTCACCACGACACATGTTATACAGCCAATTGAGCTTCCGTCCGGAATGTTGTTTTGCATAGAAATTGTTAAATCGATGGACAGATTGTTCCAGCTGAAAATTATAATCGAATGACATAACTCAGGAGGGTGTTAAGTAGGGTACTGCTTCCATATTAATTTCATTGTTTCTATATTCATTCATCGTTGAATCAAGAGCTTAGAGTGTAGATTACTTTTATTCGTACTCATATTGCTTACGTTGAATAAATACAAACATAATATGCTAGCCCGCTCGCGCATTAATGTTATATTTTCAAGTACGTTAACTTTGTTATTATGGGAACCTAGGTATATCCTGTTATTACCTACCTCAAATGGAAGAGAAAACGTAAAGCTCTGATTGAACGGCCACGAACCGCTGGATAGAACCAGTATACTGAAATCGATCTCATTTCCAGTAGATCGAGATGCGTCCCTTAGTCCCTTAACGTGTTGCCGGTACTGTTCGTTGAGATCCTTGGAAACTCCAATATCTTGGAACATTCGTTGTAGCTTGCTGGTATACTCGAAGCCACATGCTTGCTTCAATTTGGAAATCATGGACGCCTCAGCATCATCGCTAGCTGACATGTGATGACACAAACGCTTAGCCAACATCTTACTGTAGAACTTCTGGAATACGTCTTTATCCTCGATGTATTTGAAGACAACCATCTGGAAATAGGGAAGGGAATTGTCGCTGTACCTTTACTCCAACTTCTAAAAGCAATATTTACTCACCACTTGATTCAGGGTGTCCTCTAGTTCCGCTTCCTCTGGATTTTTACTGGACTTCTTCAGTAACAGATCACAGTACTTCGCTAAAAGTTCCGGACTTTTACTAGCACTCTTGCTTGCCTCAGTTACTGCATTCGTGTTTATGAATTTACCACATGCTTTGTCGAGTGCAGCGACAAAGCCGCTGTCATTATTGAATGCCGTAAGTACGAGAGCGTTGTACTTTTTGTGAACTTCCAAAATGGTTTGGACGTAAATTTTGGGATCCTTTGGATTAGACAAAGTTTATTATCGTTGAACAAGATTAGAAATAAATGAAGGATTACATTTAAAGCAGCTTCGCCACACTTGGCAATCGCAGCCAGTCCCTGATTATGAATGTGAGTTTCAAGGATTGCCTTCAATTCAACCAGTCCCTCTACTATCCGAGCTACCAGTGAATACATCCGACGCAGATCAGAGTTTTTGTCGGAGTCAAGTAAATTTTGGAACTCGGTTCGGAATTGTTCCAAATGTTTTTGAATCAATACACGTTCGCACGTTTTGGCCAATCTGTCCTGCGTACTCTCGTGTAAGTACACCTGCACTCGTTTCTGTTCCTCGTTCAATCGCAATTCCACGCGCTTCATGTACTCGGTAACAGGATTCTCCCTCAAGAATTCCGCACTTTCTCTGGTGTAAAACCTGATGAAATATCCAATGTCATCGTTACCATGAATTAGGAAAAATATATTGAACTTACATTTCGGTATCCTCCAAGAAAATATTCTCGAAGCTCTCCTTGTACACGGATAAATTCTGTCCCTTGGCATTTGGATCCTCTTCGTTTAGTCCCAGCTCGACATAGCAGTTGATCACGCCGGATACCAAACGGGAGTTGATAGTCTCGCCATTGCGTTCCCGTTCAATCAATTTCAAAACAGCGTTGGTAACCTGCTTGTTAAGTTGTTTGAACAAATTTCCACGCCACGTCACAAGAGCGAGTTGGTAAATCTCATAAACGTCCTTGCGACCTTCCTCACACTCACGTTTCACCCAATGTCGATTGAGGTAGGCACAGACTCCGTTCAATACTTTGCTTGAGAATTGATATTCTTCCCATCGTTTTGTGTAGAAGCTTAGAACTTCCTCGTCCATTAGGTCAATACCATTCTCCTGGAGTTTAATCAGGTAACATTCGAGAAATTCCTTCAATCGCTTGTACAACTCCTGTCCAACAAGCTGAGCCCCACCTGCACGTTATTCAAAGCATAAGACTTTCTATACCAGTGGAATATCCTTCAAATCATACATACCGGAAGGAATAGCCGTTCCCTTTTTAGAAACCTTGGATGAAGTTTGCCGGTTTGCCGGCTGCTGATGAACGCTTGTACAATAGTTGTAAACATGACTGTTGATAAATAGCAAATAAGAAAGAAGAACACTAAAATTAGATCCTTCAATATCACCTTATAGATTTAGGCACATTCACATCAGTTGGTAAGCAGCCAAAACATCGTTTGCTCATTATCGGTAGATGACGAATTAATTAATCTGTAGAGAGTTTCAGATTGCCGGGCATCAACAATGTTTTGGGCAATGTCTTTGATTTTTAATGAATGTTTGTTATGATAATTCTGACTGTAAAAAATAGTGGTTTCTTGGCGAGTGCGAAGAGTTCGTGATATTATGCATGATAATATACTCATGTTTCATGAGTTTCATGTTCATTGTTTCATATTGTGTAGACTAATATTTCTAAAAATCATATCTGCCTAAATCGATTCTCTTCATTTGTATTTTTGGATTGTCACAGCTGAGCTAATGCTTTGGGCGTTGGGCTTATTTTGTCATATTGCTTGAAATAAGAGGTTCATATTTAGAGTGTTTAACGAAAGGCATTGTTGACAAACAGTATATATTAATGCATAATATGAGATTGCTATGCCACTCTCTCTAGCATAGAATGGACAACATGGCCCTCCCTTGCTAACGGCAAGATCGATACTACTCAAATCCGTGAAAAGATCCGCTTTTCGAATGTATTCCAAGTATACCAAACTTATCCTCTCCTTTTTTCCACGTAACAAAGAAGTTTACAGCAGAGCTGGTAAATCTCACGGCCATCATGTGACAATGAAAAAACAGACCATTTCACTGTCACGAGAAGAAACGAACTATCATGAGCCTTTTTGTCATTCTCATACCATCATTGAGTCATGAGGTTTTTTCTCATACGATTGTATTTCACAAATTTCTCACTAGTCAACTTGAAATTACCCAAGCATTAATATGTAATCGACAAAATGGAATATGTATTTGATGTTTCGGGATGAACCTTACAATTATATCAATAAATGTGCTTGTAATAGCGATGACCAAAACAATGTCACGTGCTGCCATGACGAAAAAATCGATGAGATTTAGAAGAAAATCTCCATCATCGTTTTCTAGCCCGATTAGATTTTCAGACGTATTTCGGTAAAAATCATAGGTGATTTTTCATTGAAAATGGAGGAATCCAGGTAATGCAAAAGTGAGGTTAAACGTCGTAGATGGCGCTCTTTCAAAATGGTTTATCGAGCTGTCTAAGCAAAGTAATTGGTGATAAAAAGATAAGAAAATCGACGCTAATGACGATACCGACCAATACCATACAGTTTGAAACATACATTGAAAGTTATTAACAATTTCAGTTTTAGATACTACGATGTTTAACTTTAGCTTCACTTGGATTTCTCAATTACATTTGCCAGCCCTGGTTCACAGGCAACAGGCTGATGGAGAGCGAAGCAACTCGATGGTTGTAAAACCAATCATAGTAGCCACAACCAGTCGAGATTGAGGATGGGTGATAGAGATCGAAAGAACACAATGGGTGTAAAATCAATCATAGTAGCCTGTAAGATTTTGTAATCGAAAATAAATTAAGTTTACTCTACGTACTCAATCAAACCAGTCCCTCTTTCTTCCTCCTCTAAAACAGGCAACGAATATGTGACATGTTTGCATCCAAATTTGCTGGTGTCCTTTCCTCTGAACGATTCTCTCCCGTGCAAGTTGCTGTAACAGCCTGCAACATCCCAGTATCTAGGTAATAGAACGTAGTCAAAAATATCCGTTAAGTACAAGTCTTTTTATGCAGCCGCCAAATTGAAATTCTCGACAGGTGTAGGTCCGGATGGAGTTCCTTCTTATTCCTCAACAGGATGATTGATTTATTTCCATATCCATATATTTAAAGTCAACACCAACAGACATCATAAGGCCCAATGGTGGTGCCATAAACTAATTTTAAAACCTACTGCTAGGAAAATTAAGTATCTGCTATGGTAGACGGTACTCAAATTGTGACTCTATTGAATACCCACTACATTCCTTCAATCCCACCGTTCATAATCATATTTGCTCGTCAAAATGGCATCTTTAACTGCACACTATTGCACAATGCCCGTGATCGAACGTTGATATATATATATCTGCTCCAAAAGGGCACCGGCATCGATTCTGTCCTGTAATATGTCTGCGACAAAGAGAGCCCTAGATGTGTTCAGACGAATCCGAAGAGGTTCAAGATCGATCAACGGGCTCTCGTTACGTGACAGACGAAAGGGATCTCTCCACGGCAAATCTGAGTTGAACTGATTCGACTCTATCGGCACCAATGATGTAGGTTGGATTGCAGACGTTGGAGCAATATTCCAGAATTGACCGCACCAGGGAGTAATACAAAGACTTCAAACAATAAATATCGGAGAATTCTTTGCTCGTCCGGAATAAAAAGCCTCGGACTTGGGAGCCCTTGTTTACGGTGTACGAAATGTGTAGCTTGTACGTCAACTGGAATTCCAGAATAACTTCATAGTTTTTTACGTAAGCCGATCCTTTGATTTTCGTGTCTCAAACTTAACAGTCGAAGAGGATCGGCATTTTATTCGAGAAGAAATAATTATCTCACATTTGTCCGGGTCAACCACGGGTCTCCGTTTGATTAAGACTAGTGAGCGAAGTTCTGTAGCTGCTGTTGTAGAGGATAACATTCGATTCGTGAATTGAATGGCTAGTAAAATCTTGAGGTCATCGACCAAAGACCGAGGCTAGACACAACCGATTAGTTGTGGTAAAGCGTCCGACCACGAGCCCATGTTGAACTATGCTCTAATACTGCTTATAGTGAGAGATTAGAGATCCATGATAGCTACTTCGAATGGTTTTGATACTACATCCAGTGACCAAACACCTCATTAACTTTCTACGTCTTGTGGTCTTTTTTCAAGCTCATCCTCGGTGGTTTAATCCAAGTATTGTCAATTTTAACAAGGCTTAAAATGCAATAAAGACTAAGATATGTTCCTTTGACTACAAAAACAAATATGTTCCTTACACTCTTAGAAATTATGTGTTTTACACTAGACGTAACACATGTTAGTAAAAAGTTAAGGAACGTAAGCAAATATTTCGTGTAAAATTATGTCTCCTAAAGCTGACTCATATGCAAGTCGACAAAATATGTGTTTGATTGAATTTATTTTCTTATCTCTTTCAACTCATTCTTTTGTGCTAATGGACGGTTGCATGTGTCGGTCTCAGGGCACCGAAATTTAGTTTGAATTAATTTCGACTAGAGTTCAGTGGTAGCTCTGATATCCCGTAATGCACCACAAAAAAGGTAATCTACCAGCGTTACGGCTCTATTCTAAGTATTATTGAGGACTTATACATAAAGTTGAGTAGCCTACAATTTCAATGAATGATCCAAACTCAGATAAGATTTTATCTTGTAAAGTTGTGGAGCTCTGTAGCTATTATGATGTTAATGTTTCGCCAGAACACCTTAGGATTATGCTTCAGTTTACTTAGCAGCCTGTGTTGGTTGGACAAGAAGCAGTCATCCGAGCCAGCTGTTTGTATCGTAATTAAGCGCCAAGAGTAATGGTGTACTGACGCAATCGATCGGTACTTCAAAAACCTACGTAGAGCCGCTCTCTTCTTAGATTTCAGTCTGCGTAGGGCATCTGTCTGCCACTTTTATAGAGGCTGGACATACTTTAGTTAGAACGTGTCATTCGATCAAATAGCTTAAGGCCGACAGAGAACGTCGCAGTGGCATTATCGGCATCGCTATAGCAAGGATTTCGCTCTAGTCTATACTATCGAATACATCGAAATGCTGTTGTAGTGTGCATCCATGAAATCGTAGTAGGTGGATAGCGGGTCAATAGCTGGGTCGATCGGTGCGGTAATCACGACATGAAGAAGAAGTGGCTTGCATGATGCTTCGTGGAGTGTCGACATTCACGAAGCAGAGATCCAGGAATCGTCAACAGAATAATGATCGAGCATCGAAATTATCCCCGCATTAATACGTGAATGGGAAGGGCCAGGATGAAAGAAGCTGGGAAGGATCAGGATCCTCGTCATTATTTGAGCCCAGGGTTTACAGAACACATCTGATATCTTTACATCAGGTAAGCTCAGTCTGCTTAATGCAGCAGATTTCAACTTAATAAGCACCTTTGCATAATAAGCACCCTTTGCAAAGCACTCAAGTTTGCACATGACGTGAAGCTTAATTGAATGTTATGGACTACTATATTTCAATACGATCCTTTTCGTTTGTCTATTTATTTATTTATTTTGTCAGCACCAACAGGCTTAGTAAAAGCCCAATAAACCCTTCCGCATCTGTTCGACATTTACAAGTGGACGGATCGTGGGAGTGCTAGTGACCAGCGGATATTAAAGCGCCTGAGAATTGTTCATACGCGGCTAACGCACACATTTCTATTGGAGAAAGAACTTCCACAGCTGCTGCGTGTGTTGGATGTGCGGCACGGTGTTGGATGTACAGCAGGTAATTCTCCATTGCAGGAAATACGATGGTCAACGACAAGAGCACAATATTGTTATTAACTATCGAGGTATTACGAGTTTGTCAGCCGTTTCGAAGTTGTTTGAAATAATAGTTTGTGGAATTGTTCTTGATGCTACAAAAAGCTACATATCTACTGATCAACACGGATTTTTGCCTGGACGATCGGTTACCACCAACTTGTTAAGTTTCACGTCGAGGTGCATTGCAAGTTTGGAGGATAAGGCGCAAGTTGATGTTGTATACACTGACCTGAAAGCAGCGTTTGATAAAATAGACCATGGAATATTGCTGCACAAGTTGTCACGCCTTGGAGTTTCTACGCAATTGGTATATTGGTTAGAATCCTACCTTACGGACCGTGAGTTGCGTGTGAAGATAGATGGTTGTATATCACGGCCGTTTTCTAACAAGTCTGGAGTTCCCCAAGGTAGCAATCTCGGACCGCTATTGTTTATCTTGTTTTTCAATGATGCCGCTCTCATTTTGGGCGAAGGTTTCAAAGTGATCTATGCAGATGATTTAAAGTTGTACATCGTGGTGCGCACGCAAGAAGACTGCTTACTTTTGCAAAATTCGTTGAGTTCATTTTCCGAATAGTGTCAGAGAAACAAACTGATACTTAGCGTGGATAAATGTCAGGTAATCACATTTCACCGTATGGAAAATCCAATTTTGTTTGACTACTACGTTGATGGCAATACTCTCAGTAGAGTGACCAGTAGCCTGGGACACGGATATATGAAACAAAATTATTTTCGTTCCCTATTGATTTTTGGGAGCCTTTTGGTTCCTATAATAACTGTGCAAAATTTCAACTCGATCGGTGAAACTATATTTTAGCGCTCGCAGTTTTAATTTTCCATAGTATTTTATATGGGAAAACTTACCTTTTCAAAGAAATATCTGACGAGGTGACCCGTTGTCCTCTAAAATTAAATCAATCCCTTAACTTGCTGGGAAATTTTTCAAAGAAACTTTTCTTAGAAGACCGCAAAGCGATCCGACGCTTGTGGAAAAAGTTATTAAGCTGAAACTGATTGCTATCCAATCGAACGGCTCATTGGACTGTTTTTTCTAGCAGCACAGTTCCTCCATGCTGAGTGAACATAAACAAAACACAGTGGTTGCTTCGCGCAGCCAGCAGCAGGTTGCAGGTGGCAGTGCTGCAAGAGAAAACAGTTCAATGAACCGTTTGATTGGATAGCAATCAGTTTCAGCTTAATAACTTTTTCCACAAACGTCGGATCGCTTTGCGGTCTTCGAAGAAAAGTTTCTTTGAAAAATTTCCCAGCAAGTTAAGGGATTGATTTATTTTTAGAGGACAACGGGTCACCTCGCCAGATATTTCTTTGAAAAGGTAAGTTTTCCCATATAAAATACTATGGAAAATTAAAACTGCGAGCGCTAAAATATAGTTTCACCAAACGAGCTGAAATTTTGCACAGTTATTACAGGGTCCAAAAGGCTTCCGAAAATCATTAGGGAACTGGAATTTAAATTTTGTCCCAGGCTAGTGACCAGTGTGACTGATTCAACTGGATTCAAAAATGACTTTCGAACTACACCGTTCTGCGATCATATCAAAAGCAACTCGACAGTTGGGCTTTTTTTCAAGGTGGCGAAGGGTTTTTCGAACCCACACTGCTGGAAGTCGTTGTACTGTGCACTTGTCCGTCCAATTTTGGAAAACGCATCGGTGGTATGGCAGCCTTACCAGGTCACGTGGTGCCTCAGAATCGAACGAGTTCAGAAGCGGTTTATTCGTTTGGCTCTGAAAAACTTGCCGTGGCGTGATCCTAACAACTTGCCACCGTATCCTGATAGATGCCGACTACTAGGTTTGGACACGCTTGAACGACGTCGAAAAATACAGCAGTCGTTGTTTATTGCTAAACTGTTGAATGGTGAAGTTGATGCCCCCGTACTACTTTCTATGTTGAACTTTAGGGTACCGAACAGAACCCTACGGAACTCTACGTTGTTGCAACCAATTTTTCACCGGACTGTATTTGGATACAATGAACCGATTTCAGCATGTATTCGTGCGTTTACTGCAGTAGAAGAGCTATTCGACTTTAATGAACCATCTGGAAGTTTCGCGAATCGGATAAGAACGGCATTGAACTAGTTTTTAAGAGAAACGTGTGTTATTAGTTTATTAGTTAAATTTTATTCATTAAGACTACCCATTGTCAGATGAATTATTTTATATACAAATACAAATACAAATTAGCACGACAAGCCTTCGAGAATCCCAAGAAAACTCGGAGGCAAACCGGCTTGTATAACAAATTGTAAGAACACAGAAAGGAAGTGCGGATCAATGAAATAGTGGAAAATATGAGAAACAACGAGAATTGGAAGAAAGCACCGGATGAAGATCAATGAAGAATAACTAAACCGGAGAAAGACGGAAAGGAACAGGAAAAGAAGGAGGCAAAACAATTATTTACGAATGAAGGAAAAAGGGTTCATAACTTATATAGAACAATATAATTAAAAGAGGATTGGTAAATCAAGTGAAAAAGAAGATAGTAAAGTATTAGAAGAAAAAGAGAAAAACAAAATGAAAAATGTGAGAAGAAGAACGCAGAAAAGAGAGAGAAGGTGAAGAAAAACGAAGATGAAGAAAATGAAAGAGTAGTTGGAGAAGAAAAGCAGGATGAAGAAAATGAAAATAGATGAAGAAGATGATAAAGTATATAACGAAGAATTAAAAGATTGTTGTGGTGATGAACAGGAAGAATGTGATAATGATTATGAAGAATTACATAGCTAACAAGAAAGCGGATGCCTGCTGAAGCATCATCGACAGCTACGCCAAGCCGAACCAATATTGGACACGAATGCACCTCTGCTGTTGTGTCAGAAATAAACTAAACAAAAATCACCATCATCGCCGTTAAAATGCTCTTTAGGCAAAAGGTTTGAAAATTTTATATTCGCAATTTCGAATGGTTATTTTTACAGTACAATGTACGGTTATTTGTGCTACATGAAAGATATTTGATTCCGAAGAATGGTTTTCTCTTTTTTTGAATTGATTTGCTGATTCCGTAGATCACTAATTCCCAAAAGATTTTAGGAATTGTTTTGAAACCAGTCATCTGGTTCCGGAGATATGGTAAAAACTTTCTTTTCGGCATTCGTGAACCAAAAATGTTCCATACCAAAATTGAACGGGTACTGCTTTCATCTTTTGATCAGCTCACGCTCGTTTGTGAGACGATTGACGTGTCTCAACACATATCGGAATTAAAGTTCTCGTATAATTTCCATGTCCGAAGGCATGCCTGGAAATCATAAGCGATTTTGAAAGCGGCTGTAATTTACGTGCAGCTGAAATCAGGGAATTCGAGTGGTTTTATTTCAAAATTCAACTTTAGATTGAACATATTTTGATGAAATAATACAATGGATTTTATTATTTCTTTCCTGAATAATGCCTCGAGTTTATAAACGGCAATTCACTCATCAAAAATATTTAGCATTTTAAATAAACGTTTAAAGCCTATCAGTGAAAATTAGGAAACATTTATGATCTAACATGAAAAATGATCTTATTTTTTCTTTATTTTTGACATGGAATTGACATTTCCATTCAACTCAAAACATAACTGAAAAAAAAAATTGTTTATTGCAAAAAAATACTTTTTTTTAATGATTATCCGTCTTATCCTCGCCTGCAGTAAAAACGAACTTTCAAGAGAAAATTTAAGCTCTGCCTCATACCAAATTAGTTTTTGAACCTACACTCCCGTTTCATTTTACTCAATTTTTGAGTACAATTGTATACTATCTCTTTTTCACTCACGGAAATGTTACTCAATTTTCGTAAAAAGTGGATCTACTCATAAATTGAGTAGATCCACTTTTTAACGAAAATTGAATAACATTTCCGTGAGAGAAAAAGAGATAGTATACTATTGTAATCAAAAATTGAGTAAAATGAAACGGGCGTGTAGGTTGAAACTAGTTCCAACTTGCGAACCCGAACTTTTTGTTAGTGCAAACGTCAGCCCGATACGAGTTACAAATAAAAACATTCACACCGACGTTTAAAACACAACAATTCAGCCCAATGTTGATACCTGATCAAGGTTGGAACTAAATCAAAAACGAAAACGGTATTGGTCTTACCCCCAGTTCCCCTACTTGTAACAATAGGCAGCACAAAACAGGAAACCAAGAGTAAATCGAAGTAGTGCTCGTTACAATTGACACTTGGACAGGAAGTACAGACAATTTCATAGGAATCTGACCCGAGCTCAAATCAAAACGCTAACACAGATGCAACAAAACCGCCATCCAAATATTTATGTTTGCATATTCTAGTATTCTAACATTTTTCTGCCATTAGATGAATCTTTTTTTTTATTAATAGATTTGTATACTTACGTGTAGAGCTGCATGTAACGAGCGGGGCTGAGGCTATGCTCCTGTTTGTAGACCTGCTTTATACCACCTTCCAAATCGGCCCATATCTGCAAATACGCAAAATAGCACAGGCACGAGAACGGCCTCATTCAATTACGATACAATGCACAGTCAATGTAAAAAGATAATTACGAAACCTTTTCGAATGCGAAAACTCCTATGTATCATCTCTAGCAATGACCTACCTCTTCTAGGTTGATATTCCGTAAGCCCGTTGCACCATGAGAGTTTAATTTAGACATCGGAGAACCAGATGAACTGTTACTTGAAGTTTTTGGTGTGGAATTCCTGAAAAAAGTTCACAAACCACAAGAAAAACAAGTTGAAACGAAAGAAGAGCCGAGCTAACCAGGCAGTGACTGGTTTTTCCTTTTTCTCTTTTCGTCAGCTCTCGCAAACAACATGGATGATGCAGAAACCAGAAACGTCAAACAGAAATATAAAAAAAAAAATCAACTATTTTCGTTCACTGCCTGTTTTGCGATCAGTTTTATGCTCAATGCTTGCAACTTTGAGGGAATAACATTGACATTTATAACAAATTCAATTACAAAAATAACTCCGCTTTTAGCAATATGCCCAGCACATCACATATATTACAACTTTACATCCACAATCGTGTTCAATTATCACAAGGTTATAAAATAATTTACAAAAAATGTTTGGTTTTCTACCCTGCACATCAAATTCACAACAAAACAAGAGCTCTGGCAACATCATTTGTTTCGATGGAGTAAAGGAGTAAACCGAGTATAAACGAGTTGAAGTGCTGTGTAAGCGAGAGGGTAGAACTTCTTTTGTTTCAAGACCAATTCCTCTTCCTGATGAAAAAATACCTTAAGTAGAAAAATCGATGCACTAAATTAGCTTTTCAAGCTCTTTGTTCCCCACCCGAAGAACGTCAAATCACTGAAAAGTATGTTCCAGCAGCACTTCAAACACTACAAATCACACAAACAGGCTTCTTTTTCAATAAAAAAGCAGAAAACTTTTGTAATTACTTCCTCCTCCCTAGCACTTTGTGGAGAGTTGTAGATAGAGCTACCTTTTGAGAAAATCTCTTTCTTTTTGGCAGCTATGGCAGTGGCAGCAATCAGACAGAGAAAACAAGCTCAGCACTAGCCGAATAATCTTGAATGTAAAAACGAGAGGGTGAATAACGAAAGAGAAAAATCTTGCCAGATGAAGAAACAAGAGCAGTTCAAAACTGTCAATTTTTGCTTCATTGGCGCAGGCTTGTTTCAAATATATGGTTCGAAGCACACTCTAAGCTCAGTTGACCCATAATCGCAAAATAAAGGCACATACTCATTTCTGGGTAAAATTGTTTTTACCCATTTTTGTATATTTTTGTGTGAGAAAAAAATAAAAAAGGGGGGGGAGATCCAAAAGGGGGGGCACAGAGACAAATTTGATAGTCAAGTTTACCATTATTGGGGGTTAGGATGACTATTGCAGTATAGTGATTTTGAACCGACTATGATCATGGTCAAAACGACCATTAAAAATAGTTGATCCAACATTTGCCATATTGTCGGAATAGTCCTTGTTACCATGATCATAGTCAAGAATGCCATGAACGTGGTGAATTCGACCATTTTCATGGTTATTGTAACCACTATATGCGATAGTCATCCTGACCATGATTTAATTGTCGGTATAACGATAGAATTTTTTTCAGAGTCACGATCATGGATATTCTTCACCCATATTTGGGTAAACTGAACTTAGCGTGCCTACTCGATTCTATTTTTACGCGATTTGCTCTCTTTCTTCGAATTCACCGTTATTATGTAAGCCTAGAATTAAAATTACACAATTTTTGGGGGAAAATTCCCTTAAAAAAAGTGGGATTTTTAATCTCCCTCTCTCGGGCCCCAAATTTTTTTTTTTTTTTTTTTTGTGGGGGGGGGGGGGGGGGGGGGGGGGGGGCGGGGGGGGGGGTGTTTTTTTTTTTTTTTTTTTTTTTTTGTGTGTTTTGGGGGGGGGGGGGGGTGGGGGGGGGGGGGGGGGGGGGGGGGGGGGGGCCGTTATTTTTTTTGGTGGGGTGTTGGTTTGTGTGGGGGTCCGTTTTTTCATTCAGGAGAGGGAGGGGAAGGGAGAAAAGAGGGGGGGGGGGGGATGGGGGGTTTATTCGTTTTGAAGCTGTTCAAACAAGTGATTATGGAACCGCTGCTCTCTCATTGCAAGCAGCATTTGAATGCTGAACAACATGGGTTTACTTCTGGTCGCTCTGCAACCACTAATCTGCTGTTCCTCACTTCGTATATTATTGAAAGCATGACTGATTGGGTTAAGATGGGACAAATGACCAAGAAGTTAAAGTCACTTTAAAAAAATCGGTTTAAAATGGAACGTCCAACCCAACAAACAAACGAAAGCAGTATATAAACATACATGCTTTATTAAAGCTGAATTACGCCTTTTATAGCTGAATAAAAAATCGAACTGAAATATAAGCTGAATAATCATGTTCTCAATTGAAATATTAACATTAATTCAAGTGTTTCATTTTGTTTGAATAACATGCTTAGTCAAAGATATTTCAGTATTTACATTGTTGGCGTTTGGCCAACAACAAGAAGACGAGCAAGTTTGATTCCGAATTTGTAATATATTTCCCGGCGAATAACAAAATTAAAAATTTCGTTTAACATTTTTACTCTTCTCTATTCTTCTTTTCCTGTTTTCGCTAGTAGAAATGTACATCAATGTGCTTTGGCTTGCTTGCAATATCTTTCTAACCACGAAATGAAACTGGCTAACCTGATAAACTGGCTAAACTGATTTGATTTTTTCGGAAATTCTTCAATACGAGTTGAGTCTCTACAAGAAGATAGAATTCGTACGGAAACGTAATGTAAAATAGCGATTCGTACGCAAACGGGAATAGAGTTGATTTTCTAAATATCAATAATTCTAAAAAAATCCTAAAATCAGTTAAATAAATACAATCAGACTGCTTTTACGTTCTCCGCTGCATTTTGCAATTCAACAAAAAGTAGCCCGGAAAGATGCTTTTGGAGTTATAATGGCACGTTTCGCCACTCTAAAAAATCCAGCTAGATTCTGGCAAAAAGATGATCTGGCCACTATCATGCGTTCGTGCATTATACTGCACAACATGAGAGAAATGGTCCGGCCGACGTTGAAAATGACTATGTAGCAGTGCAAATGGCTCCAAAATATACCGACTTCACGGTTTTTCTTGAACGATACGAGCGAGTACACAAGACAGCTGCTCATTACCAATTGCAAGCAGATTTAATCGAGCATCTGTGGAACACAAAGGGAGAAGAGGAGTAAAACCACACACCCATCTCCCCTCCACTTTATTTGTCTTTCTTTAACCTCCCCCCCCCCCCCCCCCCCCCCCCACACACACACACACATCAAAATCAAAATTGCAAAATTGCACCCCTCAGGGATCCGCGACACAAATGTCCACCTTCGGCACCAAGTTTCAGGCTAGAATTTGCTCGAAAACACCGTCAAACTATTATTTTTCACCGATAGCGCTCCGACATCAAGATATTTACAGCCATTTTTATTTTTCACGTCGCACGAAATAAAACGCACGATAAAATAACACAACAAACCGGTGGACGGTGACTGCTCTGAGAAAAATGTCATCTTTGTACCGACAATTAAATCATGGTCATGGTCGAATTCATCACGTTCATGGCATTTGTGACTATGATCATGGTTACAAGGACTATTTTCCGACATTATGGTAAATGTTGGATCATCTATTTTTAATGGTCGTTTTGACCATGATCATAGTCGGTTCAAAATCACTATACTGCAATAGTCATCATAACCCCCAATAATGGTAAAACTGACTATCAAATTTCTCTCTGTGTGACTTTACCGAATACCAACCGCTTCACGCGCTGCTATCGGGCTGCTAAATTTGAGCACCCGACTCTTCCCGAAAGCCTCGCTGCTAGTTTGGTAGCGCGTTTAGAAGCGACCGGTACGGTGGTGAGTGATGATAGAGCGCGGCTAAACGGGCTTCTATACCCCACCTTTAATGATGCTCTAAGATAATTTAGATAATCACAAAAGTAAGTTTTTTACCGATCTTCTAACTATTGTGATAGCAAATTTCAAAATAATAATTATTTCCACTCTGCACTTCAACTGTCCGCACCAGAATTATTTGTTCTCCGGGTTTTTTGTTGTTGTTGATGTTTTCTTTCCACCTTGACGACAATGAATCGACAAGTCAGAAAACGACCGTGAGCCGGTCTTGCTCAAAGTACCGCTTACTGATCATGTGTGAACGTGCTCATCGTTCTCACCTTGGTGAGACGCGCCGACCGAGGGGTCGTCACAATCCTTCCCGGGTACGCCAGATCCCTGGCTTACCTGCTCATCGCGTCGAACCTCCAGAATAGCAAGCTTCGTCGCCGCACGCTCGTAGATGCCCGACATTGTTTGTACCGTTGCAGACCTTACCAGCCCATCTCTACCTTTGTTCGCGGAGATGATCCGGCCCTTGGGCCAGCAGTTCCGCGGATGTCCTGGATCTACAATGACCGCAATGTGATGTCCGGCAGGTAATCGCGAACCCGCCTCCAGAAAATGTTCGCTTCCACTTGCGAAGTACACCACGAACGCCTCAAAGTCACTGCGCTGTCGTCAATCAGTGTTGCTAGTTTAAGTCCACTTGTCTTATAAAAAATATTTCATTGATATTTGGAATGATCTATCTGTTTTCAGCTTTCCAGGACTAGTAGGATATTAACAACAATCAATATGCAACTAGCGATTTGAAATTGGTTCGCTGTTGTAGAACCCCTTGGTCCGAAGTACACCTTGAAGCCAGCACCTAACTATACATATTTGCGCCCTTGTTTTGATTTGCTGTGTTATTTTGACAGAATATTTGAGAGTGTGTTCGAGTGAGTTCATTATGAGGGGCGTATTATTAAGCTTGGGACCGAGCTTGCGACCGATGTGCTAGTACTGACTGAGCCAAGAAAAAAATCGTACTGGTCTTAGAGTTCAGGGGGTGCGACTCTATCTCAGATGCAGGATTTTTTTTCTTTTGCTTTTTTGCGATGTGCGCACGCTTAGTAGATAGAAAGAAGATTTCAAAGATTTTGATGAGGATTTTAAAGATTTACTGCAAAAAGATGCAGCACGATGCAAGTTGATGGATTAAGATTCACAAGCTGAAACAAGGTTTTTTAAAGATTGATTCGCTAGCGTGGGATTTTTCGATCATCTTGAATCTGGATTTAGATGTGTCGCACCCCCAGTTAGAGTTAGTCTATGATATTAATACTTATCTAATTTTTATTTTTTTCAGTAACAATCCAGTGGCTATTGTTCTCAGTCAAAATTTCAAGGTGGTGAAAAAAATGGCTACGAACCGTTACGACATGGAAATTAGATATATTTTGTACATACGCATATTATGTTCTCCTATTGACTTACTGAAGCCGCTTTTTACATTGTCAAGTAATTTCCCGCATAATCACAAACCATTCCTGGACCATTTCCCTTATTGTTGACTACCGTTTCCGTTATTGTTACGGCATTTACCCTTATAGTTGACAACTATAAACTTAAAATCTCCTTTATAGTTTTAACAATATTTCAGATGGTAAAAGGCCAAATAACAATATGCTGAATAGGCGGTTAAGTTAGGTTACCATAAAAAAATGGTAATTTTCACGAACAAAATTTTTGCTGTACTCTATGCCAAAAAGTTTGTATATAATCCAGACTGAGTGCAGACAATAAAAAACCTTTCAATGACTATATGGCAAACATTAACAATATGAGTTAATGTAGAGGTTATATGGTGTATATGAGATTAAACTATTCGATAACAATAACATAAAATGTGATAATATATCTTACATTCGAAATATAGTTTGGACTGTATAGCAAATTGTTTTTCGTTATGCGGGATAATTTGCTCTTAAAATTTCATTCAAGTTTGCAATTTGTATAAATAACATTTTCGTCTTTTATGATATCTTAATTGTTTTATGTGAGCAAAGTATATGTGTTTTAGTTTTTGAACCATATCATATTTTATCAGCCTATATGCCCATATATAGCCATATATGAGTCTTATAAGAATAATAAAGGCCAGTATCGACTTAAAAAGTAGAGAGGTTACGGAATTTTGTTCAATATTACCAAGCGGAACTTTGACAATTGATCTGCGTGGAACGAAATGTCACCTTCACTTACGGAATAATCGAGCGCGATATTTTTCCGAAAGTTAAACTGACAGCTCCCATTAGTTTGCATGGGAACCCAACGAATTCCAACTTTATTTTTCGTTCTTTTCAGGTGGATACTGCTGCAGAAATTTCTTTTCGGTTCTTTACTTTTCCGTTTCAGTAAACGGAATTTAACATGGGATTGAGATAGGAAAAGAAATTTCTTTCGAACACGATACCGACCTTAAGCAGTGAAAGATGCGTTTGAATGTTTTATTCATTGAATATATGATAAAACATAGAGACTGGTATGCTGTTATGGCAAGTTATTCAAATTTTAAACAACTATTTTATTAGGAACAGTAGAAATTTGCAATATCTCAGTACATTCACTAGTACCAATGAAAACTTTTATAAATTTATTAATTGAATCTAAGCTTTATTAAGGCCGTGAAATTTCCTACATTTTGTATCTTAACATTTTTTATAAATCATCATTTACGCTAAAATGTTCCAAAAACAACTACATAACTGGGATTGGGGGAGTAGCCAAAGTCAGTCGAAGGATTTGTTGACTGGACAAGGGTTCGTGGAGTTGCCAGTCCCTTTTCATGAGAAGACACGTGGCCTTTTGGCCGTAGTCTTCCGAAGGTTCTCATTGAGATCGACTGACCCTGCTACACCACGCCATCACGTAGGCTATATTTTCGGGGCAACCTGCTGAAGATAGTCCTGCAGACAAAGGTAATCCTTGCATTGATGGTAGGTTCTTATCACATCACATCACATCACATCACATCACATTTCCTACACAACCCAAATTCCACCGATAATTGTATCCAAGTTCCGCAAACCTCGCACACTTGTCCACGCTGGGACAGCTCCTTTTACACACCACACAGCTTTTTGGTGGGGGATTTAATGGTGCAGACTTTAGGGCCTGATTTGTCCTAGTCCTCTGGCTCTCCTCCGCCTCTTCTGAGTGTGCGTTGAGGTAGGCTGAACCCTTTTTCCCACGGGGTGCCTTTGATTTAACACTTGGTAACGCAACAATCGGATACACTGTCTCCGCGAAATCGTATAACCATGTTGAGAAGGTAGTAAGGTTTATGCATGGAATATTTCGCCGATATTTTGCCCAGTCCAATCTGATCGATGAAGGAAGTTTATCGGCAAGCTCACGCAGAAGCACAACATCGTATGTGTATTCATGCAGCTGACAGGCTTTTATCATTGCGCATAAGTTTTGACTACCCAAGAGAACTCAATAACTGTGTCCAAGCTATCAAATTTCGGAGGTGGAGTGGTTTTGATTTTTGCAATAAGATTGTGCACGATCACATCGGGATTCCCGTATAGCATCTTTAAAGTAGAAATAATTCCCGACACGTTTGTTGGATGCATTAACCTGCACTTGACTGCCTCGTATGCCTTCCCCTTCAAGCACTTTTGCAGACGTACAAAGGTTTTCCTCTCTGTAGTGTAGCCACACATGTTGGTCGTAGTGATGTAAGTTGAATAAAACAACGGCCACTCCTCGGGGTACCACTGAACGACGGGAGCTCTCGAGATACTGCTTGGCGAGCGGCTACTTGACTACGGGACAAGTTGTTTCCATCATCTTCCACCAATGCTGTTTGCCTAGGGATTGAACGCTGAGCTGGGATGAAACCGCCATCATTTGCTCTCGTGTTCTCGATTTCCTAAAGAAGCTGTGTATGCTCACCTATCCTCAGTTGTGCCAATTCAGGAACTGGCTGGTTGGGAAATTGAGTTTGATGCATCGTGGATTGAGGTGGCGGGTAATACCGCGACGCAGTGGGTTGAAGCGGCAGTTGATTTTGTTGCACTATGGGAGAAGGTAGCATCCTAGGTGGATGTACTGTTGGTTGGTGTAGCGCTGGATCGGCTGGGGGTATTCCTTGAATCCACTGGTTCACTCTGCTATTCAAAACTTGATCCTCTTCTTCGTATCCTTCCCCATCATCTTTCTCTGATGAATCTACTGCTATCTCCCTCAAAAGCTTGCGTTTTTTCTATAGATACTCTCGTTTCTGTGCTTGTTCTTCTTCCTGTAGCTTTCTTTCTTCGTCGAGGATTTCCAACTCCAACTGCAGCCTTTTTTCCTTCCTGGACATTCAAGAACTTGCTCCGGAGCGGTGACTGGCAAGTTCCCCTATCAATATTTCCTATCAATGTGAGTGACGTGTTCTTAGTTGTCTTTTCAGCTAGACGGGTGATTGGCATGTTTTTTGACGATAGAGGCGCGCTGTACTGCAGGGATGAAATCATTTGATTTTCTCTAGCAGTTACTGTGAAATACTGAGCTTGTGCAAACACTCCAGGATAATAACTCGACGCGCATGTATTCGGCGGTAGAATTGTACACGAGGGCTTTGACAGAGTGGCTACTGGTATCGTGAAGCGTAATGATTGACTTGGTTTTGAGACATGGGTCAACTGTTCAAATGATCTTGGCAGTACCAGGCTATAAATGCGTTTGATTTTACCATCAACCATCGAACATGGTGCGGTTGATATCAATATGAGGTCTGTCAAATATACCACAAATGTTGAAGGTTATATCATAAACGTAGTAAATTTGACTACAATTTCATGGTAGTTTTAAAGATAGGCATAGTCGGGTAAAATGGTAGTTTTTACTACAAGAATTAATGCCACACATACTTTTAATTTGTCACATAAATTTCATTTGTGTTTTCAGAGACTTCTATTCATTTGTGAACACATCAGTATTATGTGGAGTTTTTCATGTATTTTTGCCAATAAATATGTGTGGATTATTTACCGTGTACGAATGTACGTTGTGTGTTTATACCTGGTATGTGCACTTTTTTGCGATTATGGGTAAACTGATCTTAGAATGTAGATTTGGCTTCACTCTTGGCGTGACTCTTTATGGACGAATCCAGGTTGAAAAAAGAAGAAGACACCAAGTGGCGATAAATCTGACAGCTCCCATGTTAAAGCATACACAGAGAGGAATTTGATGGTCAATTTTACCATTATTGGGGGTTAGGATGACTATTGCAGTATAGTGATTTTGAACCGACTATGATCACGGTCAAAACTACCATTAAAAATAGTTGATGCAACATTTTCCATAATGTCGGAATAGTCCTTGTTACCATGATCATAGTCAAAAATGCCATGAACGTGGTGAATTCGACCATTTTCATGGTTATTGAAACCATTATATGCGATAGTCATCCTGACCATGATTTAATTGTCGGTATAACGATAGAGTTTTTCTCAGAGTAGGACGAAACTTTTAAAATGCGAAATTCAAATGAAATTCTAATTAAAAGCGGTTTGTTGTATGAAGGTCGGTATCGTGTTCAAAAGAAATTTCTTTTTCTATCTCAATCTCATGTTAAATTCCGTTTACTGAAACGGAAAAGTGAAGAATCGAAAAAAAATTTCTGCAGCACTATAAAGGTCGGTATCGAGTTCAAAAGAAATTTCTTTTTCTATCTCAATCCCATGTTAAATTCCGTTTACTGAAACGGAAAAGTAAAGAATCGGAAAGAAATTTCTGCAGCAGTATCCACCTGAAAAGAACGAAAAATAAAATTGGAATTTGTAAGGTTCCCACGCAAACTAATGGGCGCTGTCAATTTTACTTTCGGAAAAATATTCCGCTCGATTATTCCGTAAGTGAAGGTGACATTTCGTTCCATGCAGATCAATTGTCAAAATTCCGCTTGGTAATATTGAACCAAATTCCGTAACCTCTTTACTTTTTAAAGGTCGGTATCGTGTTCAAAAGAAATTTCTTTTTCTATCTCAATCCCATGTTAAATTCCGTTTACTGAAACGGAAAAGTAAAGAATCGAAAAGAAATTTCTGCAGCAGTATCCACCTGAGAAGAACTAAAAATTAAATTGGAATTTGTAAGGTTTCCAGGCAAACTAATGGGAGCTGTCACTTTTACTTTCGGAAAAATATCCCGCTCAATTATTCCGTAAGTGAAGGTGACATTTCGTTCCATGCAGATCAATTGTCAAAATTCCGCTTGGTAATATTGAACAAAATTCCGTAACCTCTCTACTTTTTAGGTCGATACTGGCCTTAAGTCGATACTGGCCTGTAAAAGTGACAGCTCCCATTAGTTTGCGTGGAAACCTTACAAATTCCAATTTTATTTTTCGTTCTTTTCAGGTGGATACTGCTTCAGAAATTTCTTTTCGATTCTTTACTTTTCCGTTTCAGTAAACGGAATTTAACATGGGTTTGGGATAGGAAAAGAAATTTCTTTCAAACACGATACCGACCTTTTATTTGAAAAAAGAAAAAAAAAAAAATTTACACAAACAAAACACTCAAGTAATAGACCTGCCAACGTGCCGCCATGTTGTATCCAAAACGAACATTTTCCATACGATTTGACAGTTGTTTTGGATACATCAACTGTGCCAGATTCACGTTGGCCGGTCTATTACTTGACCCAGCATTGAGTTGAGGTAGAAAAGAAATTTCTTTTGAGCTTTGACCTGCAAACCTTAGGCCAGTCGACTTACAGATTTTTTTGTTGTATTACCAATTGATTCACTGGCAACCCCTGAACAGAAATTTTCTGCAGTCTTTTTTTTTTTGCTGCTGCTACTATCTTGGTTGTTTTGATTCACTATGCCATTTTGACACAACATTTGTGAGCGTTGTTAGGGGCGGGAAATCTAGTGGTGAGAATTTGGAAAAATTTCGGGACTACTGTCTTAGAGTTAGTCTATGATACGGTACCAAGCGGAGATTTTGACAATAGAAAATGGAGCGAAATGTCACCTTCACTTGCCGGAACTTGGTGAGCGGGATATTTTTCCGAAATTGACATTGACTTTTTTTTTTTTCCACGGCAAACCTTACAAACTCCAATTTAATATTTGAAGTTCTTCTCGAATTGAATACTGCTACGAAATTTCTTTTCGATTCTTTTCAGGTTTAACATGGATAGAAAAAGAAATTTCTGCTGCCGACCTTTTAATTTCTAAAGAGGTTACGGAATTTTGTTCAATATTGCCAAGCGAAATTTTGACAATTCGATTCTTTACTTTTCCGTTTCAGTAAACGGAATTTAACATGGGATT
>JAHHFK020003967.1:0-36352 GCA_024533555.2 Aedes koreicus
TGACTACCAAAAGCAGCTAAAATAGCCGATAAGTTACTGAAGTACAACGTTTACATTTTAAACGGTAACATCGTGCGTTTAATTGTAAAAACTCTAGTTTAATTTCAAATGTGTCTAGCGCTGGAGTTCGGATGAGTTCGGAAGAGTTAGTTACATGAATTTAATCAATAAATATATGACCTTTTATTTCATTTTTGTTTCACAGAAAACTTTCACTTACTTTATAACTGAAATCAACTTTACGTAAAATATAAAACGGAAAACTGTGTGTTCAAATACATTTTCAAAACATGTCTCAAACACGCATTATATAATACTAACTGTTGTTATTATACCGTGGAAATATAAGACATACCTTTCACTTGAATATCCATTGTTATGAATAACGTTAACTTGTGTAATTAATAAGTTTGTTAACTTTTTCTGAATACACACGCACAAGAAATATAAGCGCAAGAAACCGGACGACAATTACACCAACTTCATGCGAGTGGCACAGGATGTAAACAAAGCACTTTCTCTAGATTTAGCTGTAAAGTTATTCACCAAGGTATACACGATTAACTGCAACTACTTAAAGATGTGTTCAATCATTTTCATATTTTTGATTTATGGCCAGGTTTTTGTTTCAATTACTCCTCAGTGCAACGTGGCCTTCAAGTGTCGCGACCAGTTGTATCAAGTACAGCTGGTAAAAGGTTCCACAAACATGATGGAGCTTGAATCCGTCAGAACCCTCTTCAATGTCGTCGTGCAATGGGAGCGGTTCAAACCGGTTCACCAAGACGTCACGCAGTGTGCCAACTGCCTGAGCTTCGGGCATGGAGCTCGGAATTGCCATATGAAACCCCGCTGTATTAAATGCGGTGAACAACATGTCACTGCTCAGTGCATCGTGGACATGAAGGACAAGGAACCCACCTGTCAGAACTGCAGAAATGCCCACACGTCGACCAGTCGATCGTGTCCCAAGCGAGTAAAGTTCATAGAACTCCGGAAAAAGGCAAGCCAGCCGAGACAGAAGAAGAAGCAACAACCCGATAACGACTTGGATAATGGATTTCCACCGCTTCCTCTAGCGAGAGAGAGTGTACCAAATTTTGCACCACTTTCACTACCCGGTGGGCAAAACAGTCAAAATTCCACACAAGCTGGATTTCACAACCCGCCCCCAGGCTTCTGGAGAAACCAACCTGGTTCCGTGCAACCGGTCTCGCCAACCGATGGTTTGTCGCAGGTAATCAATAACCTGACAATACTCGTCAGTGAAATGCAAAAACTCTTCATGATGAGTTTCAACATTCAACATCAACGTTCTTAATTGGAATGCCCACTCGGTGGGTAAAGGGTGATACGGTCAAAATTTGGTCAAGGGAAAACGCGTGTAAATCGGTGAAATCGATTATTTAAAAATTCAAATTAAATTTCTTTTTCAAGTTCAATTAGTATAAAATTCAGGAAAAATATTCAGTTAGGCTTCCGCTTTTCCAAATCCGAATTGCCGGGCCTTACACTTGACCCCTGCCATCAGATTTTGTACAGCCACCTTGTCCACCTTCTTCGCCGCAGAAAGCCAGTTTGCCTTGAACTGCTGCTCGTCCTTAGCAGTTTTTTTGGTCTTCTTTAGGTTCCGCTTGACAATAGCCCAGTATTTCTCAATTGGGTGGAGCTCTGGCGTGTTGGGAGGGTTCTTGTCCTTGGGAACCACCTGCACGTTGTTGGCGGCGTACCACTCCATGGCCTTTTTACCGTAATGGCAAGATGCCAAATCCGGCCAAAACAGTACGGAACAACCGTGTTTCTTCAGGAAAGGCAGCAGACGTTTATTCAAACACTCTTCCACGTAAATTTCTTGGTTGACAGTCCCGGAAGCTATGAAAATGCTGCTTTTCAAGCCACAGGTACAGATGGCTTGCCAAACCAGATATTTCTTTGCGAACTTTGACAGTTTCGTGTGATTGAAAATATCTGCTACCTTTCCCCTTCCTTTTGCCGTATAAAACTCCTGTCCCGGAAGCTGCTTGTAGTCGGCTTTGACGTAGGTTTCGTCGTCCATTACCACGCAGTCAAACTTCGTCAGCATCGTCGTGTACAGCCTCCGGGATCGCGCTTTGGCCGTCGTATTTTGTTTATCATCGCGATTTGGAATCACTACCTTCTTGTAAGTCGATAGTCCGGCTCGTTTTTTGGCTCGATGCACGGTTGTAGACGATACACCCAGCTTATTTGCGGCATCTCGGAGAGATAGGTTAGGGTTTCGCTTGAAACTACCGGCAACTCTCTTTGTCGTCTCAGCGGCTTCCGGTTTTCGATTTCCCCCCCGATCCAGACTTCCTGGCTGTCGACAAACGTTCCCCAAACACTTTAATTACATTTGTAACGGTTGATTTGGCAACTTTTAGCGATTTTGCCAACTTTGCGTGCGAGTAGCTCGGATTTTCGCGATGCGCGAGCAAAATTTTGATACGCTGCTCTTCTTGCTTGGACGGCATTTTGACAACTGAAGAGTGAATTCCAAAATCAAAATAGGAGCAACATTCTACACACATACACCTTCAAAATGAGGGGTGTTCAGGTTTTTTAAATGCAAAATTGAAAGAAATACGTCAAGTTGATATTGACCAAATTTTGACCGTATCGCCCTTTAGTAAAAAGCTGGAACTCTTAGATTTCCTGCAACAGCATCAAATCGACGTTGCGTTTCTAACTGAGACGCACCTCAAACCGGAGTATAACTTCAGCTTGCCCGATCACGGAATTATTAGGCTTGACCGAGTTCGAGCGCAAAAAGGCGGTGGAGTTGCCATTGCCGTCAGGAGAGGACTACAGTACAGAATGCGACCTGACTTTCGTCTATCGTTCATGGAGGCTGTTGGGGTTGAGCTGGCGTCACCCGATGGTCCCATCACCTTTATCGCTATCAACTGTCCAGTGCAGTGCAAGGAGTCGGACGGCACAACCGTGCGTCTCAAGAACGACATTCAAAAACTGACTCGTCGGAAGGGAAAGTTCATCCTCGCCGGCGACCTCAACGCCCGCCACTCACTGTGGGGCAATTTAAGGAACAACCAGAACGGAACAGTGCTGGCCGAGGATCTACAGGCGGGCCACTATGTAGTCATCCATCCGGACTCGCCTACCTTCTACTCAAGTGCTGGTGTAGGATCCGCTCTCGACATCGCTCTAACAAACATGGCGGCTCTTCACCCCGTGCCATAACCGAACTATCTTCCGACCACCTACCAGTGGTATTTGAATTGGACCAAACCATCAACCAACGTCAGCAGCATCGACGGCGTAACTATCACCGAGCAAACTGGCCTCAGCTCCAGCGGCTCGTTGAGGACCGAGTGAACGAAAATCCAACACTATCGGCGACGGAGGACATCGACGACGTGCTGCAAGCGCTCTCCGACCATATCGGCGAGGCAGAGCAACGGTTCAACCCGACAACTCCGATGACATGTAAGTTTACCAACCTCTATGACGAGACCAGGCGAATAATATCCCTTAGAAACTGTATTAGGCGGCAGTTCCAAAGAACGCAGAATATAGCTAGGAAAATACTCTTTAAAAAACTAATCAAAATCATTTCCATTAGGGTGGAAAAACTTAGAAACAAACAATTTGCAAAAGATCTTTCAAGTTTACCTATTTACTCCAAGCCTTTCGGCGTTTGACGAAAGTACTTAAAATTAAACCTAAGCCCATCCCACCCTAAAGGGTATCAAATGATGTTTTTATAACAGCCATCGAAAAGTCCAATTCTATTTCTCAACATTTTATGGCGTCTCATAATTTGGGTCGAGATATTGTCAGTCCGATGGAAGCATCGGTATTTGAGAGCGTCTTCCAGCTGGCTAATACGCCTAGCGAGCTACCAGATGACCAAAAAATCACGATGGACGAGCTGGTGAACACCATCAAGGCCACCAAGAACATGAAGGCACCGGGATTTGACGGCCTCTTCAACATCGTCCTGAAGAATTTGGGACCGAAAATGCACACTCTCTTGGTGAACGTTTTCAATCGCTGCCTGGAGCTTGGATATTTTCCAACTGCCTGGAAGCGGTCCAAGGTTGTACCGATACTCAAACCGAGGAAGGACCCAACTAACCCGTCAAGCTATCGTCCGATCAGTTTGCTCTCTTCGCTCAGCAAGCTGTTTGAGAACCCCTTGGTACGAAGTACACCATGCAGGTTACACCTTGCAATATCTCTTGCGCTTTTCGGTACCTTTCGGTACAAGTATCTTTGCTTTTGTTTTGATTCGCTACACTCTATTTCGAATCAACCCAGTGGCTGAGTCGATTGCACTCATTTTAGCAAGCAGTATGGAGTTGTTAAAAAATGAGTAAACTAGTTTTCCTTCGATGAGTGAAATCAACCCAGATTCCAAGTTCAAAATGGCGGACAACTATTAATTGAAAATTAAGTTAGTAAAAATGAAGCCACTGAAGTATTTAAAATGGAATCAGTGAAAATGGAACCGCTAAGCTACATCACCGTTTACTCTAATCTCCCATGCGACGACTGCGATGAAAAAATTCCCTCCCGAAAAAGTCTGGTGAAACTATTTGGGTGTCGAAAGGTATCAGCAACTTCTTGGTAAGTGTTTTTTTTTTTTTTGTATTTATTTCTCTATTTCAATTCAGTGAATAAATGTTAAATTATTGCAGCATACAGCACCGCATTTCGGGAATTTGAAATTCAGGAATTTGGATTCATACATGCATACATGTATTCAACAATATAGATCTATTTTGATGGAGTTTACCGAAAGTGAACGAATGATGTTTGTTTCAATTCGAAATAAGCTGTTCAAGCTGAAAAAAATTAAATAACTTTATGTTTTGTTGGCTCAATGGATTAAATAAAATCAAAACTGTTTTCATCATATTGTTCCACATTCATCTTCTCAAAAAATAAATTATTGAGACATTAACGCACACTATAATATTTCTCTCATTCAAAATGGGTAAAGTTTACCCATTCAATAATTGTCAACTTCTGAGTAAACTTTACTCAGAGTTTCCCGCAGTCGCGTTTACTCAAATTTGAGTAAAGTTATGTGTACCCATTTCTGGGTAAGTGCCTTTTTGACCAGACTGAGTGATTCTTGACTCAAAAATGAGTAACTTCAGAATAGCGTGTATGTTATTTTGACAGCATATTTGAGGGTGTGTTAGTGAGAGTTACCTTACTAGGGGCGAATCATTAGTCAACTAGCAATCTAGTTTTCAACAACTTTATATTAAGGTGAACAAACGAAATACCGATAAATCGCAACTTGTAAATCAACTTCATTCGTTCATAATTCATTTATTCCCAGTTATTCCACAGTGGCAGAGTTCTAAACACTAAAGTGGGGTTTCATAAAATAAATAAGGAAACAATTCTTGCTTGCCAAAACTGTGTGTACTGATTACGGTGGCTTCATGAACTGTTTTCACATGTTTCAACTATTTATGTTAGTCACATTGATATGTTGCTTATGCCCATCATAAGTTGATGCTATGAATATCATTGCGTGCGACATGGTAATAGTGAGCAAGTAAT
This sequence comes from Aedes koreicus, assembly GCA_024533555.2. Classification (NCBI taxonomy): domain Eukaryota; kingdom Metazoa; phylum Arthropoda; class Insecta; order Diptera; family Culicidae; genus Aedes; species Aedes koreicus. The sequence continues at coordinate 5,560 of JAHHFK020003967.1, forward strand.
TAATCGGCAAAATTGAGTAGTAGTTTATGATATTCCTAAATATATTTTCCCCACTATACAACACAATATGTTTAACGTACAAAACGGAATAAATCTGATTATCGCCAACTCCATCTACCACGGCCAGTGGGTCATATAGTTTTCCAACAGAGTGTGCTACAACTTCTATAAGCGTTTTCGCAAAACCAGCGCGAGAAATTTTCGAAACATAGACCTGATAATACGCGAGTAACAATCTATTTTCCTACTAATGATAAGGAGATACAGAGAGGTACCGTTGTCAGCGGGTGAAAACGTGGCCGGTATCTTTTCTCCCTAACTCCTATCTATGTAGCTCATTTTGTGCAGAAAGAATGGTGACCACAAATGCCATCTACCTACTTTAAAACAATCTTACAGAAACAACGGTAAGGAATTACTGGCTGAATTTCTAACCGCAAACTACGGTAACTCTCTGTAATGGAAAATGAGCAAAAGCATGGGGGCAACCGACATCCTCACGAGATCCTTCTCGTGACAGCCGACTCGGGTTAGCCGAAAAATGTCGTCGCTTAAGGAAGGCTGTCCTAGCGAAATAATTTACGAAGCAGAAGACATGGCAAAATGCAAAATTAACATCCCATTCGGCTTACTACGTTTAGAGCGTGATGGTTTCAGGAAAGCCGGCGTATCACCGACTGTTCCAATACAGCATTTTTTTCATGTATGCGTGCCCTGTTGCCGATACATCTCGGGTTGGGTACAGGGTTGCCACATTATTTTTCGTTCCCATCTCTAATTTTTGCCAAAAAAATCTTTTTTATCTGTGTTTAACTGCAAACAATCTTGGTAAAAAATTTCAAATTTTGTTTTCTAAAAGCAAAACAGATCAGTATACGAAAGATTCATGTTCTCGGGGGAAATCGATCATTGCACTTAAGCCCTCCTGAAAGACCAGTTTTGACATGATAATGAATCATGAGGTGTTTGTTTTGACTACTTGAAGTTCCTTGATAGGTGAACAAAATCAGAACGGAATTAGCAATTAATTATTGTTATAATCCGTGCACATTAATTTGTTGAATTTAAAATTTAGTTCTGATGATATTAGCTGATCAACTCCTTCTTTCCTCCTTTAGCCTCCATGATGTCCGTACTCAGGCGGTTCCGGATTTTGGACTTATTCAGATTTTATTTCGAAAAAACTCGTTTCGCTCCTGCAAAAGAATGCGAAATTAGTAAAAAGTTCGCAATGAACTTTCTTATCAAGTGAAAAGCCAGATTCCCATCAGGCGTTTTCTTCAACAAGTTTCGAAGTCTTCTGATTCTTCCACCTCGTTGTCCTTGCAGATGATTATCGTCCTCAGCTCACGAAAATCATTTTCAATCACCTGTTCCTCACCGCTTTCAAAGAAGTTCGGATGTTGTTCAATGATCAAGTTGAACTCCTTTAAAGGGCGCCGCTTCCCCATCATATATTTCCAACTTCTTACGAAGATGTTTCTCGATCCACACAAAAATTTGCAAGGAGCTCCATCAGCGAGACTTCAGCTGATTTCACATGTTCAGGAACTCCATAGCTTTTGACTGGAAGATTCGATTCGCTTTGATGATAAGAGACAATACGTAGCTTAAGAAGAAGATAAATGGCAGCGTCATCGGGCCATTAAGATGACAACAATAAAACTGTTGTCTCAATTTGATTAGAACGAGAAGAACGACACGAGCTCCGAAAACCGTTCCATATTCCATTTGACAACTGTCTCCAACGATAGCCATCTAGTGGCAGACGGATGCAAAACTGTGTCACCTGGGATTTTTTGGATCGTTTGAGGCTGCAGGACAAGTAAGTGCTGATTTATCGCATCATTTGTTCCAGCTACAATGGCAGTTTTTTTGCATGCGTTACTTGCACAAAGGGCCAAAAAGTGGCAAGTTCATTTGATAATTATCAAATGAGGACAGTCACGTTTCAGCAGCTTCTTGATGGATCGGTCAGAACCCATAATTACCGAAGCTCCATCTGATCCAAAGCCCACAAACCATTTTTTTTTTTTTGTAATCGGTGCCATCGATCTGCAACTGTTTATCAATTGCGCAAAATATGATATAGGTTTTCGCACTGCAAGAATATATTAAAGCTAACAAAAAAATCATATAGCAAAAACTACTATCGAGAACATTATTCTAATTTCCCAAAAAAAAAATGCATCAAAATACTTCTAAATTAGAAGAATACTATTTTTGTAGAAATCACTGCAAGAAATTCTGCTGAAATTTTTGGTGCAAGCTCTTGCGGAACTTTGAAACAAACACTTCTCCAGCGGAATACCTGAATAAATATTGAAATAATCTGGAGAACTATATGTAAGAATCCTTGTAGGCATCCTAAAAAAAATTTAAAAATAATTCTACAAAACCCATTGAGGAATTTTTAAAGTTAAGAATTAAATATATGAGATCATGGAATTCATGCATAAAAATCTTCTTTGATTTCTCCAATAAATCCGGATTTTCTCCAAGAATTACTTCAGGAAAAAATGTATAGTTTTTGTGTAGTTCTTTCAGGTGTCCTCCAGTGATTCCTTTAAAATCACAAAAGTTCACAAGATCAGGGATTCTTCCAAACATTTCATCACAAGAAAGTTTTGAAAAACTGCCAATGCAATGTCAGAAGAAACTCCTGAAAGAATCCCTGGAGGAATGCCTACAAACCTCTCAAAAATACCTATAACAACTCTATGAAATTTTGTTCAAAAATTATCAAACATCGAATAATCAAAAAATTTTATGGAGAAAATCATTTGGGAACACACACAAACTGACTTTCAATCTGTCATCTGTGACTGTAGTGTCAGTGTGTTATTTTGCTTCATGGGCCTAAACAGCACACTGAAAGTAGTACTGATAAAAAGTTCGATCCTAAACTGTACTCATATTTTGAATTTGAGGTTTTTGAGTGGAAAAGCAATTGCCAAAAATCTTAAAAATCTTGGTTTTTCTCAAAAATCTATAATCTTCACATACAGATATCTGTATGAAAAAAACGAAAAAAATCTGTGTCAATCTAGATAAATCTGTGCATGTGGCAACCCTGGTTGGGTACCGAACGTACGGTAGCAAGCGATAGTTCGGTTCACACAGAGACAGTCGATGCAGTTTAAACTGGCTGTAGCAAGAAGGCTGTACTATTGGGAAGCCTGATTTTTTATATCAATAACCTAAGACGAGTATATTGCGTAGAACGAAATCACCAAAAACTAATAAATGTCTTTAAAACAATATTTCACAATATTAAATTATTTAAAAACAAATCAAGAAAATCCATTTTTTTTCAAGGACAAAGCACTTGAAATTTGAAAATAAAATAGAAATTTGGATCAATACATTTACATACATACATCAATACATTTACATACATTTACATACATTTACATTTACACAAAACATTCAAAATTGTGTGAAGCAATTTGAAATATCCTGCATTATGGATTTGATTTATTAAAAGCATCTGTTTTAATGACTTATAAAGCATCTGAATGCTGTCTGAATAGCCTTTTTTTTTAATCTGAAAAATCATGAGAAAAGCTGAATATTGGCTGAAAAGCAGCTGAACAACATTAAATAACACTCTCACATAATCTGAATAGAAGCAGAATACGTGATAAATAATTGTTTATTATAGGCTGACTTAAAGCTACTAGCACATTACGATTTGCATTGAATTGAGAATTAAAATAAAAGCTGAATTAATTTATGTTAATTTTGCGAGCATGGTGCGTATTTTAATCATTATGTGTGTTTAGCGCCCAATTGGCATGGATTTGTGGAATCACAACTAACGTACGGTTTGGAATGTTCTTCGGCATTTAAATCTTGTTTAAGACATATAAAGTTTCCAGGGTTTATCAACAGAGAGAAAAACCTGGAAACTGCAACACATCGAGAACTATTCGAGAATTTCATTTCTATCTGAGAAACAATTCACTATTTGACAATCTAAATCTATCTATGACAGAAACTAGAGCATTCTGGATGTTAATAACTAGAACATTCTTATTCGACATAGACGGGGTGTACAGGGTATAAAGGGCGAACACGAAATTATTGCGACACATTCAACAGGGCATAACTTTTTTACCATTGGGTATAAATCAACCAAATTTTGCACACTTTCTCATTGATGTGTATTGTTTACATGCTGTCAAACTCGAAGTCGTGTTTTTCGATTCAACGAAAATGGAGGTGAACCAACGCGAGTCGAGAGAACAAATTCTTTCCAAACACCTGGAATTTCCTGACCTGTCGCACCGGCAGTTGGGAAAAATGTTGAACATTCACCATTCAACCGTCTCCAGAGTGTTGAAGCGGTTCCAGGAGCGGTTGACGTTGGACCACGGCAAAGGAGCTGGAAGAAAACCGGGACCGGAGAACAAAAAGACGGAGGGAAAGGTGAAGCGGATGATTAAAGCAAATCCCAACGTCTCAAGCCGTGATTTGGCTAAAAAGATCGGCATGTCGCAGAGCTACGTCCAGAATGCAAAGAAGAGAGCTGGACTACATACATACAAGGTACAGAACTTCCCAAACCGCGATGAGCGGCAACAATCGACGGCTAAAACTCGGGCACGGAAGCTCTACGAGAAGATGCTGACAAAATATGGCTGCTGTGTGATGGACGACGAAACGTATATAAAAGCCGATTTTAAGCAAATTCCGGGGTTGGAGTTTTTCACCGGCAAGAGCAAGTTCTATGTGGACGACAAATTTAAGAAGAAGAAAATGTCGAAGTTCGCCTCCAAATATCTCATTTGGCAGGCCATCTGCTCTTGCGGACTGAGGAGTGAGCCTTTCGTGACAAAGGGCACAGTAAATGGCGAGATCTACAAATCTGAGTGCCTCGAGAAGCGCCTTTTGCCACTATTCTAAAAGTGTCCTGGAGTGGTATGAGGCCAATTCTGTCCATTTTGTTCCAAAGGGCATGAATCCGCCAAACTGTCCGGAGCTGCGCCCGGTGGAGCAGTACTGGGCAATGATGAAGCGGGAACTTCGGAAGAGCAAGAAGACAGTCAAAGACGAGAAGGACATGTTAAGAAAATGGAAAAAAAAACTGAGAAACTGGTACCGGATGACACTGTAAAGACTTTGATGGAGGGCATCAAGCGAAAATGCGTTCAATTTTACACTCAAGGCTCCATCGATTAACTTTTCTTTTGATTTTTGAAGTAAATATATGTATAAAACTACCCTAAATTTTGGTTTGATTCTAAACATTATAAGAAAATTGGCATGACATTTTCGGTGTCGCAATAATTTTGTGTTCGCCCTTTACTAGCAATGATGTATGCAATTAAAAGAAAAGCTTCCAGTTTTGTCTCATATGAAAAAAAAGAGCCTTGCAATATACTAGTTTGAATTCTACACGCACATTTTAAACTCCATAACATGATCCCTATTATGGTGAAGAAATTCACATTGTTCTTAATTCTGCTCACTTCCACCACAAAACTGCCGTCGTAAGACAGAAAATAGCAACCTAATAAGCGGCACTACTTACCATTCTCCTTCCACTCCTCGACGCCGTAGTCTCCGACTATCGAATCCAGCTTTTTGTTTGCTTTCCGACCTATAATCGTTGTCAGCATCGCCATAGTAGTGGCGGGGCCCAGCGACGTCGGTTGAGGGTAGAACAATGATAGAGGAATTAATACCTAATAATGTGTCTTTTCTTTCTAAGGAATCGATGATAATGGATGGGGTTTAAGAAGGTTCATTAGATTTTCATTTAGACATACCGACCGCACGATGATGATGATGATGATGATGAAGAAGTTGAATGGAAAAGTGATAAGTAGTTCAGCTTTTATCGATCTCCCTCTCCCAGCACCCCGGGGGAAAAGCTAATATTGATTGTCATCGACACTTCACTTGTGTCAACCTAAAGTCTGTGGCAATTAGGTGGGTTGATATACCAACTTTGGTTAAGGTGAAGCTCTCATAAACTCACACTCTGAAGCTCACCGACACACGTTCACCTTAAGGCTGCGAAGGCATGCTCGCCTGGATAAGGAAACATTCCGAGAAAGACGCTTTGTTTGGATTTCGGCGAGGGAGAATAATGAAGACGAAATATTTATACGGCGAATCTCGGTTTAAATCACAATTTGCACCCAACCAACAAGTCGGTACAAAGGGAAACTTCGAGAACAGGTTGCCATTCCGGGGAAATGATTATTCCATTCAATTCATCATTTTGCGGAGAAATAAAAAAATAGTAGTCAAAGAGTCGTATGTAAATATAACGAGGGTAAACCGTTAACGATGGCGGCAGTGGCAGTCAAATAAACGAATTAATGAGAATCAGCGACACCTCTTCCCCGCTGACTGGGTCGCGATCGGCTGGGCGGGAAATCAATAATTTGAAAAGAACGGGAATCGCGGGATCGTTTTCCCTTTTATTTAATTTCCAAACCTGTGAAAAAGGAAGCCCCCGGAGGCTTCACCTTCATCGCGGCTGACGCCAGAGAAAGAAATTGGGAAAACGACGTGACGCGACCTTCTCGGATGCTGAGAGGGAAGGAACCAAAAAAAAAATGAGTGGAATTGAAAATGATGGCTGCTGGAAGCACCGCTTGCTGGGTTGGATTGAATGGGGAAGGGGCAAAGTCAACCAGGTGGGCAAGGAAAGGAGTGATGATCGGTGTGAAATGAAAATTTATTTTAAAATTTACATTTAAATTACCTTTTGATCGATTGTTATAAAGTGATTCGGTTGTCAATATTGTCGTAGGCGCTGGTATTTCTGCATTCAAATCAAACAGACGGGGAAAAGAGAAAAGAAACGAATGGAAATTGAGTGTGGTTACAGTGGGTATAGGTTATCGATTTTCGAAACGAAATTGGTTGAACTTGATAGTTATTTTTATGTGGGAGTTCGTTTTCCGATCCGGAAAAATTGAGGGTGCAAACATGCATCATTATGTCACAGAAGAGGGTTATCATCATTATCAGAATTGAAAAGCAGGTTTTTCTTTAAAAAATGAATTAATGTAATCAGAAATGTTTGCACTTCATGAGAATTAAAAAAAAACCATTCTCTTTCATAATCAGTTTTTTAACGTAGGAATTCGCTTTTCTTATCTGTTCAGGGGTGTCATTTCAAAATTCCTGAAAATGAGAGCCTTACGTAAGTGCATCTAATATGTTCAAGGTTCATATCCTCATCCAGTCCTAACGAAAAGCTATGCTCATTAAAACTTGATACATTTAATATCTGGACACAAGAAATTAACTCAATTTCTGGATTGTTTTGATGAAATAAAACAATCGAGCAGTCTGAAGGAAGGTTTTATTTTTACTACAATTCCAGTAAAACATATCAACAGTCTTATTCCGTTATGGTTAGCAAGAAATGATGAACTTTTCTTGAAGTACCTCGCATCATTTTTCGGGCGCTCTGCTCGTCAGCATGAGCGGCCATTTAAATTCACCTTAGCTTCATGTCTGCAGCATCCCGATTCACTCTTCCAGTCTTCTCTAGCATCCACTCTACAATTGCCCAATATTTCTCGATTGGATGAAATTAAGGGCCATTGTTTGGGTTGAGGTCTTTTCCGATGTAATTCACCCTGTGGTCGAGGCGCCATTAAAGTGTCTATCCACTGTAGTGGCAGCTAAAGATTGTCCGGAAATATTTTTGTAACTTTCTCGCGTCAGCGGTCTGAGTCAACCTACGAATTTCATTCATTGTATGGTTTAGCTGTCAGTGGATCATTTCACCTTCGCGTCGGCGTGCATTTTGTTTACTTTGATGTTTTGAAAGTGGCGCCTCGAGAGATGGCATTTCGCATAATGTTACGCCAGGGGGAGATTTGTACCTTCAAAAGGGAAAAACAAAAGGCCCCGGAGGAAAACAAAAAGACAATAGAAACCGGGGAAATATGACCCGGGTTTCAACCCTTTTAAAATATGGAAAAATTAGAGAGAAAGGACCCCCCGTAAGAAGGGGGGGGAAAAAGCATGGGGGGTAAAAAAAAACGGGTCCAGACATTGGCCACGGGAAGGACAAAGGGAAGGAGGGTTTGTTTAGGAAAAGAACCATACAAAACATGCAGGGTGGTGGGGGGAGATGTGGGTTGGGGAAATGTTTCCGTGTGTGGTTGTGGTGTTTTGCAAATATTTGACGGGAAAGAGGGGGGGGGTTTTATTTGGCAAAGGAAGGGAGTTGCCGCCTAGAGCCAAGTTTCTTATTATGTATTTTTTCGTGTTTTGTTACTATCAGATGAGATCCAGATCTTGCCGCAGAGATGGCACTGCAGTCTATCTTTTCAAATAAAGCGCTAGAGAATGCCCGTATTGGGCAAAGTTTTTCAGTATGTAATTTTTCGTCTTGTGAGATTATCATATTAGTTCCAGATCCTGCCGCAGAGATGGCGCTGCAGTCTATGTTTGTCAAATGAAGCTCTTAAGTTGCCATCATAGGCGAAGCTTCTCATTGCGACATGTGTCGTCTTTCGACGTAATTATATTAGTTCCAGGTATTTCAGCACAGAGGGCGCTGCAGTCTATCTTTGACAAATGAAACTCTAGAGAGTTGCCATCTTCGTAAAAGTTTCTCATTGTGACATTTGTCGTAATCATATCAGTTCCAGATCTTACAGTAGTCTATGATTGTCAATTGAAGCTTGTGAGAGTTGCCGTCTTAGTTTTTCGGTATGTAATATGTCGCCTTTTGTCATTATCATGTTCTCAGATTTCGCTGCAGAGATGGTGCTTCAGTTTATCTATGCCAAATGAAGCTCTAGAGGGTAGCCGTCTTCGCCAAAGTTGTTCAGAATACAAAATGCAGTCATTTGGAGGCGTTAGAGTTTTTTCAACGAGGTTATAACGTATTTTGATTTGAATTCCTACACATTTTTTTGAAGACATTTTGTTGTAACTTAGATCTGTGTTCTCTGTACTGGAACTAATTTGATGATGTCAAAAGACGAAAATTTAGCAAAGATAGACTGCAGCGCCATCGCTGCGGTACGATCTGGAACTAATGTGATTATTTTAAATGTCTTTATTTTACGAGTTACGAGTTTTTCTTTTCTTTCTTTTGTGTATTATTATCACCGTGATATTTACTCTGAGGGGGAACACAACTTACTCGTCAGATCGTTCTGAGTAGACTAACGTCTATGTATTTTTCTCACATTCTTATGAGCCCTTCGGCTCAACCGATCGAAACATCGGTTATCGTGTCAACTGACGTTGACATTTCGAAAGCGCTCTAAATGCGCAGGTAGATATACATCACTTTCAATGCATTTTTGAGACCAAAAGCTTTCAAACCTTGACTCCAAGGTAAAATTTCGAAATTCCACGAACGGTTCAAAGCCGGGTCAATATTGGCAATAATGTTATGTGTCACTTTTTTTTGTATAACCACCTTAAACTGATTTATAAAAAATATGTTTTTGCTTAAATGAAGAATTCCGTGAAATAGTAAAAGTCAGATTTCAACCCGATAGGTTTAAAAAAAAAAAAAAGATAGCGTACAATGAAGTTGCACCACCAATATCTTCGGAAGCTTAATCTCAGTTTTTCTTGACGAGGGTCGGTAAAATGGACTTATCGGCCTAATGGTATCACGATAGTAGAAAACGAGGAAGTGTTATAGGCATGAACTCAGTATATACTGCTATTCTGGGTTTATCACTAAAACCTAGAATTGAATCAACTGGTGGGTACAACACTCCGATTCAAGATGCTAATGCACTCTATGATGTCTATAATTTTGTAATATATCGGAAATATTTGAAAAAAAAAAATCAAATCTCCTTCTATACATGGTAAATTTCATTTTTATTCCCTTCAGGGGTCATCGAAGTAAAAAAGAGACAAATCGACAAGAGACAGATTTTTGAAAGATCAAATCATGGCAGTGATCCGAAGCTACGGTTCTTCGATTCAGTCTACCTACTTCATTGCATTACGGTGGTAACTTCATTTAACTGTGAAAAATGAACTGAACACGAAGCAAGCAAAAACAAACAGCATGAAAACAGATCGAAAGTGGTTCTATAGATGTTGATATGGGATATGCTCGAAAAGAAAGAGCTTGATTTTCGTTTGATATTGATGGTGAACGGCTTCATCGTCGCTTGACAATTATCAATTGACGATGACTTTGCCGGGCCCTGCCCTCTCTTTTAAAGACGGTGGGGGTGGGTGAGAAGAGGTGATTTAATTGAAATGTGTTTTGGAAAAAATGTGAAATGTTCTTTTTCTTCTTTGTTGGGAAGGAATGATGATGAGGCGGAGGGGATGATACTGGGGGGTTCGAGGGGGGGGGAAAAAATTTTTAGGGAAAAAGAGAAAGGTGGGTGGGGGGGGGGGAAGGGGTGGCGCCTCGACAACAGGAGCTGCGAAATCTATTTTGGACAAGTTGTTAGAAAATCCTGATCGTTCATAAAGAAAACAATCGCGAATTCGGTCGAGGTGACGCAACAAAAGGTGTCGAATGTTATTAGTAACTTTCTACATACTAAAACGGTTCAAAGAAAGCCAATCAAGCAGGAGAACACGCAGCAAAAAAGACGAGGAACAAGTAGTGAAAGTATACAAGAGAAAGCTCAACATGTCGGTCAGAGATGTTGCCAAAAAAGTGGATAAAGCTTAGTCTATTGTGCAGGACATGGAAGTGAGATGTGGATTCAGGTCATTCAAAGCCCCGAAGAAGCCTCGCCGAGATGGTAAAAGGCTTGAAAACGCGAAAAGTCGGGACCGGAAGCTACAGGATTCGTTGTAAGCCAAACATACAGGTTGCATCGTACAAGACGACGAAACTTACGTCTAGGCTGACACAAATCCCTGGTAATAAAGCCAGAGGAAGCCAAGAGTCTAAGTTTAAGTTTAATAAACAAAAGATCGATAAATTTGAAAAAAAAAAAATTTTTTTTGGCAAGCCAAGCGGTAAAATCAGTGAACCATTCATCGCAACCGGGAATATTAACAGTGAAATTTACATCAAATAGTACCTTCAAAACCCTCTTTTTCCACTTCTACAGCAGCATTCTCAAAATACCCTGTTTTTGCCCGCTTTGGCATGTTGCCACTATTCAACAGTGATGAAGAAATGGTACGAGGAAAATAATGTAACTGCTGTACCTCGTGACATTATAATTCTTCAAACTGTCCAGAGCTCCGACCGATCGAGAAATGTTGGGCAATAATGATAGCTGATTGTCGGAAAATGGGAGGAATGTCCAAATCGGTTCAAAACTTCAAGCAGAAGAGGACAAAAGAGAGCTTGTGCAAACCTTGATGGCAGAAGTCAAGTCAGCGGTCCAAAATTTTAGGCGTGAGTGTGAAATTCAAATCTATTGTTGCAAAAGTTTAAAGGAACATACTTTAGGAAAATAAATATTGAGAAAAAGATTTGCTTGGATTTCTGCTGAACCTATAACGTTCGTGTGATGATACAAAAATTTGTTCCGGGTAAGGCTTCAGTAAACCGCCAAATACTTTACAAAACATAATTACCCCCTGCATGGAAAAGAGGGAATAAAAGCAGAGTGAAAAAGAAAACTTAACAAAAAAAAAAAACAAAAAAAAAAAAAAAAAAAAAAAAATAATAAGTATTTTTTGGAGGTTACGGTCGGGAGCAGGGGGGCGGGTGGTGATTTAGCGGTACCGAGGGGGCAGGGAGGGAGAGGAAAAAACAAGAGAAGGATGGGTAGTGGTGGGGTTGGGAGTGGGGGGGGGGGGGGGTGAAGAAAAAGAAGCAAAGAGGAGCAAAAACCCAAGACAACAAAAAAAACAAAAAAACAAAAAAAAAAACAAACAAAACACGCAGAACAACAGACACAAACTAAGGTCTGTATCCGCAATAATCCGGACACCTCAAAACATGAATAAAACATAAATATCGCATTATATTTTCGTCGTAGTTGTTTATTTCAGATTCACGGGATGTGCTTTAACAATTCGTGAAGACAAAACATAGTTATTCGGTATTTGCATACAATTCTCGAACTTTGCGCTTAACTCCGTCCATTAGGGTTTGTACAAACTCTTCAGAAATCGTAGAAGCCGTCTTTGTCCAAATTTGCTGGGAGTGTTTGATGTCTTTGATTCCTTGCTTCTTTCCAGAAAACTTCCGTTTCATCAGAGCCCAATATCTCTCGAATGGTCGAAGCTCTGATCAATTTGGCGGGTTTGAGGTTTTTGGTACAATGTTCACTTGATTTGCTTGGTACCACTCCATCACAGTTTTAGCATATTGGCATGATGCCAAATCGGGCCAGAACAAAGGTTTTTCTTTGAGACTTTTGATGAAGGGTAGCAATCGCTTCTGCAGACACTCTTTCTGATAGATCTCCTTGTTGATTGTGCCTGTAGTGACGAAAGATTTACTCTTTTTGCCACACATGCAAATTGCTTGCCACAGAAGGTATTTTTTGAGAAATTTCGATGCTTTCTTTGTTCTGAAATGCTCAGCTGTAGCATTTCTGGCCATAGCAGAATAAAAAGCCAGCCCTGTAAGCTGCTTGAAATCCTCCAGGACATAAGTTTCATCGTCCATAACTACGCATGAAAACTTCGCCAAATATTCGCGATTTGGAACTGTTTTTACTTTATACGACCTAAGTCCCAAACGATGTTTTGATTTTTGGACAAAACCAGGCGAAATCCCTGTTTTACGAGCCGCCGTTCGAATGGAGAGATTTGGTTTTTTCGTTAATATCCTTTTCACCTTTCGGTCCATGACAGGATCAGCGCGTCCAATGTTTTTGTCACTTCTCGGTTTCCTATCCACCGTCAAACGTTCCGAAAATGATTTGAGCACATCGTGAACAGTGGATTTAGGCAAATCCAATGTTTTTCCAAGGACCCGTATTGACAAGTCAGAATTTGCCGTACGCCCGTACAAAATTCGCTCGCACACTTGTTTTTCTTTCGTCACCATCTTAAATACTAAACATGAAATGTAAACATCAATCATAGTCTTTTTTATCATAGACTCTCAGCTATACCACAGTGAAATTTTACATTCCTACGTGCAATATTTCAAAAGTTACAATGATTTGAAGGTGTCTGGATTAATGTGGATACAGACCTTATAGAACATAAAAAATTTTTTTTTCTACAAAAAAAAAAATATGTCCCTTTTTTTTTTTTTTTTTGGGGAGAAGACAGTATTTGATCTTATACCCCCAAATGCCCCACGAAAAGGTGAAAATCTTTTTTTTTGCAAAAAAAAAAAACAAAATGTTCTTTTTGGGGGCCCCAAAAAAAATCTTAGAGAAGAACATTAATATATTCTATTTTATAGATATGGCCATGCGTATAAACAAAGATATGCATACTTACTTTTAGTATCATATGAAAATATAAAATAAAGAAAAAAACAGACTAGTATTTTTTCATTTCCATTCAAACTACACTTAGTTTGGTTTAGGACACTAAGCTCAAGGGCCAAAGTGTACAAAAAGCTGGCCGAACAGGCCCTAGGAGCGGGAGGGATGTACGTGTCCTAGACACGTGAGTGACTCTCCAATACAAAAACTTGGACGAGATCACGGAGGCTAGCGAAATCTCCACGGCCATTAAGGCGCAGTGTGGGATCGACAACAACCATACGGCTGCAAAAGGGTCCTCGGCCCAAAAAGTGGCAAAACTCAAAGTGGGTTGGTCCATTTTCACACTGAGTTTGCACCAGGCGCTAAAGGCATGCTTTAAGTGCCTCGAGAGCGGGCAGATTTCGAGAAAATGTAAGGGCTTATGTCAAAGGTGCGGAGGGAAAAGCCACAAGGCTTCACTGTAAAGTCTCCAAATGCATGACGTGCTCTGAGAAACCAGACGACAAGCACGTTACGGGAGGTCCCAAGTGCCCGGCCTTCAAGGGTAGACCAAAAAGCGTAGAGCGGGTAACCCAACTAAACCTGAACCAGCTCAGGCAGCTCAGCAACTGCTGTGTCAGGCAGTTCACGAGTCTGCAACGGATATCACCATAATATCCGACCCATACCGCATCCTTGCCGGTAACGGAAACTGGGTTGCGGATAGGTCCAATATGGCATTATCCACCTCAAACGAAGGCTTCGCGGTCGTAAAAGTGAACGGAGTGTTCCTCTGCAGCTGCTATGCACCACCAAGATGGTCGATTGACCAGTTCTCACAAATGGTTGATCGGATGACAACGGAGCTAACTGACCGAAACCCGTTGAGAGTAGCGGAAGACTTAAATGCCTGCTTGAGGCCCTGGCCAGGCTCAACGCAAAGGCCGCACTAAAGAAGGAGATAAAGGCCAGTAGACAAACCTGCTTCGAGCGTCTGTGTTCGAAAGTCAATGTGAACCCATGGGGTGACGCCTATCGGGTGGTGGTCATTGAGGGACGCTTTCTACGCCACTACGAGAGTCTTTGGCTTCCCATAACTGTAGAATTGTCCCATGACAATATGAACTCATTATGATAGAAAAGTCGCTGAAGGTGGCCAAAGTGCCAGGACGGTATACTGAACCTGGCCATCAAGACGGCTATTTCACTGGCTCCCGAAACGTTCAGGATGTTGGAATAGTATTGTACCGTAGACAGGGAAACCACCAGGTGATCCATCAGCATACAGGTTGTCGAGGAACTCGGAGGGTACAGATGGCCTGTCCAACAACCAGTTTGGCTTCCGTAAAGGGAAGTCAATGGTGGATGTTATCCTGTCCGTTGCCAAGACGGCAAAGGTGGCAATCCAACGCAAGAGGTGGTGAGTTCGCTACTGTCCAGTAGTCACCCTGGACTTGAGAAATGCGTTCAATAGCGCCAGTTGGGAGGCTATCGCCAACTCTCTCCAACGTCTCAGGGTCCCCTGGGTACCTGTATAGGATTTTGGGCAATTACCTCCTGAATCGGGTAATGTTATCCAATACAATGGCGGGTCAATAACGTGTTCAAGTCACCGCAGGAGTTCCGCAAGGTTTCATGGTGGGCCCAGTAGTGCTCTGAAACACGATGTATGAGGAAGTGTTGAGATTGAAACTCCGAAACGGGGTAACGATTCTAGGTTTCGCGGATGACATTACCCTAGAGGTCTATGGAGAATCCATAGCGGAGATGGAGTTAACGGCCTCGTACTCCATCGATATTGTCGAGGGCTGGTGGAAACTGGAGCTAGCCCACCACAAAACGGAGATCACTGTGGTCAATAACAAGAAATCGGAGCAAAGAATCAGTGCTGGTGATTGCACCATCACCTCAAAGCAGTCCCTGAGGTTCTTGGGGGTTATGATCAATGATAAACTGTCCCATACCAGCCACGTCGACTATGCCTGCAAGAAAGCCTCCGTGGCTGTATCGGCATTATCCTGCATGATGTCGAATAGCTCAGCGGTACAGGGGAGCAAGCGTAAGCTCCTGGCCAGCGTCGCCCTGTCCATACTGATGTATGGCGGGTCGACATGTGCCACCGCCATGAGTACTAAGAGCTATATACCTCGGCAAGCTCGAAAGTACCCACAGGCTGTGCATGACCAAAGAGCCACTAGAGGTATCGGTAAGACCACTAGAGTCGCATAAATGGTAAAGTGGCGGGGGGGGGGAAAAACGAACGGGATTTGGGAAAGGGGGAAAAAAAAAGCGGGGGGGGAGACAGGGGGGGAGATGTGCGGGCAGAAAAAAAAGAAAAAGAGGGAGGAGGAAATAAAGGTGGTGGGGCGGGAAGGAGGAGGTGTTGGGGGGGTGTGGGGGGGGATGGGTTGTTAGTGAGTAATATAAGTGAGCCTATTTCTTTTTTTTAGGTGGTTGTTGGTTGTTTTGTGTTGTGATTTTTTTGTTTTTTTGTATTTGTGGAAAGAAAGGGATATTTTAGGTTTTGTTGGGGTGTGGTTCATTTTGACTCATTTGTCTATAAAAGCAGAGATAGACGACCTTCTGTGGAAAATGCTCCTCAAACCATAACACAATTATGGTTTTGGAATCGTTGATCTGCGCGGATTGAAGACGGAATATCTTGAACCGACGCTGCATAGACCCTGTCATTTTGAGCGTTGAATCTCTGCTATAGTACGAAGTTTTCTCGTCCGAAAACAAAATCGAGGCATTACCGTGCCGATGAAGCAATTCGTGGCAGCGGAGGACTCTATTTTTCTCCTCCGAAAGTCCATTTGTTTCTTATATGTTTTTTTATATTCGTTTTTATTTTCCGTTGGCCTATTTCCTCACAACGTTTTGACAACGACCGACGCCAGGAAGACGACTCCATCTCCTGGACCCTACATATCGCACTCATCAACACATGAGCCGGGACCAACGGCTTTACTTCCCTTCCGAAGGAAGAAGTGACCGAATTTTTTCGCCTCAGAAAACCACCGAACTCGACCGGGATTGAACCCACATCAACTGGTAAGGACGGTTTCCTTGTAAAAACAACACTAAAATAGTAAAACCCGGTTTTTTTAATACAGTTGTTGTTTTCCCTTTGTTTTTTGTGATAACTATATTATGGGTGCCGCACATCTCATATTATAACGAAAAAAACACTTTGGAAAATGGACCTTGGTGACCGGTTCTTTTCAAACTTGCAGACAATAAAATATAACCCATCAATCAGCTTTTGGCATATTTATTTCATTTAAATTAAATACAATAAATGTTCTGTTTGAACTCATGGCTCTATCACCTCATTCTGTTTTTTGTGTAATTCGGGGTCTGCTGTTTGTTCTGGAAACCCTCTTTTTTGGTCTTTGTTTTCTTGTTGTTGGTCGTGGGCGGGTTGGGTGTTGCTGCGTGTCTAGTAGTTTGTTGGGTGGTGGTGGGTGGGGGGGGGGGGGGGTTCATGTCCTTGTGTACGAAAGTGACCCCGTTGGCTTCGTACCAGTCCAGGACAACATTTGAATAATGGCACGATGCTAGATCCGGCCAGAAGATCGTAGGGCCCTCGTGTTGCTTCAACAGAAAAAGCAGACGCTTCTGTAGACACTCCATGAGGTAGATCTCTCCGTTTACAGTCCCGGTAGTCACGAAAGGCATACTCCGTTTCACACATGAGCAGATCGCTTGCCAAATCATGTATTGCTTGGCAAACTTTGAGAGTTTCTGCTTCGTTACTTCCTCCGGAACATCAAACTTGTGCTGGGTGGTGAATAAGGAGTGTATCGAATCTAAGCTATCCACATACATTTGCGTTGTACGCATGTATTTGTGATGGTTTTTTATGCTCTGAACACTGCATGCTAAGCGTTTGACTGTCAGTTTTCTTTTGTTTACTTGTTTGTGCGGTTCAAATTCTGCGTTTTCAAATTGTCTGCGTTTACACAGAACCACTCTCAATTGGCTTGCGGAAAAGGGTATAGATTTCGTTAAGAAAAATATCAATCCACCAAATTGCCCTCAGCTTCGACCCATCGAACGTTACTGGGCAATCGTGAAGAAGATCTTCAAGAAGACTGGCAAGGCAGCTGGGAACATGCAGGAGTTCAAAAAAATTTGGGCTCAAGCGTCCAAAAAATGCGATGCAACACTTGTCCGGAACTTGATGAAGAGCATTCAATCCAAAGTTCGAAAATTCGTGAAGGAATAACTTAAATTTCATCCGGTCTTCATTATGTTCAAGTTTAACCTCGTACAATAAAAGATCAATTTTTTGTATGAATTAAATATCCGTTTTCAACCAAATTTGAAAGAAAGTTTGTGGGTAGCTTATTTTCGATACACTCCTTAACAGTAGCCCTGTAAGCTGCCGGAAGTCCGCCTTGACGTAAGTCTCATCATTCATGATGAGACAATGAGGCTTCGTCAGCATCTGGGTGTACAGTTTCCGGGCCCGAGACCTTTCCACCGTATTTTGCCGTGTCACCGTGACAATTTTCGAAAAACTGCCAGCGATGAAAAACAAACATCAAAAAACACATAAAACTACTTCTACCCAAACTTTCAAAAGAAAATACCCAATGGCTAATTTTCTACAGCGTTTTTTCCGTGATGCAATTTTATGTGAGACATTCTTTATTGGACAAAATATTCATGAGTTTAAACAACTTCCAGGACTGGCTTGCTTGTCTGTTGTGGTTAGAAGTACATGAATATTTCAGGAGATAAAAAAACATGTCAACATTTTGTAATTATATCTTGTTTGATTAAAAATTTGTTCATGTGGCAGAATAATTAAATCTCTTATAACCACCGCACAGTGGGACGAACTGAAAAAAAGTGGGACATGGGTATTTACGGCAAAACTATTAGGTGTGGCCCATTGATGATTTCTAGAATGTTTCTACATTTTTTTAGTTCTTTTTATTGTGTTAACAAATTTGATTTAGAGAGTGTATACACCGAGATAAATAAAAGCTAACTTTTTTATTTCTGGTTCAAATCGATGACCGAGCATGAAAACATTGTGGATTAGGACATTTCATGAAACTTTGTAGAAGACAAAAACTTTCTATCTCTAAACTGGACGAAATTGTAGGGTGAAAAAGGAATGAAAAATGTAACACCCCCTTAAAACTCTTTTTTTAACCCTAACTTTTTTATTTGAATTTTTATATTTTTTAAATGTTGAACAAACTTTTTGGTATTTTGAAAATACACTTTTTTTTATAAAAGACTGCTAATCAATATCTCTCCATTTAAAGGATTGCCGTCAGTTTTAATACATTTTTTAAGCTATCTTCGAGGATGTGTAGATTACAGGTTAGCAGGTATTAGCAGCTAAATTTAACGTTAGTTTATTCAACAACTGATACGCATTGAAATTATGTAAACATTATAAGGTTGGCCATGAGGAGGAATTTAGACTGACTATTGGAAAGTTCAGCGCTCACCAGCGAACGAACGACAACGGCCTCCGACTTATTGACTTCGCCGTCTCCAAAAATATGGCCATTCGTAGCACCTACTTCCAGCACAGCTTCCAGTATATGTACACCTGGAGATCACCGCAGCAGACAGAATCGCAAATCGACCACGTTCTGATCGATGGACGGCACTTTTCCGACATTACCGACGTCAGGACCTATCGTGGCGCTAACGTCGACTCTGACCACTACCTGGTGATGGTAAAACTGCGCCCAAAACTATCCGTCGTAAACAACGTACGGTACCGACGCCCGCCACGGTACAACCTAGGGCGGCTGAAGCAACCGGATGTCGCCACGGCCTACGCGCAGAATATCGATGCAGCGTTGCCGGATGAGGGTGTGCTCGACGAAGCCCCTCTCGAGGACTGCTGGAGGAATATCAAAGCAGCCATCAACGACGCAGCAGAGAACGTCGTCGGGTACGTTGAGCGGAGTCGCCGTCATGACCCCGTCCGCCGCAAAACCTGTCCCACTTTTTTAACCGGGGGCGGAATTTATCACAAGAATTGCTTGCAAAACGATTGCAGCCTTTCGTTAGAAACCACGATCATAGCCCTTTGTTTTAGCCTGATTTGGAATCATGTCACTATGCTTAAAGCGTGATAAAGTGGTATGAAGCCAATAAAGTGAATATCGTACCAAAAACTGCCAATTCTTCCAATCGTCCTGAGTTACGGCCAATTGAAAGATATTAGGCTCTGATAAGGTGGGCGCGGAAAAAAATGCCGAACATTTTAAATAAATCTAGACCAGAGCTGCCGACAAGGTCACTAAGGAGTCTGTACAAAACCTTATGGATGAAGTGAAGTGCAAAATATAAGGTGTTTCTATCAATGCTTCTGCATTCACATAAAATCCCAAGCATTGCGCTTCTCTTCAGCCATAAGAGTTTTTGTACAGACTCATTAGTGACCTTGTTTGCAGCTCTGGTCTAGATGTGTTGCAAATTTGGTGTTTAGATCATATGAATTCGTAAACCAACCAACCACCTTACGAAACAAAAAAGTTACATTTCAAATGAAACGCTTCATGCGTATCTTACTAAAGATTTCGGATGGCCAGATTGTTGCGAATACCGACCTTACAGCTGATCTAGCAAAAACGAGACCGCAACTTTGGGCGGTCAATCATGCTCAAATTTTAGGAAGCTTATAATGATCATGTTTATCGCTTAGACAATGTGGAGTTAAATTTCAAAATTTGCACCAGTCTGATGCGTATTTTTCATTTTTTATTGGTGATGGATTTTTTTTTATTTTTGTCGCCATACTTTTGAATGTTTCCTCAGCTTAAATTTGATTCAATGAAAAACAAATGGCGCTCGAAAAAAAAAAAACTTTAAACATGGCAATATACATTTTGTAACAGATTTCAATTTCAACCCCCAGTTCAAAATAAAACAAAATGCTTCTGAGTCTTTTCGAGAATATCAATTTCATCACACAATCCTCTGTCCATAATTCCAACCCGTAATCTCCATGTAGGCTGTCCGTTGAAAAGCATCTCACATTTAAGCATCATCAAGCCCTAAAAGTATAATATAGGTATGGTATGTTCGGGTTTACCGCTCTTAATTCGAGTGTTGAAAAAGATTACCATTACAAAAATAAAAGCATTCGGTGTGGGTGTTTTTATTCCCCAGCCAATCTACCAACGATACAACATCAGGAGGATAATTCTTTTGAACGACCACCGTTGCGTTGTTCATTTTTTTCCGATGTCATGTGATGAGCCAAGCGAGATTGATGGGAAATGCGTTGATCACTCAGCCGAAAATTCATCTCGCTCCCATCATCCATCAGGACAGCGAAAATCGATTCGAACTCTAACCCCTCGGAGTTATAAAAAAAAAATCCCAACTTTCGACTCCTCCGTGATCCGTAAAATTATAAAAGGCATTCTGTGTACACATTTTTTTTTTCAACCCATGTCTTAGTTACCGTCCAGCTTGATCAACCCATCCGTTTCGCCTAATGAGTTTTTCGCCACACATCGATACGAGCCGAAGTCCGATGGGCCCACGGTCCTAATTTTCAGCTGCATGTACTTGGTGTAGCCGGTGTTTCGGGACAGGGTTTCGAACTTATCGCCCGTCCGGGAGGTATCTGCAAGAGGAGAGAGATAAACAAAATCGAAAAAAAAATTAGACTTTTTCGCGCTGAATACACACGCTCTTCCGGTAAAACGGAGTAAAAGCTCTTGCTAAATTATATCATCGAACAATGCAGGGGCAATGTACGGTCCAGCGGGGTTGTTTTTCCGATCCAATAAATCTAGCGCAAAACAAGCCAATTACGGTTGCGGTGCGATGTAAAAGATTGATTTACTGTAAATTACCTGTCCGCTTCCCCTGGGTGACTCGGTTGGCGGAAATTGGCGGCGAGGAGGCTTTGAAACAAGGCCGTCAATTACTGTCCCTGTTGGACGATGAGAGTAATTCTTCAACTAGAGATGAGAGAGAGAGGCTATTAATTGCAGGACGTGATTGCGTTGGATCGATGCCAAAAACCAGCTGCCGAAGTTGACTGAGGACAGACATACAGCTTGTTTTGTGTATGAATGGCTGCGATTCAATACAATCCGGATGTTGTTAAGTAGCAACAGTGATGCGGAATCTATGGAAGTCGACGATGCTGACTGTGGACTGTAGTATCCATTTAAATAAGCTTGGGATAATACGGCTTGGATAATTGTTGAATCAGTTCAACATGACCATTTAATCACAACGTCTGAACGCAAAATTGCATTTCGGCATCATTTTATACACAGAAAATGATAGATTTTAACAGATGCGTTAAACTCCCCAACGACCAATTGGAAGCCGAAACAAGCGTGAACAACGAAAAGCAATACAACAGACTTGATTTCGGCGATATCTAGCTTAAATTGACATGAAATATCCCATGCTATGAATCCCACGAAGATAACGTATAAAATTACACGTTTCTTTCAAACCGTGTACATAAACTAACGGGTGGCAACTACAATTTTGGAGTTTCTTTCTCAAACTCCTGGAGAGTGTGAGCTTTTTAGTGGAATACCTGTAACTAGAAAAGGAGAAGAAAGATTAGTAATTTCCATTTAATTCCAACTACCTTTCTTGCTTATCTTGACAGATATTATTTCTGTCAAGATAAGCAATATTGTGTATTAGTACACGACACTGAAGAAGTCTGCACATTGTAGACGAAATACGCGTATCTGTCAAGATAAGCAAAAAGGTAGTTGGAATTAAATGGAAATTACTAATCATTCTTCTTATTTTCTAGTTTCTCAAACTGTCAAAAAAAAAAAGACAAATTTACTTGAAGAAGATCTGATTTATTGAAATTAAAGGTACATTATCCATTGTTGAAAAACAATAGTGAGCATTTGAAACCAGTCCGTAATTGGCGGTTCGGCGAAGATACCGTTTGTTGTCGGTCATGTCATCTTTGCAAATGCATCTATTGATTCTACCAATCAATTGTTTGCAATTCGTGGCTCTCCAGTAATTTTTGTTCACCAAGGGGCTCAAAATCCCGAAGAAATCATCGATTGGTCGACACCGAGTCTAACCAGATATGTCTGGTTGTGGTTTTTGGGTACAAATGGGATCGAATGGGTGTTCAGGAACGATTGCGATGACGCCTTATCCGGCCAAAACACGTGATGTCCATCTGCATGAGGGTTTTGAAGAATCGGGATCAACATTTTTTACAAACATTCGTTCTGGTACCCATCTTGATTGAGAGGGGAAACTACCTCTTTCGGAAATGGCAATTTCTGTTCATACTGTTGTTTTATGTTCGAAGATGCAGTAGAACCATCCATGGAATAGTATCGATCGTTAACGTGAATGTTCGTCTTCAAAGAAAGGAAGTAACGTTCTTCGTCCAAAACAAACTATAGTTCGGAATTTTTTTTAGTAACTCGTGGAATAGGGATTTCAGCGATTTCTGGCAGAAGGAAGAGAACGAAGTACTCTGGCGTCCATAATTTTGACTGGTCGTCCTCGAGCTTGATGCCGAGTAGCTGTTGAGGATTTCAGGATATGCTTAACAGTCAAAGCCGCAACCGATCGGCCTTTGAAATGTTGTATTGGTAACTTGTTTGCGTTGATTAAACAATTCAGTTGTCAGATGTTGTCTTCTTTTTTATTTCAATGTATTATTTTTCTTTTCAACCGGTTCAGTGTTTGACGCAACTGCGCTGAATGACGTCTTAAACGAGCGCAGATTCCGAACTTGACGCTCGCAAATTTCCCCCGAACTAACGGCTCTCCTGGCAGGAAGGCGGTTCCTTGGTGGATCCCAGAAGTTCGTTCTGCGGTCAAGCTCCGCCGTTAAAAAAAAGCTCCGTGCTCTTCAGAGGATGGCAATAGGCGATCGAAAAGACTCCCCCACTCATGCAGAATTCAAAGCCGCTAGAAACGCTGCGAGGACAGTAGTTGAACGGGCAAAGCAAGATAGCTGGGATCAATTCCTTTCCTCCATTAATCCTGAAAGCACGCCCAAGGAACTATGAGGGAAAGTTCAAAGTTTAAATGGGAGCAAAAGCAGACTATCAATCAGGCTCCAGATCAACAATCAAATAACAGACGACACCTCCACTATCTCCGAACACCTTGCTGACCATTTCTCCAAATCCTCATCTTCCTCGAATTATTTTGACCATTTTCTTTCGCAAAAATCATCTCAAGTAGCATCCCCTCCCTGTTTTGATACTGTCACGGATCTAGAGTTTAACCCTGATTTTTCATTTGATGAGTTAGAGTGGGCTCTGCACAAAGTACATGGTTCATCTGCAGGCCCAGACGACTTTGGTTACCCTCTTTTCAAGAATCTTTCCCTCATAGGAAAAACCACATTTCTATATCTATTCAATAACATTTGGAATAATGGTGAAATACCTGAATCCTGGAAGGAAGGTCTAATCATTCCGCTGCCCAAGCCCGACAAAGATAGAAGTAGTGCCGAAAGTTTCCGGCCCATCAACCTTCTTAACTGTGTAGGTAAGGTTCTTGAGAAGATGGTCAACCGACGATTCATGACTTCAATGGAATCTCAGGGTTTGCTCGACAATCGACAGTTTGCTTTCCACCCGCATAAATCCACCGACGGTTACCTAACTGAGCTTGAGGATATCATTGACTCTCACCTGGAAAGGGGAATGCATGTTGACGCTGTATCTCTCGATCTGTCTAAAGCATACGACTGTGCGTGACGATTTCCCATACTCAAGTCCCTTGAGGAATGGGGAATCAAAGGTCGCATGGGTCGCTATGTACAAAGCTTTCTGACAGACCGGAGATTCAGGGTCAACATAGGCAATAACCGATCTATGTTGAGATGTCAGGAAAATGGTATTCCTCAAGGCTCAGTGTTAGCCCCAACCAAGTAACATTGCCAACACCATCCTGCTTTATTAAGTTTTATTAAAGTTTTATGAAAGCCACTTGAAATCGGTTTGGTTTTATTATGGAACCAAGAGGTGCCAATAGCTTTCATATTTTAGTCAGGTTTATGAGAACCTACACAGCTTGTTTACAACGAACTTAAAACCTTGTTTCTCAAATTCCTTTTACTCCAATTGAAGGTTTTATTTCGACTTTATTAACTCGTAAAATGCTGTATTGAAATGCCGTTTTAGGACTCATTGATATTATCTTATTATGGTCAGTTGAACAAGCATTTTAAAACCATTTTGTCCACAGTAAATGCTTTTAACTGAAAATTGGCATTGAAGGAAGTCACTATAAGACCAAATAGTTTTATAATAGTCATTGCTAAGAACTATTGGCTTTATGGCAAAACTGTGATTATTTTCCAATCGCCATATTGAAGCATAAGCAATAATGGAAATGTGGAAAAATAAATGCATCAAATTTTCAATGGTATGCAAATAAACGGTAGATCGGAAACTTATTTCGGCATTCTTTTAGATAATCTCATCCAATTGCAAGCACTTTTCAACTTGTCCATGATTAATTTATCAAATGTATTTGTTTTAATTTAATTTTGGTTGTTGTAAATTCGCATAATTTCCGTGGCGCATTTTTTTTTTATTGATGATGATGATGATGATGTAATACTACCATCTATTGCAGCAAGGAAACTTTCCATAGCAGTGGAATAATCTGAAAAACGATTTGATCAGGATTCTATTATTGTTTGTGATCATCAAGCTCCTGTATGAAGGGCCAAAAACGTTTGGGCGGGCCAGTAAGCAGAGACACTTACGCGAAACCCGCGAATATAGGGAAGAGAATCTCCTTCCAAAAGCAAGTTCACACTCACAGCACTAGAATCGAGCCCTCGATTGACAGAATAAACCCAAGAGATGGGGTCAAAGAGCCCGCCCTCGTTCCACGAAAATGTTAACAATAGGGGAGGAGGCAGTCACATGCTCCTTATCCAAATCGTTTTACTTGGGTGCCCTGATGGTCCCTCCGTTTCCCCGTTATATGTTATTTAATATATAATATATTTTGTACACAACAAATTAAGATACCATTATAGACAAAAATGCTAATTTATTCAAATTTCGAACTTGAATGGATGTCCGAGTATAATATCCTACTAGCCGGGAAAGCGGAAAGAGAAAGAAGAATAAAAGAAGAAAAAAAAAAAGAATATTTTATAAAACATTGTAAATTGTAAATTTTTAGGTGATGACAGGAGGGGGGAGGAGGGGCGGGGGGGAAATTGGAGAGAGGGATATTACCCCAATACCCCACACACAAAAAAAAATACTATAATACGGTAGGGCGGCAAGTAGAGTGAAGGGAAGTGGGGTGATAGAGGAGGGGGAAATGCGGAGCCAGACGGCGGGGGCGGCAGTACTACAGGTTTAGATTGTCCCGGGAATATCTTCGCGGGGGGGGGGAGAAGGATGTCGGAAAGAAATAAATAAGAATTAGAAGATGTGTGTATTAATGTGAATGAGGGGAAGGAGGGGGGGGGGGTGGTGGGAGAATGGGAGGAATAATACCAAACCCACAATAAATCGTAAGGAGGGTGGTATGTGAGGTGAGGTAGTGGAGTGAGGTGTGGGAGAATGCAAAGATGATTCAAAAGCGTGCTGAAATTATTAATAAAATGAGAATGGAAAATATACAATATGATTTAAAGGTATAAGATCTTCGATCGCACCCCTCACTTCGCCATTGTCAGATTGACAACACTTGACCAGAGCTACGCCAACTAACGCCAGCGTCTCCATGTTTCAGCTGGCAGTCTTTTGTGATCATATGACTCGTGGAGGCGTGAGGTAGGTACTGTGAGGACCGGAGGTCGGTCGCACCCTCCTTCGAAGTTGTCAACTCACCATTTGAAGCCCGCAACACTAGACTTTTTTTTACTGCCAAAATAATCAGAAGAGCAGAGAATCGAACAAAGCAGAAAAACAAAAAACAACCTCGATTTCACAGTGAAGTTTTGATAGCTGTGGCCATTTGGCCGCATTCTGGTTTTCATGGCAGCCAATAGGTTTTATGAAAGTTCTCCAAAGTTCATAACATCTTTTACTAGAACATTTTCAAAATCTTAATGGTCTTATAAAGGTTTTATTAACTTGTTTTCACAACCGTCTATAGAGTGGGCCATTGTGTACAAATTTTGGCTTTAAAGTAGCATAGAGGAGGTGTTGGTAGACAAAACAGTTTTTGATTGTAGTTTTATCATCAAAGCCGGGAGGAGTGTTATACGGCCGAAATAAAACTAAAATTGTTACTTGGGCACCCTGTTCCTTATTTGCATGCAATCCCTATTCAAAAATATCCCCCCCCAATGTTTTCATACTAGTTCACGCCGACGACATAACCATCCTCACCTTCCATAGTTTCAAATCACTAGGTCGTAAAAGAATGCAATTGGCAGTTAACACAGTTTCCAAATGGGCCGATGACCACGGCTTTGCCCTTTCATTTGAAAAATCCCAAGTTTTACACCTTAAAGGGCGATACGGTCAAAATTTGGTCAATATCAACTTGACGTATTTCTTTCAATTTTGCATTTAAAAAACCTGAACACCCCTCATTTTGAAGGTATGTGTGTGTAGAATGTTGCTCCTATTTTGATTTTGGAATTCACTCTTCAGTTGTCAAAATGCCGTCCAAGCAAGAAGAGCAGCGTATCAAAATTTTGCTCGCGCATCGCGAAAATCCGAGCTACTCGCACGCAAAGTTGGCAAAATCGCTAAAAGTTGCCAAATCAACCGTTACAAATGTAATTAAAGTGTTTGGGGAACGTTTTTCGACAGCCAGGAAGTCTGGATCGGGGGGAAATCGAAAACCGGAAGCCGCTGAGACGACAAAGAGAGTTGCCGGTAGTTTCAAGCGAAACCCTAACCTATCTCTCCGAGATGCCGCAAATAAGCTGGGTGTATCGTCTACAACCGTGCATCGAGCCAAAAAAAAGAGCCGGACTATCGACTTACAAGAAGGTAGTGACTCCAAATCGCGATGATAAACAAAATACGACGGCCAAAGCGCGATCCCGGAGGCTGTACACGACGATGCTGACGAAGTTTGACTGCGTAGTAATGGACGACGAAACCTACGTCAAAGCCGACTACAAGCAGCTTCCGGGACAGGAGTTTTATACGGCAAAAGGAAGGGGAAAGGTAGCAGATATTTTGAAGCACACGAAACTGTCAAAGTTCGCAAAGAAATATCTGGTTTGGCAAGCCATCTGTACCTGTGGCTTGAAAAGCAGCATTTTCATAGCTTCCGGGACTGTCAACCAAGAAATTTACGTGAAAGAGTGTTTGAATAAACGTCTGCTGCCTTTTGGTTGCTCCGTACTGTTTTGGCCGGATTTGGCATCTTGCCATTACGGTAAAAAGGCCATGGAGTGGTACGCCGCCAACAACGTGCAGGTGGTTCCCAAGGACAAGAACCCTCCCAACACGCCAGAGCTCCGCCCAATTGAGAAATACTGGGCTATTGTCAAGCGGAACCTAAAGAAGACCAAAAAAACTGCTAAGGACGAGCAGCAGTTCAAGGCAAACTGGCTTTCTGCGGCGAAGAAGGTGGACAAGGTGGCTGTACAAAATCTGATGGCAGGGGTCAAGCGTAAGGCCCGGCAATTCGGATTTGGAAAAGCGGAAGCCTAACTGAATATTTTTCCTGAATTTTATACTAATTGAACTTGAAAAAGAAATTTAATTTGATTTTTTAAATAAACGATTTCACCGATTTACACGCGTTTTCCCTTGACCAAATTTTGACCGTATCACTCTTTAGTTACAATAGGAAAAGGATGAGCAAACTACCCGATATTACCCTAAATCAGTCCACCATCAAATCTAAACCTTCTTGGCGTCTATCTCGACCAGAAGCTCACCTTCAGTCACCATGCAGGAGCTATGCGTAAAACCACCGAAAAGCGTCTACGTCTGATTAAAACAATTGGGTCTAGAATACCAAGTGCACATAGAGCCACCATCATACGCGTGATAAATAGCTGGTGTCTACCCAAAATGTTTTATGGCGCTGGCCTATTTAGCAGAGGTGGTGATCGGGTGATCAAAAAACTCCGGCCCATGTACAACAGGGCTTTTCGCTACGCCTCAGGAGTTTTCGTCACCAGTCTCATCTCTGCTATCATGGCCGAATGCGGTCAATTGCCATTCAAACATCACCTAGCGACCTGCAAGGTGCTATCCGTTGGCTCAGTCATAACGGTCGAGATCAACTCGCTCTCGTAAGAAGAGCTGCCATTCTATTTGATTCCCTAACCAATCACGAAATAGCTGTATTTACCAGATCCAAAACAAGATCCTGGAACATACACCCCCCCTAGCATTAACCTCTCACTTCTCCTTCTAGTTAAAGCCGGCGATCCCCCATTTATAATACAGGGTGGACGAAATGAGTTCTTTCTTCGTTTTATTTATCAATTCCTCCTCAGTTTTCGCGACAAAATTGTTGGAGTAGATCTTACGCTTCAGGTTGGCCCAGAAATTCTCGATGGTACGCAGCTGGGGGACGTCGGCTGGGTTCGCTGACTTGGATACCACATCGATATTCAGCCGCTCCATCTCCTCCAAAGATTGTTTCCAGTAGTGTGCCAACGCCAGATCCGGCCAGAACACCGCGTCTCCACCCTTATGGTATTTCTTGATGAACGACGCAACTTCCGGCTGGCATTTCGTACTATAAATTTCCCCGTTCACGGCCAGTCCGGAGCGAAAGAAGAGCGGCTTTGACATCTCCTTTTCGCTGATTGTCAGCCACAGCAGCACCTTCTTGGGGAACTTGGTGTGTGAAATGAACTTCACCTCGGAGCTCACTTCCTTCGTGGGGGAAGTAAAATACGAAGTGCCCTGCCAGTCGTTGCTATCAAGGGTGAGATAGGTCTCGTCATCCGTCACCACCGCCACTTCGCGATTCGCCGGGAAAATCGAGTTGACCATCTTATTCAGCCGCTGCCGCTGCGCCATTGCCTGCAGCTCCGAAACCAGTGGACGCGACTTCCGCTTCCTGACATGTATGTTCATGTTCGCCAGGTACTTTTTCAATGTTTCAACCGGCCGAACCGACCTCCCGGCCAAGCGTACGCAGCGATGTAGTCACTTTTCCCTCAATCTTCCTCTTCAGCATCCTTTGGGTCGTCGGCCATCCGGAACCGGGCTTTTTTCGATACTCTGATAGTTGTCTAATAGTGCCAAGATGATGTAGATGCCGGTACGGGCATATCCGGCGTGCACAAAGTGCCACACGATGTCCGTTTTCGACGCGGCGGGGTGCTTCTGAACGGAGTTGCTTCACTGTTTTTGCCATCACGGTTAGAGTTCGACTGATAGAGCTGTCAAATTTTGTCTGCTGACTCATGGGTTACTATGATTGACGCTGCATGGGTAGTATCGTCAGTGCGGGTGAAGGTAAATCCATGAAAAATCGTCATTTTTTTTTAAATTCAAACGTTACGTGACGGCCTGGCAAATAAAGAGGAGCAAACATCACGAATGCCAACTTTTCTGAGAGAAACAAGACTGTTTGGACAACTGTAGTGGAATCAGCGAAGGGAAGAAGCTGATGAAGAAAACGACGAAAGCTGACTCGTGTGCGATGCTAATCTGGGTGGACGAACAGAAGCGAAAGAAAAGACGGCCATGGAAACAACTACGGAAGAAGACAAACTGAAAAAGAACATTTGCGGAAGAGAAGCGAAACAATAGTAACCGAAAAAAGAGAAGCGTAACGAAATCATCGTAGGAAGAAGAAGAAGAAGAAAACCGAAGCAGACGAAGAGAAGTGGAAGAAATCATGAGCAGAAGTCGAAGAAGAACAATTGAATCAATGAAACTGAAGAGATTGAAGGAGGCACAACGGAGGAGGCGCAAAAAATGGAGAAGAAGACAGAAGAAGAAAAGTGAGGTGGATAAAGTGGATGAATAGAAGTCGAAGAAGAGAAACGGAAGAGCAGAAGCACAAGAAATTGAAGCACTATTGGAAGAAAAGAAACAAAAGGAAAAATGCGAAAGAAAACAACCAGCAGAAGAAAAGTGAATGGATAAAAGTCAAAGAAGAAGAGAAAAAATATTAGGAACATTAGAAGAAGATATTAGAAGCCTAACTAAGTTACAAATAGAAGAGGAAGTAGAGAATCGAAAAAAGAGAAGTTGAAGATTAAGAGTTGAGAAACGAGGAAATGAAGATGAGTAGGAGAAGAAATGCACCCTTCTGGTTTAAAGTGTCAGTAATAAACAAAACAAACAAACGAACAATATTGTTTGTTAATTCGGCAACCCTGATCGCCAACCCCGACAATCTGAGTGGCTACCGACCAGCCTCATGCAACCGAAATTATCGCAACATTGTTTACAGGTTAGAAACAACCCTTCCAATCAATGCAACTTCAAATGATGCTGGGGTCTTACTTTTCCCCCCAACGTCCATGCCGACGAAAATGAGTTTCGAAAATTCCCAGCATGAGCCCGTTCCTCGAATCGGAAGTGACAAAGTCAATTATTTTATCGGAATGTTGCATT
>JAHHFK020003968.1:0-340683 GCA_024533555.2 Aedes koreicus
AGAAAAATATCAAGATTGTGCCTGATAACTTCCTGTCATTATTTAAACAATTTGTGGATAACGTGACTGTTGAATTTTTCACGACGACGTAGTTGTCTGTCAGTTGTTTTATGTTTGTTAGATTCCGGTAGTTTGTAAATGTACATTTTCCGGGTAGTCCTCTTATGATTTTTGAGAAACAACTGTCGTCTGAGACGTCTTGGAGCTTATCTTCGTCACAGAGGGTTTTCTCTCCGATGTATTGACAGCTTGCCTTGAGAAAATACGTTAGATTTCCGTGTATTGCTGCTTGATGCCATGGTAGTTTAACGATCTGACCATCGATGGGAAGCGGTTCCAGGAGTAGACTGCTGAAGGTGTGTGGTGAGATTTGTGGAACTCCGATGATGAAGTACAGAACTGAATCTTTGAAGAGTGCTCGAATATCCAGAAAATCGTAAACCTGATCAGTGCTGAGAACTGTAATTCCCTGTTCTTCTAATCTATCCAAAATAAACTTAAGTTCTTCCGACTCTAAGATTTTTTTTGAAATAATATTAATTTTATAATTTTCCACATGGAATGAAATTTTAAAAGCTTGTCTTACTGTAAAATTTTGATTAATGAGCTTGTTTATAAGTAGAGATTGCCTAGTTGGGATTATTTGTTGTTTGATAATTCGTTGTTCTGCATTTACTGTATCGATGATCTTGTTAATACGCTTCTCCAAATGTTTATTTAGTTTTACCTGAATATTAGTGAGACCTAGTGAGATCCAAATTCCTATCTTGCAAATCTTTAATATCATTATTAATTTGAATTAAGTCGTTCTCATCTAAATTTCCAGTAATTACTTTGATGGTTAAGCCTAACAAATTAAATGCTCCTCTTTTTAGCCTAATCTGTTTGATCGGTAAAAGTCTTCTATATGAATTTCAAGCTTCATTGAGCTTTGCATTCAACATAGATGTCAAGTCCGTGAAATCTTTGAAAATTTTAAGTCCATCGACAGCCAGTTCGATGTTGTCTAAAAGTGGTTTATATTTAGTTAAGTCGATAGCGTGGTAGATACGGTGTCTGCCCGTCTTAAGAAGTGTGTTTCCTGTCTGTATCGTCAAAAGTCCTGGATTTCGCGTCAAGTCGTAGAGTTGTATTGTTTGTGATGCGGTCTTCATGATAGTCAATGTCCAGGTCAGGGTCATTGGTTGAATCCACATGTGAAATTGAATGTGACAAAATTTTGGGTGGATTCAGTTTCTCCGAATATTATCTTTATGAATTTCCCGATCAAAGTTGTCCAGGAAGGTTCTTCCGTGGTCCTCGACTACTTTGATTGGGTGGTATTTCTCCCGGCCCTTATTCCGAATGCCTTGTTCTTTGTTGTACACAGTGTCTTCTGGTGTGAAGACTGGTGGGTCCTCCCTCGTTTTATTATGGTATCCCAAATTTTTCATTTTCGTGTTGTTTGAATGTTTTATTACTTCCTCGAAAAACTTATTTCTATTTTCCAAAATTTTGCTTATATCCAAAGGCCTTTCCTCTCTATCCCTTAGAGCATAGAAAATTTCCCTTGGTTTAAATATTGTTGCAGAATGTACCGTGTTATTATAACACGTGCACGCAATTCTAAAGATTTCGTGCATCGAAAAATTTCACCCAAAGTTGAGTGGAATCTTTCGACTGTTCCATTGCTTGCAAAATTCGGAGGAGTAAAATGAATTTGGATACTTAAATTTTCGAAAAGAGCTCTAATTTCAATGGACCTTAGTGAAGGCTCATTGTCGGATATAATTAAATTTGGGGTACCATACAAAGCGAAATATTTGGTTAACCCATTTCTGACGTCGTGAATGTTCCGTGACTTGATTGGTATCAATGTAGCGAATCGTGAAAATTTATCTAAAAAGGAAAGAAATATATTAGGTTGTTTAATAAGAATATCTACGTGTACTATTTCTAAATGTTTTTTTTTTGACGTGGGTGTTGTCCCTAATTTTATTTTGTACGGATGTCTCTCTTACTTATTTTTGTTGCAAATGCGACAGAGCCTTATGAACTGTCGTATTTTGCATTTCATTCCTGGGAAAAAAAATATCTACTAGAAACTTGACTATTATTTTCCCATATTCCCCGATGCCCGTTTGAGTGTGTTTGGTCTATTATCAAGTTTTGATCTTCAGCCGTTTTTAGATCGATCAATATTGTTTGTGACATACATACTTTGAAGGATTTCCCTCTACTAAAAAAGTTCTTATAGACTATTTGGATTATTTAGATTATATCAGGCTTTCTGGGCATAAAATACAGTTGGCCCTTTTTGGGTCTATAAATTCTTTAAACATTCTAAATAGATACGATACGCCAAAATTCGTTTTTGTGATAGTTCTCTTGAAAATACGAGGAAATATTTCTTCGTAAGTTTCTTCTTCATTTACTCCGATTTTTAATATAATTTGATTCTGAATTTGTTCAGCGGAGATTCCGTACAAGAGATGAATCTGAATCATCAGTATCTGCGGAGTGTATCGTTTCGTCATCTGAAGATGGTTCGCCTTCATGACTTATAAAGGGGGTGAACTTTCCTCTACATCGTTAGCATTCAATTCTTCTCGTACTCTTGAAAGGCTATCTGCTACGATGTTTTGTTTTCCCGGTCTGTATTTTATCTCATAGTCGAACTCTTCCAAGTAGAGGCGCCAATGAATTAGCCTGCTATTGAGAGTTTTGTATGTCTGAGTTGTCTTCTCCCACACGATTAATAACTCCTTCTCAATAGCGGAGTAGTTTTCCTCCGATTTTTTGAGGGTTCGAGAAGCAAAGGCAATTGACTTATCGCTACCAATTTGTCCTTGTGAAAGAACAGCGCCAACAACATAGTTGGAGGCGTCTGTTGTCAAAATAAAAACTTTACTAAAATTACTGTACTGGAGGATATCGCTCGAGGTCAGAATGTTCCTACAACGCTAAAAGGCATCTATGAAAGTCTTAGAATGAGCAATTTTTTCACCCTTTCACAGTGCCTGGGTCAATGGTTTAGCTATTCTCGCAAAATCCCGAATGAACTTGCGATAGTAGCCTAAAATGCCAAGGAAACCTCTAAGTTCCTTTACATTTTTCGGTAGTGGTCACTTTCTGATAACTTCTAATTTATCAGGGTTAGACCTGACTCCATCACGTGTTACAATATGTCCAAGGAAGGCAACTTCCTTATGCAAAAATTCACTCTTATCGAGTTGGATTTTCATATTGTATTTACGGAGAGTGTCAAAAATTTTCCTCAAATTGTCGAGGTGTTCTTTAAGGCTCGTTGAGAACACAATGATGTCGTCCATGTAAACCAGGCATCTGACACCTATATGTTCTCGCAGTATATTATCCATGGCGCGTTGAAACGTCGATGGAGCATTTTTGAGGCCAGAAGGCATTCTCAAAAATTCATAGTGTCCGTTTTCGACACTAAAAGCTGTTTTCTCAATATCGCTCTTACTAACCTCGATCTGATGAAAACCAGATGCGAGATCGAGAGTAGAGAAATACATAAAACGGCCCAACTTATCGAGAATATCGGTTATGTTGGGAATGGGATAACGATCGTCGATCGTTTTCTCATTCAACTTCCGATAATCAACGACAAGACGCCATTTCTTTTTGCCGGATGCGTCCAGTTTTTTATTAACTATCCAGACCGGTGACGTCCACGGACTGTTCGAAGGTCTAATAATACCTTGGTCGAGCATCTTCGAAATCTGTCGCTGAACTTCCTCTCTGTGACAGAAAGGATAGCGGTATGATTTCGTGTGAATGGGTAAGTCGTCACGTGTAGTAATTTTATGTTTGATTGCGTTTGTGAAGGTCAATTGCTGTCCTTCCATAAAGAAAATATTCTCGTAGTCTGCAATCATTTTCAATAAATTGGTTTTCTCTTCAGTATTTAAATGATCAAGTCTCAGTTGATCGAAGATTGGTTTTCTATTAAATTCAATTTCTTCGTCTTGAGTTGGTTCCTCTAAAGAGAAGTTATTAAGTTCAGCTTCCAGAGGCTCTTCAACCTCAAACTTTGTAGGTTCATTTTTTAGGTTAGTCACAATTGCGAAAAAGCGTTTATTTGCACAACTGTAGATGCCAGAAGGTAGTAATATGTCTGGAGTTAAAAGAACATCATTCTCCAGAAAGAAGTCTCCGTCATTCAAAACTGTAGGTAGACTCAAAACTTTAGCTTCATTGGAATTAAATTGAGCCACTGTTTTTTCTGGGTATTTACGTGACATTTGTGTTACGCCAGTGGGAAATTTTAGTTTATTTTCTGTAGTTAAAATATCAGCTTTCATCGAACGCAGGGTCTCATATCCGATGAGGCCATCGAAAAAATTATGGAAGTCAAAGATGTAGAAAATTTGCTTATTTGAACCCGGTACATTTGGGAATGGGTTGAATTCTGCGAACTTATTAACAAGATGCGTACCTGATACATTTCTGATTTTCATGGCCTGTGTAAACCGGCACTTGTCATAGTTAACGTGTTTTGGACTAATGTAGTTTTTGTTTGCACCAGTGTCAATCAAAAACTTTAAGGGTCCTTTGCTTGTAAGAATGTTTACATATGGTAAGAAATTATTTATCTCTTCCTTAGTACTTCCTCCATTAAATGAAAATTTATCTCGTCAATATCACAAGCTACTTCTTCATTTCGCTCTGCTGAACCCGATGTACAAGGGGTGGGTTCAGTGTCGGGAGCTTCGTCATAATATTGCTGGTGTGTTTCTGTTTCTTCGTAGTATTCATTGCATGGCTCATACGGCTCATAAAAGTCTGCGCCCTCATGGTAGTTTATCGCACGGGGTCTATTTATATAATTAATTTGCTTGGACCTTATAGATGGGTCAACTTCCATAGGTGTTGGTTTCTGTAGCTGTATTGGTCTGGGTGCAAAAACATTCCTTTGTTGTACATTGGGTGCATTATTTAAAGGGGTTTGAAAATTTCTTGGTGGGACCTGTGGTCTAACATTATAATTTTGTGCGGGAAAATAGTTCCGCTGTGGCTGCTGGGGAAATTTATAATTATTGTATGCTTGAGGTGGTTTGAAATTAAATTTGTGTTGTTGATTAGGGATTTGGATATGTTGCTGTGTTGGTTTTGAAGGACCTGGCAACATGAGTGGTTTAGGAGGCCTCATTGGCTCCGATTTGTTTAGACCAAACCTGTTTTGGAAGTTTCTTTCTTCCACGCACGCATCGAATGCTTCCTTCAGTTTCTTAGGCTGACGGGCTCTCACGTTACCGCCAATCGGTTCTCTAAGCCCCGCTAAAAACACTTGTAGTGCATTTTCCTGATGTGTTTTTGTGCGATCAGCTCGCAGATTTGCATTTGTTGTAGAGATATTTGTATGGTTGATAAGCAGTGAAAGAACATTCTGCACTGAACCATAAAATTCCTCGATGCTACCAGTTTGTTGCAACTGGAATAGCTCTCGAGTAAGCGTCACTGAATCCCGCTTGTCGTTGTAGTAAGCAATTAAATTTGCTTTTATTTCAATCCATTTTAGTGGGGTGCCGTGAATTTCCAGTACTTGGTCGGCGTCTCCCGTTATTTTAGCCCTGATAGATTGTAGCCACACCTCCTCGAACGGCGTGTCTTTCATCGTTTCTAGGAAGGGCAGTAAATTTTCGACTGCACGAATAAATGCGTGCAGTTTAACAGGATTACCATCAAAAGATGGTAGTTCCCTTATGGCTTGAGGCGTTTGCATCGCCTTTAGCACTTTTTCGGCTCGAAGGAACATTTCGTTCGTTCTAAAAATTTGAGCCTCCTCCTCTTGTAGGTTTGGAACTGGGTTTGCTGCTGGTTCCATTCTGAATAGTTTTTTGTTTTGTCACGATCACTTTTATCACAATTTATTACACTTTATTACACTTTATAAAACTTTATAGATAGTTATTATTATTTATTTTTTTTTAAATTACTCACCGTTACAATCCGATGTTCGCTCGGGTTGGCCTGCCTGGCTGATGATGTAAAAAAAGGAGCTGGCTCGATTCCGCAACGGTCTTCCGTAGAAATGGTTCACTACACTGCGATATTCACTCGCGGCGACCCGAAAGGTGGACACTATTCACTACTTCTGAACGTTTTAGCAAAACCGATCCTACCGACTGCGCCAATTAAGAACTCACATGGAGTTTCGAAGTTTTTAAAAATAATTACGTTTACACCGATTCAGCAGTTTGTAGTGCATAAGTATGACCGGCAGTCAGAAAATCAGACAGTTCTAAGATTAGTTTTACAGTGAATAGTTTAGTTTTAATGTAAATTAGTGTTTAAGAATTGAAATAAATGTTTTTTTTTATTGTGATCGGACTTCACCGCTCATAATTGGCGCAGCCGTCCGGAGTCGGCTGAGTGATAGTGTGTAAAACAGTGGAAAGTGATAAATTAACAACCTATCTCTAAGTGATCTCGGAAATACTGGAAAGAAGTGACATAAAGTGCTTATCGATAGTATACGCATCCGCGGCAACAAAGGTTGGAAACCGCCGTTTTAGGACTCGAAGATCCCCCGCGCACTACTCCTGGCGTACCAGCAACGTCAGCCCGACTTACGTGACAACCACGACAGCAGAAAATCGTGAGTATTTTAATCTCCTTTACATCTTGTGAATAACGTAAAACGAAAAGTGCACTACTAGATAGACACATCGTGTTGCGGCAGTTTGTCTAGCGAAATTAAAATCAATCACGTCCCTAACATTGTTAGGTAGAGGAGCGACACAATTTTGGTGTGCTCCTAGGAAGTGAGATAACACATTTAGTGTGCTTCCATAGAAATTTCGTACTACCAGATAGGTGAATTTTTTTCCTTCTCCCCAAAATTCTTATTTTCAAAGTAAAATTGTGTTATCGATTTTATGCTAACTCTGATGCCAAAAATCTCTAAGGTAACTGCTTTGAAAAAAACAAGGTAACTGTTGAAATCAGTTAAAGCAAAAATTGCTGACAGTAGCACCGAGCTAGATAGCGAGGAAAGTGCCGAATTCTCACAAATTCCAATTGACGACATACCCGATTTACAAAACCTCTTTTTGCAAGACAGCAAAAAAGAATCCAATAATATGGATCAGCTGGCAGCCGATGTAGGTACACTTACCCGCTTGCTGGAAGAGATGAGAAGACAGCAAGAACAACAACAACAAGTATTAAATGCTCTATCGCAAGGCCAGGCGCAAGCGAATAATGCACAACTAAACACACAACAACGGTGTGCCAATATAACAGTTGACACACTTTTCAAGATACCAGATCCCATTAAATCTATCCCAAAATTCCATGGGAACAGAAAGCAACTTACGGCATGGTTAACAACAGCGGAAAACACGCTGAACGTTTTCAAACCCGCAAAAATTCGAAGAGATAAAAGAAATTCTAACTAATGCCCTTGGCGATCGCCAAGAGCTTACGTTCTACAAGAGCCAATTGTGGCAAACCAAAATGACAGACAATATGTCAGTACATAAATACTATAATTGTTGCAAAGAGATCTGTCAAAACATTAAGTCTCTTGCAAAACAGAAACCCAAATACAAGGAACATTGGGATGCAATTAATGCATTTATAGAAGAAGATGCTCTGGCAGCTTTTCTCGCGGGCCTCAAAGAACCATACTTCGGATACGCACAGGCTGCTAGGCCAGAAGAAATGGATGCAGCTTATGCCTTCGTTTGCAAATTTAAGTGTAAAGAAGTAACAGCTAGCAATATAGAAGCACGATCTAAAAAACCAAGAGAGTTTAAATACCAGGAAAGAGGTTATAAAAAACCACAGTTCGATAAAAATAATGATGAAAAGGTGGAGCCTGCCAAAGATCCTCCACAGCCGATGGACACAAGTTCTGTCAAAAGCAGATTGACTCTTAATAGACGTCAACTTAACAATAACGAAACTGCCCATTCGGATAACAACTCCGAGTCAGAAAGCGAAAGCGATATTGAAAACGTAGACATAAATTTTTGTCGAATCCACAAACAAAGAACAAACACTTGAGTTATTTACCATACATACGATGCACAAATAGTCAGATCATTAATATTTTAATAGACACAGGGGCCAACAAAAATGTCATAAAACCTAATATCCTAACAAATATAAAAGCAACCAAAAATACAAAGATAAAAAATGTTTCGGGTTTCCACGAGATTAACCAAAAAGGAAAAGCTAACCTCATTGGACCCGAAGTTCCGATACAAACATTTTATGAACTTGATTTTCACCCTTTTTTCGACGGCCTCCTGGGTTCCCAATACCTAGCAGAAACCGATGCAAACATTAATTTTGAAAAAGAAACCATTACTCTCGGTAAATTAGTAATACCGTACAAAAAATACTATCCAGCAAAGAAAATGTTTTCTCATACGATAGAAATTAACACAACAGAAAATGGTGACTGGCTAGTACCAACTTTTCAAAAACTTTACAAATCAGTAACAATCACACCAGGCCTCTACAAGTCACTCAACAACAAATCAACAATTAAAGTCATAACAGATAAAGAATCCCCACCTGTCATCAAAGAAAAGTTTAAACTCAAAATTAATAACTTCGAAACACTTATCCCCATCCCAATTGAACCGAATAATCAAATTACGGAAAAAACCCTCGTAAACATTATAAGAACGAGTCATTTATCAAGGCTAGAGAAAACAGAGCTTTTTAAAGAAATCCTTCAAAATCAATCCGTTCTTTTGAAAAAAAAAAACGAAAAACTAACGGCAACAACCGCAATAAAACACAAAATTGAAACAACCAACGATCAACCAATATACACAAAATCTTATAGATATCCACGAGCATTTAGAAAAGACGTAGAAGAACAGATCCAAGAACTTCTCGATAACAATATTATTCAGCACTCAACAAGCCTATATTAATCCCCTATCTGGGTAGTCCCAAAGAAGCCCGACGCTTCTGGGAAACGCAAAGTTCGCGTTGTCATTGACTATAGAAAAGTCAATGAAAAAAACAATTGGTGATAAATTTCCTATCCCTCAAATAGAGGACATATTGGACAGACTAGGGCAATCAGAGTATTTCACGACCCTAGATCTGAAGTCAGGGTTCCATCAAATCGAAATGGACCCACGACATCAATCTAAAACAGCTTTTACCACAGCCAAGGCCACTTCGAATTTACTAGAATGCATTTTGGTCTGAAAATGCACCCGCAACCTTTCAGCGGGCAATGAATCATATCATACAGGATTACATCGGCGAGATTTGCTATGTTTATCTCGATGATATTATTATCATTGGGCATAGAAACATTTATGAGTTAGAAAATATTCTTAAGCTGTTAGAAGAAGCACTCAGCAAAATAGGGCTTAAGATTAATAAGGACAAAAGTCAAGTATTAATTAGATATCCAAACAACAAGGCAATTCAGCCAAAAGAAATAATGCTGAACGGAATTTCATTTAAAACCAGCGAATTCATTAAATATTTAGGAGTTTGTCTTATTACTGCAACATTGAACAGAAAATTAACTAACAGACATAGATCTACAAATACTTTAAAAACCTCAAGAATGGTGGTAGAATTTTGTAAAAAATTTCATCCGAGATGGGAACTAGGTAAACTCATATATACAACAGTTCTGGCGCCATATCATATTATCATATGGAACAGAGGTAGCAGTATTAACTAAGGAAAGTAGGGTAGCAATAGCAAATTACGAAAAGTTTATCTTAAGAAACATTTTCAA
Source organism: Aedes koreicus (assembly GCA_024533555.2). Taxonomy (NCBI): domain Eukaryota; kingdom Metazoa; phylum Arthropoda; class Insecta; order Diptera; family Culicidae; genus Aedes; species Aedes koreicus. The sequence continues at coordinate 9,731 of JAHHFK020003968.1, forward strand.
CAATTGTCAAAAAGCAAGATCCTTGAAATTTAATGTATGCAATTTTTTCGAGGGAAAGACAATAAATAGACGCATTAGGGTAGGCAGAATATGTTATTATGGGCATATTAGACGAAGACAGTGGAATCACCCTCTCAAATTAGCATACAGCTTAAAATTCGACATGAAAAAGGAAGGAAGACCAAGTCTTACTTGGAAAAAATCTTTATATCAGGACTTGGCTAGATATGAGGCATTCGAAAAAAAAGATTGGAAAGAATTAGCTCAAGAAAAAGATAAATTAAAAACGAAAGCAGAAGAAATCTACAAAAATGAGGAAAGCAAAATTTCGGATGGGGTGTCAACAGATGAAGATAGTCAAGGAAAAAGAAATTATAAACATTGGAAAAGAAAAGGTTAAGTCAGAAGAAGAGTATGTGGAAACGTTGAGATATGTGACTATAAAGGTGTATGAGAGCGTGTGTATTAGTATGGAATTGGGTATATTGATGTGTATGGGTGTAGGTATGTATAGATGTACGTATAGTGTGATGGAGAGTAAAGTGCGCAAGTAAGTGCATGGGTGAGTGTAAGTGTTGCGTTCATAAATAATGACAGAAGGTGGGTTAGCATGTTTGCTTGGATGAAAGAGAGAGAGAGAGAAAGAGACAACGAAAAAACAGAATGTATGCAGGTGGGGATGGTTGATACGTTGTTATAAACTGGCTAATTAAAAAAGAAAATCACTTGATCACTTGTTCTCTTCTCCACAGACTAAAATCAAACAAGGAAGGATATCGAACCATTGAGTGCTTAGCATGAGATCAACATGTCAGCAATATTGTATTCTTATTTTATTTTATTATTTTTTTCTCTGTTACTTGCTTATGAACCTTGTTTTTAATTACCAGAGTTTGTAAAAAAATAATTATTTGAAAAGATCAGAAGGTTTTTTATGCTTTTTTGAGAAAGAAATACATGCATGAAACTCTACTCAAAAAAGCTTTTTCCTTCTGCAATAAATGAATTTAAAAAAATAATAACATGAAAGTCGAGTCATTTCAACTCACAAGCTAATATTCACAGAAAAAAGAAAAAAATACAGCGCAACAAAGAAGCTACGGCACCCTATAGAGCAGAGATATAGGCCTTAGTAGTTTATCATCATCCATGATAGTGTAGTACAATTCTAGCGGGTGGACACACTCCAGAAACACCAAACAACGTGCTAAGGAATGAGGGAGAGGATAGCATTATGGCTGGAATTTACAGCCTAAAATATACCATTGAAATAATATTTCCAAACTCAGCACCAATCATCAAGCAATGGTCAAGGCGACGCTTATATAGAAGGAATAAATGGCTGATTTGGTGGAATTTTAATGGATTTAACCAAGATTTCAGGAAATAGCTATAACACTCAAAATATACTTACAGTACTGGAAAAAATAAAGTGCTCACCAAAACGAATAATCTTGAAGAGTGACACCCTTTACACATTCAGAGAAAACCTTGAGCTGTATTCGACATAATTCATCTTATTCTTCCGTTTTATCGTTTCGTGCAAAGAAAATAATAAAAATCTAGGACTGGAAATTTATATCTTAATTTTTATTGAACCTTTTCTGTTATCGACTGGAAAAAATAAAGTGCTCACAAGAGAAATTGTAAAGAAAACACAGTATATAAAGCTTTTAGTACTTAGTATGTCCACCTTTTGCCTGGATCACTGCTTGTAGACGTCGTGGCATGCTTTCGACGAGGTTGTGCAGATATGTTTCATCGATGTTCTGCCACGCTTCATTTAAAGCTTTGAAAAGCTTGGTTTTGTTCGTCACTTCGCCTTTATCCACCTGTCTATCCAAAATAGACCACAAATTTTCAATCGGGTTGAGGTCAGGTGATTGTGGTGGCCATTCCAACAGTTTAATGCGATTTGCTTTGAAGAATGCAGTTGACTTTCGTGCTGTGTGCTTTGGGTCATTGTCCTGCTGGAAAATGAAGCTTTCCTCAAGCCCCATTTTAAGAAGCGATTCCTCCAGATTTTCATTGATTATATCAATGTAACGATCAGCAGTCATGATACCTTCGATTTCTACGAGATTTCCAACGCTGGACCACGAGAAGCACCCCCAAACCATAATAATTCCGCCACCATGTTTTACAGTTTTCTGCACGTTCTGATCCAATAAGCGTTCTCCCGACTTTATCCAAACACGAGGGCGCTGTTTCTTGCCAAACAGTTCAAATTTGCTCTCATCAGACCATACCACTCGTTTCCAGAATTCTACGGGCTGTTCCGCATACTTTTGAGCAAATTTCAATCGTTTGATTCTATTCACTTTTCTGATTAGAGGGCCTCGACTTGCATACTTGCTCTTCAATCCAGCTTCTTGCAGCCTGTAGCGAATAATTCTTTCGGATACCTTCAGATTCAAGTTCTCACGTATAGCACGGCTGGTTATTGATGAGCATCTTCTTGCTTCTCGTACGATTCTCGAATCTTCGCGTGGTGACGTAAGCCGCTTTCTCCCACGACCTGATTTGTCTGCCACACTTCCACATTGTTCGAATTTCTTCCATACCTTCCTTACACCAGAGTAGCTTAAAGCATACTTAGCAGCAATCTTCCGGAACGATTCATGGTTCTGGTGGTCTCGAACGATGAGTTTACGGATTTTTAGGGGGATTTGCTTACTTTCCATCTTAAAACACGAATAACGAACAAGTAAAACGGGGAAAAATTGTTCTTGAATATACCGCGCATAAACAACAATAAGAGGATATGTCAATATCAGCGACTGGGAACGAACAAAACACCGTAAAATATTATAAGGTAAAAGTGAGCACTTTTTTTCTTCCAGTTCAAAAACAACTTAATTTAAGTAAAAAAAGTTTTTTTTTGATTTCAAGAGAATAGCAATTTTTTTTTCTACAAAAACTGAAAGATCACGCAAATTAAGTTAACTTTGCAGAAGAAAGCTAAATAATATAATCAAATTTGATGAAGTTATGAAGCAATGATATAATTATTTCCGGGGGAGCACTTTATTTCTTCCAGTACTGTATCAAAACACTCAACTGTGATGCAATTTTCTAAGCGCGTGGTATTATTCTTGATATTCAACACACTTAAGTACATACGAAAACGGTTATGTGACTACCTGCCAAATTGTATGGTAAGGTTTGAATAAAAAGGTTACTCTAGATCATGAACAAGGTGAGACGCATATTTGCTGTTGCAGAACAAAATATTCAGATAAATAAACGATGCTATATCTGAGAATGGATTTACAAATATAGAAATGATGTTCTAAACTTTTCAGGCTATATCAGGACGATTCAGGAAGCCCTTGCACTCGGTTTAGCTCGCCGAAAGGGTTCAACAGGTGTTTTTTGTGATTTATATGTTAACATAGGAAGAATATTATAGTTTGTCCTAGTAGGTTGCGGATACTTTTAGTTGCTTTGTCTTATAGCTCCAATTGTCATTATGATATCTTCTTCGCCTCTGGTGATTTGGACGTGACTGGTGCCTTGAATGCAGGAGGTTGCAACGGAGTCTGTGATGGGGTTGTGCACTTAGTATTGATTGTATTTTTCACTACCGATTTGCAAATGGACATTTTACCAAACTCGAGCGGATTTGATTCATGCAGCGCTGTATACATTTACAGGGGGTGATCTAAAAGGAGAAGACTAGCAAAATTTTGTCCAGATTCAAAGTGATACAGTTCGGTGAATAATAAACCGTTTTTGATAAAACTAGAAGCGTTCGACGGAGAATTTATTCTAGTTTCAGCATGTTTATTCAAAATTTGATTTGACTTCCGGACACCGGAGATAGCACGGATACTTTGAGGTTATGTCAAATGTGCTAATTTTCTGCGTTATTTTTTATGTTACTTGAAACTCGGAAATATTATATTTTTTTCAGAAACTAGAATTCATAACAAGTCTGTCAATGGTTAAAGATCGTGAATCGGCCCATAAACAACCGAGATATGGCCATTTCCGTGAAATGTAGTTTTTTACCCTATTGCTTGACACTTCTTATGTTGAAAAACTCCTTTTTAATTTATCTGTAACTCTGCGTACCCTTAACCAAATTAGATGCAACTTTTTCCATACGATTGCAAATTTATCCTAGTTTTTGGAAGAGTAGCGGACATTTCGTTATTTTCCGTAGTTCCGGATTCATTATCGGGAATCGTGAAGGAAGTACCCTACCAGTGTAATGGCCAGAGTTAGAACTGTATCAAACCTGGCTTGCGACATATCAAACTTCATGATTTTACAAACCAATACCACTGGTAGTCAACCTGAGAGTATTTTTTCACATTGGCCACACCAGGGAAGTGGCCAGATTTCGAATGATGTCGAACCCTGGCTTGCGACACATCAAACTTCATGATTTTACAAAACAATACTGCTGGTGGTCAACCTGAGAGTATTCGGCCACATTGGCCACACCTGGTGACGTTGCGGATTCCGGGTTCCCCGGGGAATTGGCGAGATATAGAACGATTCCAAACTATGGATTGCGACACATCAAACTTCATGATTTTACAAATCAAGATTACTGGTGCTCAACCTGAGAGTATTCGGCCACATTGGCCACACCTGGTGACGTTGCGGATTCCGGGTTCCTCGGGGAATTGGCAAGATATAGAACGATTCCAAACTATGGATTGCGACACATCAAACTTCATGATTTTACAAATCAAGATTACTGGTGCTCAACCTGAGAGTTTTCGGTCACATTGGTCAGATCTGGTGACGCTCCGGGATCCGGGTTCCCCCGGGGAAGTGGCTGGATTTAGAACGATGTCCAACCTGCTTAGCAACACAAGGAAAATAATAAGGCGTGGGTCCACCATTCGCATTCAAAACGGCTAGGATACGCCTAGGGATGGAATCGTACAATTTTCGGATTGTTTCGATAGGTATTTTATACCACTCATCGATCAAAACCTTCTCTAACGCTTTTAGAGACGATGGTGGTGGAAATACACTTCTCACGCGTGCTTCTAATGTAGACCAAAGTGGCTCGATAATGTTGAGGTCTGGTGACTGTGCTGGCCAATCAAGGTGATGAAAGTCTGTGTCATGCTCTTCGTACCACGCCTTTATGATTTGAGCAGTGTGGATTGGAGCGTTGTCATCTTGGAAGATTCCTCTGGTCTTCATGGTCTTCATCATTGGCAGCACCTGTTGGGCAATTGTGTTATTTTAAGTATATTGTGCCTTTATTTTTCCCTTCATAGCAACTAAAGGCCCAAGAGAATGCCACGATATTGCATCCCATACCATAACTGACCCCCCGCCATGTTTAACGGTTGGCAGAAGGCAACCAGGGTTGTAGGCTTCTCCAGGAGTACGCCATACGTACACTCGACCTGTAGTTGGAAACAGAGTAAAAGATGATTCGTCCGACCACACAACTTGGTTCCATTGATTTGGCGTCCATTCCTTATGATCCTTGCACCAGCGCTTCCTGTTTACCGCGTTTTGCGGTTTATTAGCGGTTTAGAAATGGCCGCACGAGCGTAAAGATTCATGTCGTGCAGCTCCCTTCGGACAGTTGATGTAGAAACTGGTTCTTGAAGCGCATTGTTCAAAGCAGCAGTTGCTTTAACAGCACTAATGCGTCTGTCTGCTTTGACTATGCGCTTCAACGAACGTTGCTGCCGGTCATCCATCTTCTGCTTCCGTCCACAGCTACTTTTATCAGGCGATGTTTTTCCATGTTTTTTATATTCCGACATTATCTGGCAAACTGTGGCCCTGGCAACACCAACCAGTTTGCGTGTTTCAGCGATCGAAGCACCGGCTTCTCGAGCACCGACTATACGGCCCCGTTGAAATTCCGTAAGCTCTAATGGCATTTCGAACTGCACACTTCAGCACTTAACCTTGATTTGTCCCATGCGCAAGCACTCAATCCTGTCACCTTTTGTCTTCTTCTATGCAAACATGTACACGGATCAAAAATAATACCCAATTTGAGTTCTATTCCGCCAGGTCGATGGTTCCGTACGCCAAATTAATTTTGAGTTATTTTTCAATTAATTTTGAGTTATTAATTTTGAGTTATTTTTAGTTTAGGTATTGGTTTGTAAAATCATGAAGTTTGATATGTCGCGAGCCAGGTTTGATACAGTTCTAACTCTGGCCATTACACTGGTAGGGTACTTCCTTCACGATTCCCGATAATGAATCCGGAACTAGGGAAAATAACGAAATGTCCGCTACTCTTCCAAAAACTAGGATAAATTTGTGATCGTATGGAAAAAGTTGCATCTAATTTGGTTAAGGGTACGCAGAGTTACAGATAAATTAAAAAGGAGTTTTTCAACATAAGAAGTGTCAGGCAATTGGGTAAAAAACTACATTTTACGGAAATAGCCATATCTCGGTTGATTATGGGCCGATTCACGATCTTTAACCACTGACAGTCTTGTTATGAATTCTAGAAAAATATAATATTTCCGATTTTCAAGTAACATAAAATATAACGAGCTGCAGAAAATTAGTACATTTGACATAACCTCAAAGTATCCGTGATATCTCCGGTGCCCGGAAGTCAAATAAAATTTTGATTTAACATTCTAAAACAAAAATAAATTCCCCGTCGAACGCTAGTTTCCGTCTAGTTTCATAAAAATCGGTTAATTATTCACCTTTCATCACTTTGAATCTGGACAAAATTTTGCTAGTCTTCTCCTTTTTTATCATCCCCTGTAGCTAGTGTCTGATTTTACAGTTCAATCATTGTCACTACTTTATCATTACTCACAAAATTATTATAATTGACAATTTTGATTTTATTGAGTTTAAATCAAAGATGCGGTTATAAAACCAGCATCAAGTAGCAAATAGTGACCAGTAAATAAGAGTAAAATAAAATGATTAAATTTTAATGGATTTAACAAACTTTTGCAGGATTCCTCAAATCGAGATTTTGGTGAATTGCAGCTATCGCTGAAAACGAACGAAAACGTGCTTAAGCGCGGAACCACAGAACTCTACACTTTAACACTCTACAACATTTCTTGCATTAAAGGATCAACCGGAGGAAGATCATATTTAATAGATACGAATGCTTTTAGTAATGTTCATTTACATAAATATATACACTACTATATAAATACTTAATGGGAACGGGAGGGACCATCAGGGCACCCGATTGAAGCACTCTGGATGGGGAGAGTGGGAATGCCAACTCCCCATTGATAACAGTTTGTGAATAGAGGGCGGGCTCTTCTCCCCGCCCATTGGGGCATCCTCATGTTAGATAGCTCGCTCTTTTGACCAATTGTTCAGTCTTGTTGTTGAAAGGAGATTCTCTATATCCCTGTGGATACGCATAGGTGATGTTGCTTATCGATCCACCCAACCCTTTTTGGCCCTTCATACAATGGCATGATCAGGATAATCAGTGGTTATTAAAGCTTGATCATGTCTAACAGAGAGGAGAGCTCATTGCTGTCGGACTTAGTTTCCGTGCTACAATGCGTGGTAGTACATATCATACACATCATACATCATACATGATATTATTATCAGTGGGCATAACCTTAGAAGCCACCTTAAAAATGTTGCAAAAGTACTTCAAAGTCTCTCGGGATTTAACCTGAAAATTCAGCTAGACAAGTGTGAGTTTTTAAGACGCGAGGCAGAATTTCTGGGCCATATTATTACACCTCAAGGGGTAAAACCAGATCTCTCCAAGATTCAAAAAATTTTAGAATGGAAACTGCCAACTACGCAAAAGGAAATTAAGCAATTCTTAGGCCTCACTGGGTACTATAGAAGATTTATAAAGGATTATGCTAAGCTAGCCTCAGATACCTCTTTTCAAATATTTGAAAAAAGAAGAAAAGGTAAATGTTAACGACGAACTATACAAAAATGGATTTAAAAAATTAAAACGAATCCTAACTTCAGACCAAATGCTCACATATCCAGATTTTAGTGTTCCATTCATTCTGACAACAGACGCAAGTAATTACGCTCTTGGCGCAGTTTTGTCACAAGTACAGAACAAAGTTGAAAGACCGATTGCATTCGGAAGTAGAACACTAAATAAAACTGAAATTAACTACTCAACCACAGAGAAGGAAGCCTTAGCAATCATGTGGGCTGTGAATAAATACCGCACTTATCTGTACGGGAACAAGTTCACCTCAATAACGGACCATAAACCGTTGACTATTATAAAAAACTCAACCAAAAACTCAAAATTATTGAGATGGCGGCTAGACTTGGAGAATTTCGACTACGATGTTCAGTATCGTCAAGGAAAAACGAACGTTGTTGCTGACGCGCTCAGCAGGAAAAATTGAAACCAATTTAGACATGCAAAGTAATATACATCCTCTACTTTCAGGTAACCCTAGCACTTCCATAACAAAAAATGATGGTCAAACAGGAAACCCACGGTTAGATATCAGTAATAATGATAACACTTCACTTTCAGAAAATATCTTCATCGAGCCTAAAACTGCATCCCAACCTGAAAAACCCCCCATCTACTAATAACACGGACGCCGACAACACATCAGACTCTCAAACGGTACATTCCGCCGATACTTCCGACGATTTCTATATTCATTTTACAGAGAATCCAATCAATTATTATAGAAATCAGAAAATATTCAAAATCGCTAATACCGAAACCACAATTACTGAAACACCTTTCGTGAATTACCATAGAGCAATTGTTTGCAAGCAAGAATTTACAGAAGACATTATTGTGGATACATTAAAACGATTTCACAACGGCAAACAAAGCGCTATCAAGGCACCGGAATGCATAATCAATATAATTCAAGAAGCGTGTAGACATCATTTTAACGATTCCAGTCATTTTGTCATGACACAATTCGAGGTGGAGGACATTTTTTCGGAAGACAGACAAAACATTATAATAGCAAAAGAACATGAGAGGGCCCATCGAGGTAAATCAGAAGTTGAAAACCAAATCAAACGAAGCTATTTTTTTCCAAAAATGCATAAGAATATACGAATATTTATAGATACATATATATAATTAATACTGATAGGTTAAAATAAAGTGCCCACCTCATCGTTTTTTTTCAATTTCTCTCACACTGTATTTTTTTTATTATCTTATTTTTTATATTCTATTGAAGTTACACTTATGGAATACTAAAAAAAAGGAGTTTTACTTAAAGAAAAAAAAATCAATTTGTGTTGAAAAAAAAAAACAGTGACAAAATAAAGTGCCCACTTCATTTAGGCTACAGAAAACATAAATTAAAGTAAAATAAAAGCATTTCAATAATTGATGTGTCCTCCTTTGGCCTTCAGGACCTCCTGCAGGCGCTTCGACATGCTCTCGACCAGGTTCTTTAGGTGCTGTGGATCTAGCTTTTCCCAGGCGCGCTCCAGGGCTTCAAAATAGTTATTTTTATTGGTAACACCAGTTTTGTCAACCCTGGCATCGAGAATCGCCCACAAATTCTCGATGGGATTGAGGTCCGGGCTTTGTGGAGGCCATTCCAGCGGTTTGATCCGACAAGACCGGAAGAAAGACTTGGTCTTCTTGGCAGTATGCTTCGGGTCGTTGTCCTGCTGGAATACGAACTTCTCTTCAAGGCCCGTCTGGATCAGCGAAACTTCCAGATTTTCTCGCAGGATGTTGATGTAAGAATCTGCCGTCATTATCCCGTAGATTTTCACAATGTTTCCCACTCCACCCCACGAAAAACACCCCCAGACCATCACATTTCCTACTCCATGCTTCATCGTGCCTTGGATGTGGCGCTCCTGAAGCTCCTCTCCCGATCTGCACCAAACACGAACCCGCCGCTTTCGGTTAAACAGCTCGAATTTTGATTCGTCCGTCCAGAGAACCGTTTTCCAGAACTCTAGGGGCTTATCAGCATGCTCCTTAGCGAACTTAAGCCGTTTGGCTTTGCTTTGCTGATAAATGGGCGCTTCCGGGCAAGTTTGCTATTCAACCCCTGTGCTACGTTAACTTTATTTTGCCTATCAGTGTAACATTTGTAAACATTATAAATATGAGCGCAAACCCTACAATATAAAGATTTCTCCTAGACCTATAACTGATAAACCTCTAGACAGAATTCATATGGATATTTTTTTCAACTGAACAGTTTCTTATCGGCAGTAGACGCATTCAGTAAACATGTACAAATGATTCCTATAGAAACAAAAAACTTAATAGATGTAAAAAACGCTCTTGCACAGTAGTTTAGTTCATTTGGAATCCCCCGAGAAATAATTACTGATCACGAAACCACATTAAGATCAATTGATTTGAAAAATTACTTAGACGGCCTAGGCATGGCTTTTAAATATGCATCATGCTCTGAATCAAATGGCCAGGTCGAGCGAACACACCTCACGATAATTGAACTGGTAAACACTAATAAACACAAATTCCCAGATCTGAATTCCCAGGCATTAGTACTTTTAGCAATATTATTATACAATAGCACTATTCATAGCTCTACTGGTTTACACCTAATGAAGTATTATTTAATCAGAATAATATTTATAATCAAGAAGACAGAGACAAAAACCGAGAACAAATATTTAAGAAAGTCAAGTCAAATCTTAAAGAAGCAAGCAAAAATCAAGAGAAACAAAACAAAGTCAAAGAGGACGCACCTCATATTCAGGAATACCAAGATGTGTATGTAATACCCAATATTCGTAAGAAACTTGATAAAAGAGCCACGAAAGTTACTGCTAAAGAAGTAGGAGAAAAAACTTTTAAAAATAACAAAGGAATTTATTTTTTTTCAGTTCATTTATTTGTACAGGCTCAATCGATTTAACTTTACAAAGCCAAGTTTTCATATTTATATACATCAATTATCTTAAACCTAACGTTAAGGGGATAGGACCGATTACTCGCGGCCGTCTCGAGGTTAATAGGAATAACAACTGAAAGGATGGGAAGGTGGGCTGGAATTTGAAGTGTGGTTTATATAACACTTTTTTTTTTAATTCTAAATTGTCTAAAAAAATTAAAACTATACAACTTTTGGCTTCTTTTGACTTGAACATTTTTGAGTAAGAAAAAAAAAACACACAAACACAGATAAAAAATAAGAAAAAAAAAACTTAAAGTAAACATACAGGTTAAACTAACTACAATCTAAGGCTAATGTTAGTAAAAAACACATAAATGAGTTTCATAAACTTCAGGTCACGCAGAGCCAAAATATCTCGAACTGGTACATTGGGTTGTCTACCTCGAATCCGAAGGGAATCATAATGCTCAGATCTGACTGCACGATGCTCAGCACATGACCAAATAATGTGATCTGCGTCCTGGTAACCATGTCCACATTCACAGAGATTGCTGTCGCTCAGCCCAACACGGTATATATGAGCTTCAAAGAATAATGATTGGACATGAGGCGAGACATCACACGAATGAAGTCTCGACCCACATCCATCCCCCCAAACCAAGATTTCTTCGACACCTTTGGGATACTCAATATGGGATCTCCAGGTGCACTTAGAATCGAACCAGACCCCAAGATATTTAAAGGACATAGAATGAGTTATCGGTGTACACCAAACTTGAAGCTTCGGTTGTGCAGGGTTATGCTTCCTAGAAAAAACTACCAACTCAGTTTTCTCCGTAGAGAATTCGATACCTAGCTCTAGAGCCCAAGTAGACAAATTGTCTAAGGTATCCTGTAAGGGTCCTTGCAGATCGACCCCATTGGATCCCGTGACAGACACTACGCCATCATCTGCAAGTTGTCTCAACGTACAGTTGTCATTTAGACAACCGTCAATGTCTTTGACATAAAAATTATACAAAAGGGGGCTTAAACATCCCTGGGGGAGACCCATGTAGCTAAATCGTGAAGCTGTAGAGGTTCCATGAGAGAAGCTCATATGTTTCTCTGACAGCAAATTGTACAAAAAGTTATTCATTAATGGAGAAAAGCCACAAGCGTGGAGTTTATCTGAAAGAACTTCAACAGATACTGAATCAAAAGCCCCCTTGATATCCAAGAATACAGAAGCCATTTGCTCTTTTTTAGCAAAAGCTAACTGAATATCTGTGGAAAGCTACGCGAGACAGTCGTTCGTTCCCTTACCCCTACGGAAACCATATTGAGTATCTGAAAGCAGGTTGTTCGTCTCAACCCATTTGTCCAGACGGAAGAGGATCATTTTCTCCAACAACTTTCGAATGCAGGATAACATCGCGATGGGTCGATAGGAGTTGTGGTCGGACGCGGGTTTACCAGGTTTTAGAATGGCAATAACTCTCACCCGTCTCCAATCATCCGGTACAATGTTTAGTTCCAGAAACTGATTAAACAAGTTCAACATGCGCCTCTTAGCGACGTCTGGAAGGTTTTTAAGCAAGTTGAACTTGATCCTATCAGCCCCTGGAGCCGTATTGCCACACGAAAGGAGTGCGAGAGATAGTTCTACCATTGAAAAGGGTTGGCTGATCTCATCGATCGGATTTTCAGTTTCGCGAGGAAAGATTCGTGCCGGCATAGAATCTGGGCAAACTTTTCGCGCGAACTTGAGGATCCATTGGTCCGAGTACTCTTCGCTCTCGTTGTTCGTAGTTCGGTTACGCAATCTTCGCGCCGTGTACCAAAGAGTACTCATTGACGTCTCGCGCGATAGCTCGTCCACGAATCTTCGCCAGTATCCGCGTTTTTGGCCTTGATGAGGCTCTTAAGTTCGCGTTCGAGAGCCGTGTATACTTCGAAGTGCTCAGGTGTTCCACGTCTACGAAAAACTTTAAACGCGTCGGACTTTTTACGGTAAACCTCGGTGCATTGCTGATCCCAACATGGAGAAGGAGGTTTTCTGTGAAATGACGTTCCTGGAACAGGTCGAGCTTGAGCTTGAAGCGCGCTGTCTAAGATCAGATTGGAGAGGAAGTTATATTCTTCCAGCGGTGGAAGCCCTTTTACGTTACGGCTTCATCTATTGCTGCCCTAAACCTTGTCCAATCGATGTGACGGGTAAGATCATACGCGACGTCGATAGATTCCGACGGATTAAACCCGGTGGCAATCGCAATTTTTATTGGCAAATGATCACTACCGTGGGGATCTTGAATCACATTCCATGTGCAATCCAACGATAATGAATTCGAACAAAGTGTGAGGTCTAATCTACTGCCAAGTGAGGAAACGTGAGCCAAACGTGTTACTTCTCCATTGTTAAGAACTGTCATATTGAAGTTGTCACAGAGGTCATATATCAAGGAAGACCGGTTGTCATCGTACAATTCTCCCCAGCCTGTACCGTGAGAGTTAAAATCTCCCATGACCAACCGCGGAGCAGGAAGAACCGAACAAATATCTGAGAGTTGTTTTTGGTTTATTGAGGGTCTAGGAGGAATATAAACGGAAGCAATGCAAAGGCTTTTATTTTTAATAACAGCCTGACATGCCACAACTTCAATAACTGGAATTGGAGGAAAATTCACTCTATAGAAGGAGTAGCACTTTTTGATCCCCTAAAGTACTCCTCCTCCACGTGAATCCTCACGATCCAGACGAATAATATTGCAATCATTAAAAGGAAGATCGATTTCGGAAGAGAGCCATGTTTCACAAAGAGCGAATGCATCACAACCGGTATTGTGAGCTAAAAATTTGAATGATTCCAATTTAGGAATCAAACTTCGACAATTCCACTGTAGAACAGTGATCAAATCCCCGACCTCATTTGGAAAATTATCCATCGAAGGAGATGATAGCTGCAAGGAGGGGCCACTTTAATGTCAATTGCTTCAAAAAAGTCTTCACTGTGGGAAGCATTGCCATTTCCTTGAAATGGGCAAACTGGTTCTGGGCTCCGGCTCAGCAACTTTCCGTGGGCGAACGCGTCTTCGTTTTCGTGAAACACCTTCCGGAAAACTGACTGATGTTCCCTCTTCAACCAAATCAGTCATCTGACAGAGGAGCAAAGGGATTTGTATTGGCATTGGGTGATGGTGAGGCTTTTTTCACCATTTCAGCGAAAGATTGCCTGGAACACTGTCTTAGCGAGCGTTCTAATTTTTCCCCGCGTTGTTTGTACGTCGGGCACGACGAGAGAGCATGAGGAGGGGAATCATCCTCATGTTTTTCCCCGCAGTTGGAGCACCGTGCCTTATTGCCACAATGGGAGGTCGTATGTCCCATCTGCTGGCATTTCTGGAAGATCATGACCCGAGGTACCGCACAGGTAGCCGAAGTTTTCCCAACTCGACGTATTGAGGAAGGGCTGAGCCAGAGAAGGTCACCCGAAACGAATCTGATGGTGTAAACTTTTTTTCACCCTTATTGGTCGATACTGTGCCTAGTTGGCGCACATCCAGTATCTTAACTGGAGACAGCAGAGGGTTCTTAAATCGACCAACCCCCCGCTTCAGGAGGATCTCAGGGTTCACACTCGTTTCGGTGACCACACCTTCGATTTCAATACCCCGAGCTGGGATATACACCCGATACTCGAGTGTAAAAAACTGAGAGACAGCAATCTCATTTGCCTGCTTAAGGTTGGACACAAGGACCCGAAGTTTATTCGGTCTTACTTTAATTATCTCGGTCACGGCCGAGAATCGTTTTGTAAGATCATTACTGATCTGATAAACGATCGGAGGTTTCGTTTTTGGCTGAAAATAAATAACCCATGGACCAGCTGAATCATCTGGATAGGCCCGTGACCGGGCGACATTTTGAGAAACCTCATTATTTGGCGGCATGGATGAATCATCTTCCGACAAATCATCCATGTCGCAACCGTGGGAGCTTATGATGCTCAACCATTAACGCAATTATCTACAATCAATCACAGATAAACAAACTTAACCTAAGCACACTCTCTTACACACTCTCACACACAATAAAATTACAATGTATTCAGGAGAAACAAAAACTTATCTAATATGTATTACTGATCTGCTGCAGCCGGTCAACGAGGGTGCTGCTGCTGCCGAGCGACGATGTGTGGCCGCGTGTACCGGCTAGACGTGGAGCTCAGCGATGATGATAATGATGACGATGATGATGATGATACTGGTCGGTGGTGGTAGCAGATGAACGAATGCACGCTTCACACGATGGACTGCTGGTGTGCGTGCCGTATAGATGCGGAGCAATATGGTTTTTAGATCGTGGCAATATTGCGAATTGCACTTTATGACGTTGTTGCACTTCTTAACACACAACGTTTTCTTCTTCAGAAACTGAATTTCACTCGCGATCGAGAAAAAATAAAATAGAACTGAAGACTTGAAACGCCTAGTAAAAACTTCCAAAGCAACGGAGAGCGGACCGAACGAACTGCACCGTTCGCTTGTTCACTGGGCAATGATAATTCGACTTCTTGAACAAAGGAATTAAAAGACACAAAAATAAGATCAAACGACTCAAGGAAAAATGATCTAATAACATTTTTTGCATTATCATTACAGATGTTCATCATCATAATACAGCTAACGGTACTACTTTCAGTAGAGAACACTAAAAAAATTGAGCTGAGAAACCTCCATGAAGATCCAATCTTACAGATCCATTATAAAAACTGCAAAATTCAAACAGGCTTGGTTAAAATCATCCATCCAATCAATATAACAACCCTTGAAACAAATGTACTAATGATCAGTAAACTAGCCAGTAGATTAGATAAGTCCTTGCCAATAACACAAATGGTCATACAAAAAAGAAGGAAACAACAAAACAATTTAGTACAAATTAAACCTGTTGAACGACGGAGGAAAAAACGGGGGAAAAACAGGACCGAAGGACCGAAACCCCGGGGGGGGGGCTGCGTCTTCATAAAAAAAAATTTATTACCCCTAAAAAAAAAAAATGTAAAGAATTAAAAAGGGTTAAAAACAAGGGGGGAGAAAAAAACTCCCTATTTTTAAAAAATTTTAAAAAAAAAAAAAATTAAAAAAAAAAAGTAGAAAAAAAAAAAGTAAAAAAATTAAAATTATTTTTATATATGGATCTTTATTATTATTTGGTGAAAAAAAAAGATAAAATAAAAAAAATTAGTTTTTTTCACCATATTATTTTTTTTTTTTTAAGGTTTACTGGCGGGACTCTGAATAGAGTAGAAACCTCTACGCCAGGCCTTTGATGATATCGTTGCGTAAATCCTTTCGAATCATTTTGCCAGCCGTACACGGAACATGTCGTCCAAGAAGACGCTGTTGCAAATGACTCGGAAGGAGCCACGTTTGAGAATTTTGAGTCCTTTCGTCTGTTATTTTTTTCAATTGTTTTTTTTTTTTAATTTTATTAGTCAGTGTTGCGTTTGCAAATTCAATACGGTGTTTCGTAATTTCTTCAGTCTTTTGTAGTTCAGTCCGTGAAGTGTGTCATTTATGTGCTCTGAGAGTCTGGAAGCAGTTTTCTCGAACCAAAAATAAGAAGCTATTGTATTGTTCGTTGTGCGTTAGAATTATATAACTTAACTCCTTTTGAAGCATTTCACCAGCCGTGCAAGGATCATGTCGTCCATAGAGACGCTGTTGACACTGCCTCAACAGGTGTTACATTTTCAAGTTTGCGTCCCCTTTCTCTCAGTCATTTTCTTGTCCGCTGTTTTGTATGGTGTCATTTTGTCTTTTTGTTATTTAGTTTGTCAGTGTGTTTTCTTCAGTCTTTTGTAGTTTAGTTCATCATTTATGTGCTGCGAAAGTCTTTTTGAACAGTTTTCTTGAATCAAAAGTGTCGTGGAGCTATTTGAATTCTACCAGTTTTAGTAATGTCTGATGTTACAAGTCCCAGTTTGCTGATGGGAGAAGATTTCTCGTTGTGTCTCTTTATGTTATTTAATTAGTCAGTCAGTGTTACGTTTATATGCTCAAGAGGACACTTCATAACTTCTTTAGTCTAGTTCTTATGTGCTCTGAAAGTCATCGATGCATACCTCGTCTTACCACGTCTAATTCACTTATCACTTTGTCCGCCTTAGTCAGTTTTTGTCTTCTGCGTTATTTAGTTAAATACTATAGTTCTATTGTAGAAAAGTTTACGTTTACTTGTCTGTTCATAGCCTTCTTTTTATTTGTCAAATCCTAATCTCTAAGTTGTTTAATCGTTTCAAAGCCGTCATGAATGTGTAGCCTAACAATAATTATTTGAGCCTTGCTCAACTATAAGATTCACTTTTCGGTGGCAAAGTAAAGCTTCATCACGCCTATTCCCTATCTATTATTATAAAATTATCGAGAATGAAGCCGTTATAAGATTTTTGTATACCATTGTTACAATGTGTGGTATTTTTATTATGGTTCTTTGAAATGAGACATAACAAAATAAGAAGGCGCCACGTTCCTAGTTTTAATAAAACTTCTACTCAGTGAATCCAACAGTCGATTCCCTACGAATGTCAATAATCTTGAACACATTGTCTATCAACATATACCTATCTAGCTAGATTTCTATTCAAGCGTGGCTACGGCTCACGATGTCAGAGAACGCATAAGAAAGGTGTTGCAGCCAAGAGGAAATCCCACATCAATATTACTGAGGAAAGAGCCCCACCAAACTGCAACACCATTCAATGGTCCAGGACAGGATGTCCGTTGGATCACACGTGTAAAATTAGTGCATCAATGCCAGATATGTGACGCGGCATTAAATCAAAATAATCAGCATGTGATACCACCACGTCAGGATATGTCTTTGGTTGCCATCTCAGTGGAGATGACGTAGGCCCACCCATCGCGTCCAGATCACATATCCAAGGGGAGGGAGTTTACCCAGCAACAAATTATTAACTTTAAAAGAATTATTGATGATCGAATCATTACTGAACGAGCAGGGCATCAAATCATTACATCGAATCATTTCTGAACGAGCAGGGCATTCTACAATTGCAGCAGGATCAGCAGACATGCAGACATTACAAATATAATTGTTATTATCATTTCATATTATTACATCCCTTCACAATATTTTTTTGAATGTTATTTTCAGCTTCGCATTTGCATCGTTGTAAGTTTTGGCCCACCTAACTCACGTTATGTATTTGAAAAAATAGGATGGTTTTTTACATTTTTTTTAAAGAGAAGATTATGTACAACAAATTCTACAAAAAAAAAATCTTCGTTCAAAATAGTTAATTAAAAAACTAACATTGTTTATAATCCTACATTTTCTGTTTTACAGACATAAAGAATCATTTATGGGCCCAGTAGGAAAAAAGAGTTATCGAAGAATTTCCTGTCATTCATTTTTAATTTTTTGTTTGTTTTGAATTTATTGAGTTTCCGTTTTTGGGCAGTAATCATACTCATATGAAATTTATTTGCCTAAATTTTCTTTGCTATTTTGCTAGGATGCCAGGTGATCCACTTTATTTCATTATAGAGTTTCAATAATCTAACATTGCAGTGGAGAGGCAAATAGCGGCATTTAATTATTATATGTACATTATGTAATATTTCTTTACAACATCGTATTATTTTCATCATACAACAAACCGGATTTAGGCGGTATCTGGCTTAAACACGAAATATCCCTTCAATTTATGACATCTAGCATTATATATAACGCAGAAAATTACAGCTGTGGTAGGCTTTTGAAAATTACGGAATCTGTGGTAGGCTTTTGCACTTATTGCTGAATGTATTTTTCATTTCCGGTTTGCAAATGGACTCTTTACCAATTCTGAGCTGATCTGATTCATGCAGCGCTGTGTGCCATTTGGCTAGTGTTTGATTTTACATTTCAATCTTTGTCATTACTTCATCATAACTCACAATATCATTATATTTGGTAATATTGTTTTATTGATTTTACTTCATAGATGATTTAAACATTACTTATTGTTTTTTTTTTGCCCTTTTATCTTTATCTCCCTTCCACCTAAATCTTCCCATTCCTAACTCGGTAGCAATAACTATTAGGCCAGCAAAAATAAAAGCGGCTTGCTGTTATAAAATCAGCATCAAGTAGCAAATAGTGACCATGACAACAGTAAATTAAACGGTATAAATGTTAGTTTTGTAAAATTTCAATAGATTTAATAAACTTTTTCAGGATACCTCAAATCAAGATTTTGGTGAAATGCTGCTATCGCTGAAAACAAACGAAAGCGTGCTTAAGCGCGAACCACAGAACTGTACACTTTTACATTTTACAATATTTCTTGCATTTCAGGATCAACCGAATGAAGATCATATATTATAGATACGAATGCTTGTAGTATTTTTCATTTCCATAAATATATACACCATTATATCAATATTTCATGGGAATGGGAGGGACCATCGGGGCACCCGATAGAAACACTCTGGATGGGGAGAGTGGGAATGCCAACTCCCCATTGATAACAGTTTGTGAATAGAGGGCGGGCTCTTCTCCCCGCACATTGGGGCATCCTCATGTTAGATAGCTTGCTCATTTGACCAGTTGTTCAGTCTTGTTGTTGGAAGGAGATTCTTTATATCCCTGTGGATTCGTATAAATGATGTTGCATATCGATCCACCAAACCCCTTTTTGGCCCTTCATACAACGGCATGATTAGGATAATCAGTGGTTATTAAAGCTTGATCAAGTCTAACAGAGGGGAGAGCCCATTGCTGTCGAACTTAGTTTCCGTGCTACAATGGGTGGTAGTACATATCATACATCATCATCATACATCATCATACATCATATTTATGAAAAATGAAGATAAAGCTGCCGCACGACATGTTTTGGGATAAATGCCTAACTGGATTGGTATATTTGAACATTTGGCAACACTGGCTGTGCTTTGCTGCTGAGTTCGGTATTTGATTGCATCACACGCCGTGCAACGAGGTATGAGCATTTTGGTCCCACGATGTACTCATGCACTGTCAGCACTCGTGGCCTTATGTAGTACTTGGAAGTATCTTACGTCTGGTCGTCCAGGTTTCTCCCGGTTGGATATATGTATGTATGTGAGTGCTCGTGGTTCGACGAGCAAATGTGTTGAATAATAAATCAATCTGAACTAGTAAGCCGTGATTAATTGAAAAGAACATCCCCGTCCTCCAAGTGTTGTTATCTAGATTCAATTATGGGAATAACATCACATGGCTGACCGCGCCAAGTGGCCGGCAGCCTGCATCTAAGCAGCCTTCTCCAAAAAGTGACAAGAATGACACGGGAAGTGAAATTCACGGAAGAAAAACTAGTTCTGGTGAAAAGCGAAAATCGCAAATCTAGTGGTGAACAAAGCAAAAATGCCCCATAGGGGGCAAGTAAACATCAAAATGAAAGTGTTTCTGAAAATGTGACAATAAAACGGCATTTTTTTTTATAATGCTAATCCTCTTGGTAAAGCGAGAGTGTGTGCCATTATAGTGTACACGGAAAAATACCTACTTATTCATTCCCGTAAAAATACAGTGATCAGAACAAAGGCATACAAATGGGGAATAAAAAATTTTCCCCCTGTGTCGAAAACAACGGCGATAACAACAATAATCAACAATCAAGAAATACACACCGAGATGCATGAGGATAATACATTTAAGTTATGGATCATACTGATCCTGGTGTGCATCCAACTGTTACTGGCGTTGTACAAGTATCTGCAAAAACGTACGAAAAGACGTACACTTCAACGAATAAAGTCAATCGCAGCCGTTGACCAAGTATAGTTCGAAAACTGTTTATTGAAAAACTATGAAATGCAAGTGTAACAAGCAATAAAAATGAACAAAGTGAGTGCGCGACAAAAAGCGAATATAAGGATAAATTAGCAAGTCTAGTGCAAGCAGCCGAGATAATTCCAGCTCCGCCAGTGTATATTAAAGTCCCATTATTCCATTTTCTCGGATAGTTTCAGTTCTATTGAGGCCCTCCGGTTGATGAAAACAGTGAGACACTCTTCTTACTTTCTTTCAAAAATAAGGGAGCAGATGAGTGCGTTGGTCGAAAGATCATTTAGAATTACCTTTGCATGGGTCCCCTCACATTGCTCAATTCCAGACAATGAAAAGGCGGACTCTCTAACAAGGGTGGGCGCAAAAGAAGGCGAGATTTTTGAAAGAAGAATTTCACATGATAATTTTTTCCATTATTACGTCAGAGTTCTCTTCAAAGTTGGCAAAATGATTGGACAAGTAATTCTCTTGGGCGGTGGTTACATTCCATTATTCCAAATGTTTCGTCGAGATCGTGGTTCAAAGGTCTGGATGTAAGTCGCGGTTTCATTCGTGTGATGTCAAGACTTATGTCCAACCACTACCCGCTAGACGCACATCTCTACAGAATTAACCTCGTCAATAGCAATGTATGTAGGTGCGGAACCGGTTATGCTGACATCGATCACGCAGTTTGGCATTGCCCGGGTAATGATGCCTCCAGATCACGACTATTGGATACCCTAGTGGCCCGAGGTAGACAACCCTCCCGCGAGGTAAGAGATGTTTTGGGAATGCTTGATCTCCCCTACATGCAAGCGATTTACGAATTCCTTTGTTTGTCTGATCTAAGAGTGTAATGTCATAACCCCCTCTCCTTCAGCCTAGTAAATTCCCTGCCATTGTGTCCCAGTTATACTATCCTTTTGTTTCCGTGCTACTTGTACCTGCCCAGCAAGCAGTGGTCACCCATCTGCGGCTTAGTTCCTGAAACGGACTACAGGGACCGTGGATTTGGTAGATATCGCAACCATGAGCAGCAACAAATTCCTTCAATAAGTTACCTGCCTTGCCCCTTCCAAACGATAATGTAACCCATTAACCTCGAGCTAGCCACGAGTAATTGGCACCCCATTTTACTAAAATTGAAGAATTATACATTGTAAATAACAATATTGAATATCGGCTCCGTAAAGTGTTACACACGCCTGAGCCTAACAAATAAACGAACTAATTAAAAAAAAGTGTATATTAAAGTTGTTGCGGTAAAAAAGTTCGAAGTTTATTTGTGAACCACCACGGGTGCCACCCCTAATGATGCAGTAGATGACTGGATTGTTGCGATTCGAGACTGGGTGCACCATTGTTTCGGCAGTCGGCGTAGTGTGGCGTTGATGAATTTCATCGAGTGCAGTGTTCTCAACAAGCTCAGCTGCTATTACCTGGAACAAATTAGAGTGCACCATCGACGTCCGCATCAGTGGCATGGGCGTTCGCAATGACCATCGGGCATACTAACAGGTAACAAAGTTTTGTATATCAGTGTATCATTTCTAGCAAGTAACAAAGTGTAGTATAGACAGTAGATTTTAGTCCCAAAGTGACAAATAATTACAAAGTTTAGCTTATGGAGCAACTCTTAGATCAGGAAATTAATAAATTAAAAATTATCTTAAAAAATTTAAATTTTTTTTGTAGAAGCATTTGTTGAAATTGCAATCGTAGAGTGTACATTCATGGCAGACACCGCCGCAGACATTTATATTCTCAAAGCAGATTTAGTGGATCAAAATTACTTGATAGATCCCTCGACACAATGCACCATTAGAGGTGTTACAGACGGAATAGTCACAACAATTGGTAGCGCAAAAACTAACTTCAGTTTCTGTGATGATAATGCAATAAACTTTTCATTTCGATTGGTCGAAACTTACTTCCCTATACCGACGGACGGTTTTTTTGGGAAAAGACTTCCTTAATAAATATAAATGTAGTAAAGGGTGTATTCGATAAAAATGGCACACACATATATACTCATCAAAATTAAACTGATTATCGGATTTTCTTGAAATTTTCAGGGAATGAAGAACTACTAATGAGTTTTGATTTACAACATTTGTTTTATTCAATTTCGTCTCCCATCCCGAGTGCCCGCACCTTCCTTTTCACTCCACCCATCAAATTTTGTACAACCGATTTTCCCAGTGTTTTTGTTGTTTTTACCCAAATTTTCTTCAATTCTAGCTCTGTTTTTATAGTTTTGGGATGTTTGCGAAGTTCCGTTTTCATAATTGCCCAGAATTTTTCAATTGGACGAAGTTCCGGTGAATTTGGTGGGTTCATATCCTTTGGCACAAAATTGACTCCGTTGGCTCGGTACCACTCCAATACGTTTCGAGCGTAGTGGCAGGATGCTAGATCAGGCCAAAACAGAGTTGATCCTTTGTGCTTCTTAATGAATGGCAAGAGACGCTTCTTAAGGCACTCTTCCGTGTAAATCGCACCGTTTATTGTTCCGGAAGTGATGAAGGGAGCACTTATTTCACCACATCCGCAAATCGCCTGCCAGATTAGAAACTTCTTGCAAATTTCGATAGTTTCTTCTTTCGAACATCCTCCGGAACATCGAACTTCGACTTGGCAACGAAATATTCTTGCCCAGGAAGTTGACGGAAGTCGGCCTTCACGTATGTTTCGTCATCCATCACGATGCAACCGGATTTGGTGAGCAGCTTCGTGTAAAGTTTCCGGGCGCGAGTTTTCGCAGTGATGTTTTGTTTTTCATTCCGGTTTGGGGCTTTTTGCACTTTGTAAACATGTAACCCAGCACGCTTCATGGTTTTCTGCACAAATCCGACTGACACCTTAGAATTTTTAGCGACATCTCGAATTGACATGTTTGGACGGTTCTTGAATTGTTGTACGACTTTCCTGGCCATTTTACTGTCTATTGGACCACTTTTACGACCACTCCCTTCCTTCCTTTGGACACTCAGACGCTCCTTGAAGGTTCTTATTACACGAGACACAGTTGTATTTGCAATTCCAAGCCTTTTAGCAATCCACCGGTGGGACGCCCCTGGATTTTGATTGTGAGTGCACAAAATTTTCTCACGGACAATTTCTTGTTTCGACGACATGACTGGAACTACTGAATGTATAACTATGAAACTTGGAAGATGTAAATAATACACTATGGATAAAATCTACTCAAATTTCAAGGTTTTTTACTCATACGATTCAAAAGTTACAGAAGATTTTCTGTGTGCCATTTTTATCGAATACACCCTTGATAAACTTTGATACATATATCTTAGAAGTACGAACTGGACAACAAATAATTGAAATCCCTATTGAGGAAACAATCAATAAAAATTTCGTTATACCTTCACGATGTGAAGTTATAAGGAAATTGACTATAACAGACATGAAGGATGACGGCATCATCAAATCAACTGAATTGATTCCGGGTGTGTTTATAGCAAATTCTATAGTGAGCAAGGAAAATGCATATGTAAAAATCATAAATTCAAATTCCCACTTAGTTCCTTCAAATCCTGAAGTGGAGATTCTCTAACTGACTACGACTAGTCGCGTAGCAGGCAGAACAAAGAAAATTTTAGAACAAATTAATACAAAAGGCGTTCAAGAGTATGAAAAAGGAAAACTCACTCAACTAATTGAGGAGTATGCAGATATATTTGCCCTAGAGGAAGAAAAATTAACCGAAAATAATTTTTATAAACAGAAAATTTCTGTCACAGAAAAGATACCAGTGTACATCAAACCGTACACCACACAGTCAAAAAGATGAAATTAAGTACCTGCCTCTTAATTCTCTCTAATAATCTACTTAAAGATGACATTATTGAACCTTCTATGTCTAATTTTAATTCGCCCAACTTACTTGTACCCAAGAAGGGCTCAGGTCACGACAAGAAATGGCGTTTAGTAGTCGATTTCCGACAACTAAACATACAAATTCTTGCTGACAAATTTCCATTAACCCGAATAGATGATATTTTAGATCAACTAGGCAGGGCGAAATGGTTTTCTACCCTGGACTTAATGTCTGGATTTTTACAAATCCCTCTTGACAAGAAGTCTAGACTGCGTTCAGCACTGAAAACGGACGGTACCATTATAAACGGTTACCATTCGGTCTAAATATCTCCCCCAACAGCTACCAAAGGATGATGACCATTGCAATGACAGGTCTGACTCCAGAAGTTGCATTTTTATACATCGACGGGGGATGGGATGTTCTACGGAGCACAATTTGTACCATTTACGACGCAAAGTTTTTGAACGCATGCGTAAATTTAATCTAAAGCTGTGTAAATGTAATTTTTTCAAGAAAGAAGTGACCTATAAGGTCATTGTATTTCAGATAAAGGAATCCTTCCCGAATCATCTAAATTTGAGACAATTGTTAACAACCCCGTTTGCAAAACTGCAGACGATGTCAGACGGTTTGTTGCGTATTGCAACTATTACCGTAAATTTATCAAAAATTTTCCCAATTTTTATATACGAAGAAAAAGCCAAGCCCCAAGTTAACGAGAATGAGACTTGACTTGGATGAATATAATTTTGATATTGAATTCATCAAAGGACTATCTAATGTATGCGCGGATGCTTTATCCCGAATCAGACTGAATTCGGACGATTTAAAACAAATAACAATTATGGCAGTACAAACCAGATCAATGACTAGTACATCTAAAATCGGAATGGCCAACCGGATTTACGAAGTATTGAGTCCTGAAGAAACGCACAACGTGCCTAAGCTGTCAACGAACATTGCAAATAGGGGAAAACAAACAAAGATAGAATTCAAATTGACGTCAAAGAATCAAAAGAAGACTATAAAAGAAATGACTAGTCATATAAATCCAAAAGAGAACTCAGCACTAGAGCTGATGTTTTCAGGATTGGAGGAAATGCTACGGGGCTGCAGCCCAAAAGCAGCCGTAAAAAGTAATGACCCCTTTTCAAAATTGTACCAATAGCAACATTCAAAAAGATAGGAAAAAAAAATCTGAAAAATGTTGAAATACTAATCGGATACCACGGATGCTTCAGAGTGTCGATGAAATTCAAGAAATATTATTCAATAATCACGATACGAAAATCGCCGGAAATCCCGGACAAGCTGTATAAAAAATTTAAACTTTTCTATTATTGGAAAAATATGCTCCAAACTATTAAGAATTACGTTCAAAATTGCATTTACTGTCAACAGAACAAAACTTTTAAATACACAAAAGAAGAATTAACAAAAACCGATACACCACCTAAACCCTTTCATACAGTCGCAATAGATACTGTAGGACTTTTGCCCATCTCTAATCACGGTAACCGATATATTTTATCGTTACAATGTGAATTTAGCAAATATGTTATACTGACACCAATGGTTGACAAGAGAGCTCCAACTATAGCAAGAACATTTGTTGAAAACCTTTTCCTAATATACGGACCATACAGTACATAAAAACTAATTTAGGTACTGAATTCAAAAATGAAATTTTCAGAGAGGTAACTACATTGTTAAACATTTTATTTTCATTTTGCAGCACAGGGTGGGGCAATAAGAGCGCAAGTCAATCCAAGGCTGATAGAGAAGGAGGGGTAATGGCTGACTCGCCACATGCAGGCTACATGATCGCCATGGGTGGGGATAAGGATTAGGTGGGGGGAGGGGTTTGTAGTGTCTTTGGATTGAGATGATTGCGCTGCTACAAAATGGTCTGAAATGTTTAATTTGTATATTAATCGGTACTAGTAGTGAGTGTTTTACCATAAATCTTTTTAAAGCAATTTGTGAATAATATAATTTTGATTTAGTATATACTTACTTGGTCCTGGCTTCTCTTCCTGTGCTCCGTTGTCCTAGGTTGATTTCGAAGTGTTTCCATAGTTGTTTTGTTTACTTGCTGGGATGTCTGCTCAGGTTGCAAAACCGCATGCAGAGAGTTAGTAACATAAAAAAAGAGAAATGATTTTTTAGTTTTTTTGTGGCATGCAGGGTGTATGTGAGATTATTAGTGATATTCTCACAACGAATTTTCGTTTCTTTGACTATACATTTCTAATCACTGTACTGTAACCTAACCAAACTTAATCAGAACCTCTAATCACTCTAACCTAACCAAAAAATCCAACAGAACCAAAAGAAATAAATCTGGCTTAATCTCTTGTTTCCCCTTTCAAGCCTGTGATCCATAATTGTCTCATAGTAGCCATCCCAAATTTAAAAATCTTGGGATCTAGTAGCCATCCCAAATTTAAAAATATTTGAAATACGAACTAATCTGAAACCTAGTACAATAAAAAACGTTTCTGTCTTATCCAGCGAGTTTATTTTTAATTTGTTTTTCCTTTCTATTTAGCCATCCCAAATTTAAAAAGCTTGGGATCTAGTAGCCATCCCAAATTTAAAAATATTTGAAATACGAACTAATCTGAAACCTAGTAAAATAAAAAACGTTTCTGTCTTATCCAGCAAGTTTATTTTTAATCTGTTTTTCCTTTCTATTTACTTATTGTTTGGTTTGGAGGATACATTTTCCTACTCAATCTCAACGCCTCGCACTCTCACTATTCACAAACTTTGAATTAAAGCGCGGCTGGGTTGAAATGCCGTGTTTGAACTTTGTAAACAAGGGGGTAAGACGAAAACCTTGACCCTATGATATTGTATATGGCTCACCAATCATACTGATATAAACCACGACGAAAGGTTTATTCTACTGCTTCAAATGGTGTTTCCTAAGCGGGCCCTCCGCGTCCTATCTCTAGTAAACATGCTTGTCATCGTCAGTCTAAAGTAACACTTTTCTGTGGCTATGTGCTTCATTTCGAACAGTCAGATATTTACCATGATCAAAACATTCACCCTTTTCGAAAATGTTGCAATTACTTTCACTTATTATACCATGGGCAAACCAGGTATTTTGGTTATTCATTGCATAAAACAACATAAGTTGCCACGAAAATGAAAAGTGTACTTTTAGTCGTTTCCCTTTGATTGAAAGTAAGAAGTCAAAGAGTGAATTGCGGCCTAACCCGCCAGTATCACACCTGATGTTAGTGCCTTTATATAAACGTTCTACGACGTGGCAGTGAAACAAATGTGCAGAATATGTGATACTTTCACTACTGGTCAAATGCTTGGTCTCACATGCATGTTTAAAGCATGGGATAAGCCCTCTCACCGTCGACACGGTGAAAATTTGACCCGCGAGAGGGAACTACATTGTTAAACATCAAACACAAATTCTCAACAGCGTACCATCCTCAAACAATTGGTACCCTGGAGAGGAATCACAAAACGTTAAGTGAATATCTCAGAACATTTTTAAACGAACAAAGAAATTATTGGGATGAAATCATACAATACTATGCTTTTGCATATAACACTCTACCAAATACCGACACAATTTTCTCACCTTTCGAATTAGTTTTTGGTAAACCATACCAAATACCAAATTCTTTAGACAAAGTTCCTTCACCAATATACAACCTTGAACATTATTATAAAGAATTGCATCATAAACTAAATAAAGCTTACGAATTTGCTAAATCTTGCATAGAAAAAAGCAAAAGAAAAAGAGTAGAAAATTACAACAACAATATGAAACCATTACAAATATCCATAGGAGATTGAGTATGGTTGGAAAATAACGCACATCATAAATTAGGAAACCTACGCATAGCAAAATTTAAAATAATAAAAATAAATAACCCAAATGCAACAATTCAAGATTTGATTAACCCAAAAAAATGAATAAGTTGTTCATAAAAATAGATTAAAGAAGTATCGTAAAAATTTAAACAGACAATTTTGTGCAAAAGAGTGAATATAAAAGCGTACTTATATTTCTACAAATTTATTGGACGAGTTTCAATTAGCATTTAGTAAACTTCTTAGTATCCTTCAATTAAGTTATAGTGTATTCCATTTCAAATATATGTACAAACAAACATAACTATTAATTCAAATTAAGGCATAATTAAATACAAAATAATATAATGTGAGAGAAGTTTGGACGACATCATCTAGAGAGAATAATTGACTGCCCCCTTTTTTTTTTTGGGGGGGGGGGTGTGGTATATTTGAATATTTGGGGGGGGTGTGTGTGGGTGGGGGGGGGGGGGGGTTTGTGGAGGCGGGGGGGGGGGGGGGGTTTGGGGGCGGGGGGGGGGTGGGGGTGGTGGGGTTTTTGGTTTTGGTTTTTTTGGGGGGGGGGGGGTTTTGGGGGGGGGTTTGGGGGGTGGGGGGGGGGGGGGGGGGTTTTAAAAATAAATTGAAAAAGTTAGCGCTCAACTTCTGTACCGAGCAGTCGATGTTCTCAGAAGTCGATCACGGGCTATATAGTACGCTTTTTGCCAGTTTTTTTTTCTTTCTCCGCCGTTACAAGTATCGCGTTTGTGCTTGTCGCGACGTCATACTTCGTAATGACACGCCGCGAAAATACGTTTCGTGTCGACTACTCGCAGTTCCCAAAGCAGCTCTCCCATGACGAGATAAATAAGTTCATCGCCAAAGAACTTGGTCTAACTCGCGAAAATGTTCTTCAGCTTCAACCAAGCAGACGTCTAGGATGTACCTTTGTTAAGGTCACCAACCTCGCACTCGCCGAGAAGATCGTGGAGCAGCACGATGGTAAGCACGAGTTCGTGTTTGACGGAAAGTCCTACAAAATGCGAATCATGATGGAGGATGGAGCTGCAGAGGTGAAACTTTTCGATCTCCCCGAAGATGTTACTAATGACCAGATTGCAATTTTCCTCGCCGAATACGGGGAAGTCATCAATGTTCGTGACCTCCTGTGGGATGACCGTTACAGTGATTTCGGTGGTATTAAAACCGGTGTTCGTATTTCTCGCATGATCGTTACACAAAAGATTCCGTCTCTTGTAACGATTCATGGCGAAGAAACTGCGGTGGGATACAAGGGACAGCGGCAGACATGCATGCATTGTCAGGAGTTTGCACACATCGGCATTCCATGTGTGCAACACAAAAAACTGTTGGTGCAAAAGCTCACAGCAGACCAATCGTACGCCAACGTAGCAAAAGGTAAAACTAACAGACCTACACCTATCAAACCTCTTCCGAAAACGACAAATCCACGAAAACCGGATGATAAAACACGACAGGATGTGCAGGATCATCTGTATTCGTACAACCGGCCACGCCGGATCTGACATCAATTCCCATTGGATCAAGTAAAATACAAACACAACGCCGCTTTTTGTGGCATCTGACACCAAGCAGCAAAAATCTACCACAGCACCAATTGTTTTCCAGACTTCCTCGACGGCTCTCCCGACCGGCACCATCGCAAGACATCCTAGAACCGATGGTAGCGAAAGACTCGACGATCACGACAACCACCGGGTAAGAAAATGCGACACTCCGGAGACACCTCTACCAGCAATGACCACGAACGCCTTCAAATTTCCGACGAATAATGGATTACGTCAGTTGCAACATCGGAACTATCAATATCAACACGATCACCAACCAAACCAAGCTAAACGCCCTTCGCACCTTCATTCGCACAATGGAGCTTGATATCGTCTTCTTACAGGAGGTAGAATCCTTACCCGGATACAACGTTATCTGCAACGTAGACCATTCTAGAAGGGGAACGGCAATCGCCCTTAAAGAGCATATCAAATTCTCTCATGTAGAGAAGAGCCTGGACGGGAGATTGCTTACCATGCGAGTACACAATACTACTCTTTGTAACGTGTATGCTACATCAGGATCCGCTCTTCGACCCGAACGAGAACGTCTCTACAACAACACCGTCGCTTACTACCTTCGCCATCGTACCGATCATATCGTTCTAGGAGGCGACTTTAATTGTGTTCTACGACGATGCGATGCGACGGGAATAAACTCGAGCCCCGCTCTTCAAGCAACCGTTCAACAACTTCATCTGCATGATGTGTGGCAACACCTCCGACCTCGTGAAACGGAATTCACATACATCACGCACAACTCCTCGTCTAGGCCCGACCGTTTCTACGTTAGGGCTGGTCTCCGAGAGCAGCTGAGATCAACAGTTTCGCATGTGCGTTGTTTCTCCAATCACAAGGCCGTCACTGTAAGGGTATGCCTTCCTCTCCCCCAACAGAGTGCTTGGTACCGGGTTCTGGTGCCTCCGTCCCCATCTACTCACCACCGAAAACATCGAGGAACTTCAAATACGTTGGCAAAATTGGACGCGACAACGTCGTAATTTTTTATCGTGGATGGAATGGTGGCTAGCAGTTGCCAAACCAAAATTAAAATCCTTCTTCCGATGGAAGTCTAAAATTGCGTTTGACAATTTCTATCAAGAGCAACAACGACTCTACGGGCTGCTTCGACAAGCATATGATGGCTACCAAAACAACAGTGCCATGCTCACCACGATCAACCGAATAAAATCAGAAATGCTGCTACACAAACGTCGTTTCACCGAAATGTTTGTTCAAATAAATGAAACGGTTGTCGCTGGAGAGTCCTTATCTACCTTCCAGTTAGGAGAACGTACAAGGAAGAGAACCACCATCGAAAAATTGCGAAACGAAAGAGATGAGATAATCGACGATAACGATACGATTTGTAATCATGCAGTTCAATACTTTACTGATCTCTATGCACGGGTAGATGGGGAAGAAGAAATAGACCATTTATTCCAATGCGAGAGAGTCATATCGGAGGACGACGCTGTGAATGGAGCTTGTATGGACGAAATTTCAACATCAGAGATATTTTCTGCCATCCAAACGAGCACATCGAGAAAATTGCCAGGCCCCGATGGTCTACCAAAGGAATTCTACTTACGGGCACCGAGAATTAAATTTAATCCTGAACGAAGCCATCAGATCAAACATCCCAACTCAGTTTGTTGATGGCGTGATCGTGTTGGTAAAAAAACGCGGTTCAGGGGACACCATGCGTTCATATAGACCAATTAGTTTAATTAATTATGATTACAAAATCTTATCTCGTATTCTTCAACACCGTCTTGAAAATGTGCTTCGTACCCATTCCGTGTTGACAAGATCACAAAAGTGCTCGAATGTCGGAGGCAACATATTTCAAGCCACGCTAAACCTCAAAGACAGAATCGCTCAACTTAAGGCAAACGGAAGACAGGGTAAGCTCATTTCATTTGATCTCGATCACGCGTTTGATCGCATTAATCATTAATTTCTTTACGATACGATGCGGACCCTGGGTTTCAACTCAGAAATGGTGAACCTACTCTCTCATATATCGGCTGCTTCTTCGTCGCGTTTATTAATTAATGATCACCTCTCCACATCCTTCCCGATTGAACCATCAGTTCGTCAAGGCGATCCACTGTCTATCTATTTGTAATCTATCTGCATCCTCTCATACAACGGTTAGAAGAAGTGTGTGGAGATAAAGATATGCAGATGACATCAGTGCCATCGTCACCAGTATCGACCAACTCAACGCAATGCGTAATTTATTCAGGCGATTTGGAAATGTTGCAGGAGCGCGGTTGAATGAAGCAAAAACAAAATCCATCGACGTCGGTCAGATCCATCACTCAATGACCTTGCCGTGGCTGCGTACGGAGAACACTATCAAAATACTTGGTGTGATGTTCTCAAACTCAATTCGAGAAATGGTTTCGCTGAATTGGGACACTCTAGTGACAAATTTTGGCCGACAGGTCTGGCTTCACTCGTTACGCAGTCTGTCGCTACACCAGAAGGTGACACTTCTAAATATTTTGTTGTAGTCCAAAATCTGGTATATCGCTGCTTTGCTTACACCAACTAATGCACAGCTAGCAAAACTGACGGCCAGCATACGCAGCTATCTTTTTCGGGGATTCTGTGCCACTGTTCCGATGCAGCAACTGGCGCGCAGTAGAAAGGATGGCGGTCTCAATTTACAACTTCCGGCATTGAAATGTAAGGCTCTGCTAATCAATCGCCACATACAAGAGATTGACTCTATTCCCTTCTAAAATTCACTCCTACATCAAACAATGTCGATTCGATCGAATTTCCTTAGGGACCTTACCTGTTTTAAAGTGTTGCTGAGTAACATTCCAAACATCCCCTTACAATCCCGTCAGCACCCTTCTACACATTTGATCCATCGCTTTTTCATCCAACAAAAAGCCAACAAGCCAAAGGTCGAGATAGAAAACTCAAATATAAACTGGACTCGTGTTTGGACTAATATTTCAATGCGAAATTTGTTGCCCTTCCAAAAGAGTACACTGTATATGTTTGTTAACCAAAAATTGCCACATCGTCTACTATTATTAAAAATGAGACGGACTGACGGAGAACAATGTCTGTACTGCGGAGCAAGTGTCGAAACAGTCCAACACCGATTCTTCTTTTGTACGAGAATGCGTGACGCTTATGAGTTGTTACAACAATCTGCTACGGCCCTCTTTTGAGCGGATGTCAACAATAAAAAAAACGGAGATTTTGAAAACTTTATTCAATGACATTACTTTCATTGACAAGTGTGATGATAGAATCTACATTGAATTTTAATCTAGAAATCGGTGTTTGATCTAATTATGTGAATAATTTTAGCTAAGCAAAGAAATGACAAATAAACGTATTTAAAAAAAAAAAAAAAAAACAAACATCCCCTCCGTGCTATAGGTGTTATATTGGGGATTAGAAAAAACATATAGTGGTTTCTAGTGGGGGTTCGGGGGGTTGTGTGGGGGGGGGGGAGGGGTAAAGTGGTCAATGTTAGTTATGGATTAGGTAGAGGTTGAAAAAAAAAAAAGAGGAGGGAAAGGGGGATGTTGAGAGTAATATAAAAAAAAGGACGGGGCCATGGCGGAAGGTCAATTTAAGGCCCATTCTTGTAATCGACATTTCATTCGCTTGGTAAATATTTCGTCTGTTTACTCAAAAAAAAAGTTTGACAACGGCATCTTATACAAAATCTCATCACAAATTCAACACGTGAGACAGCCTCTCCGGAAACCGGGGCATGGCCAACTCCGGTGTCCGGGGGGCATCGCCAATTATGCTACCAAGATATAAAACTGGATTAATTTTCCAGTCGAATGCTTTTTGGTGAAATTACATCGGATTATATTTCATGAAGTTAGAGCACTTCAAAAATGATCAAAAATTTGCCTGTCCCGATCATTTTGTCTATCCCCTGTACTGCCGTTATAAGCATAACTGTCCCATGTATATAGGGAAACCCATAGAACATGGGACAATTATGCGTAGAAAAGCAGTGTATACGATCGCAGCAAGCCGTGCTTCAAAACTGACGTCTTTTGTTTTTTGCTGCGTCGTTTTCGCGAAAAAAAATCAAACAATAATTCGGAATTTAACTTGAGCTAACAGTGAAATCATCAAATCTCCGCGAAAATTGTGTAAGCCGTAGTGAATATAATCGATTCCCTCTCGAAATGTGTGAGTGTCGGTAATATTTCCCCGTTTTTTGTTTGTTTTTGTGCTTCGCTCCCGCACTCGGAAGAAGAGTTAAATCAGCTTAGTTTTTGTTATTAGTGGTAATATTGTGACACTCGGGCATAATTTATTAGTTTAGAGGGTTTTTGCGCTTTGTCGCGAGTGAATCGATGATTATAAGCAGTTTTGAAGCTCGATATAAAGTCGCCACATAACGGGGATTTGCATTATTGGCAGAGTGTGGAGTGAAACAAAAGAAGACTAGTGCAATGTAGAGAACGGCCATTTGCTGGTCAGAAGCAGCAAACGAAAACAACGCGCATGGGCGGGTGGAAAGCTTGCACATAATTTTAGGTGCATTCACCACGGGGTGTACAGAGTTTTGTTATACAGGTTGCATATCTAGCGGGCGGTTTAGTAACGTAAATTTTTGCGCATATTTAATCGCGAGTGCATGAAATTAGTCACGAGTCAACGTCGAAAATTTTTATTTTTACGAATGAACAAGATAGTGTGATTGAGGAGGCGAACATGGGTGAGATGTATCTAACTATATAACAAAAACCTTATTTTCAAAAAATACTAAACACGTGCCTGGTTTGGAAATTTTAAATTTCCAAATCTGGAAGTGTGTTGCAGTGCCCTTATCCAAATGATATCGGTAATGTTTACATGCGGGGCTTATTGTATGTGAAAGTAACCTCGGAATGGGCGTGACTCTCCAGACATTCTGAAATGGGTTGCTGGATCTGCAGTAGAGCTATCACTTTCTAGCTCCCGGATTAAAGCTGCTTCCAATGGTCACTTGAATGATTGTTGTAAACAGATTTCTTCCATAATACCATTGCCGGCCGATGGGTGTTAGATTGGACACACACACACACACACACACACACACACACACATATATGGAAGCGTTTGGTACGGGAGGTCCACACTTTCTTCCTTCCCTTGATTCGAAGTAGTAGAGCGATTTCAGACACTCTTTCTGGAATCCTCTCTGCGGTACATGCTACGCAGTTGGCCTGGCCGGTGACAAGAAAAATGATGTTTTCAAGAAGTCGTCATTTGCCAGGATGCTTTCAAAAATTGGCTGCGTTAGTGTGAGATTAGATTAGATTATATTAGGGGTGAATCACTTAGGATCGAAAACTATACAAACTATACAAACTAACAAACGTCGTTTCACCGAAATGTTTCTTCAAATAAATGAAACGGTTGTCGCTGGAGAGTCCTTATCTACCTTCCAGTTAGGAGAACGTACAAGGAAGAGAACCACCATCGAAAAATTGCGAAACGAAAGAGATGAGATAATCGACGATAACGATACGATTTGTAATCATGCAGTTCAATACTTTACTGATCTCTATGCACGGGTGGATGGGGAAGAAGAAATAGACCTTTTATTCCAATGCGAGAGAGTCATATCGGAGGACGACGCTGTGAATGGAGCTTGTATGGACGAAATTTCAACATCAGAGATATTCTCTGCCATCCAAACGAGCACATCGAGAAAATTGCCAGGCCCCGATGGTCTACCAAAGGAATTCTACTTACGGGCACCGAGAATTAAATTTAATCCTGAACAAAGCCATCAGATCAAACATCCCAACTCAGTTTGTTGATGGCGTGATCGTGTTGGTAAAAAAACGCGGTTCAGGGGACACCATACGTGCATATAGACCAATTAGTTTAATTAATTATGATTACAAAATCTTATCTCGTATTCTTAAACACCGTCTTGAAAATGTGCTTCGTACCCATTCCGTGCTGACAAGATCACAAAAGTGCTCGAATGTCGGAGGCAACATATTTCAAGCCACGCTAAACCTCAAAGACAGAATCGCTCAACTTAAGGCAAACGGAAGACAGGGTAAGCTCATTTCATTTGATCTCGATCACGCGTTTGTTCGCATTAATCATTAATTTCTTTACGATACGATGCGGACCCTGGGTTTCAACTCAGAAATGGTGAACCTACTCTCTCATATATCGGCTGCTTCTTCGTCGCGTTTATTAATTAATGGTCACCTCTCCACATCCTTCCCGATTGAACCATCAGTTCGTCAAGGCGATCCACTGTCTATCTATTTGTAATCTATCTGCATCCTCTCATACAACGGTTAGAAGAAGTGTGTGGAGATATGCAGATGACATCAGTGCCATCGTCACCAGTATCGACCAACTCAACGCAATGCGTAATTTATTCAGGCGATTTGGAAATGTTGCAGGAGCGCGGTTGAATGAAGCAAAAACAAAATCCATCGACGTCGGTCAGATCCATCACTCAATGACCTTGCCGTGGCTGCGTACGGAGAACACTATCAAAATACTTGGTGTGATGTTCTCAAACTCAATTCGAGAAATGGTTTCGCTGAATTGGGACACTCTAGTGACAAATTTTGGCCGACAGGTCTGGCTTCACTCGTTACGCAGTCTGTCGCTACACCAGAAGGTGACACTTCTAAATATTTTGTTGTTGTCCAAAATCTGGTAACGGGTGTCCACTAAAAAATGAGAATGATTTCAATACTTTTCCATCAGAACAAAAACGGCCGCATAGAAATGTCACTTTAGATGAATGAATCGTTGCACTCTCCAGAAAATTTTCATACACTTTTATTTCACTCTAACATGTTCAGTCGTGTTCAGCATGCCGTCGAAACAGGAAGAACTGCGCGCGCGCGTTGTACAATTCTTTCAAGCGAACGAAGATCGTGGAAAAAAATACACGGTGGACCATTTTTGTCGTGAAAAAGTTCCAGTATCCACCGTATACCGTATCCTGGCATGCATGAGAGTAACCCGGAAGAAAGGTTGCGGCCGTCCAGCGAAAATAATGAATGAGAAAACGCTCCGCTCGCTGCGCAGCATGTTCAACAACAAGGATTCGGTAAGTCAACGGGAAGCAGCCCGAAAGTTCCATTGTTCGAAGTCACTCATCTGCAAGACGCTAAAGAAAGAAGGAATAGTGTGTAGAAAGAAAACCAGATCCCCAGAGTACACAGATGAGCAGATTCAAACCGTGAAATCCCAATGCCGCTGGATGACTCGGAATTACGGCGGAAAATCTTTCGTTCTGGACGACGAAAGCTACTTTCCTCTTTCGAAGTCTCAGATACCGGGAAACGACCGATTCTACACTAAGGACAAATCTACTACTCCTCCAAAAGTAATGTATAAGTTCAAGCACAAATTTGAATCGAAGGTTATGTTATACATCGTAATATCCGATAAGGGTATTTCGAAGCCGTGGTTCAAACCAAGCGGTTTGGCCATCAACCAGGAGGTGTACCAAAGAGAGTGTTTGCAGAAAATACTCATCCCATTTCTTAAACAACATCACTCGGATGGCAAATACGTGTTTTGGCCGGACAAGGCATCATCGCACTACGCAAAAAAAAACGCTAACGTTTTTGGAGAGCCAAAATATACCATATGTCCCAAAAGACCGGAAGTATTGAAATGGACAAATTTGCCACAGTGCCGTCCTATCGAGGATTTCTTCGGTCTTTTGAGCTCCATGGTATACAAGGATAATTGGAAGGCCAAGAACACCAAGCAACTTACCAACAGGATCAAAAGCTGCATCCGAAAAATCGATGTGGCTGCCGTCCAACGGTCATGTTCCAGCATAACGACTAAGCTGCGCCGCACGGCGGACCACGGACCATATGACAATATTCACTAAACTTAGTTTGAAGATTTAAGTTGACCCTTTTAATAAAATAAATCAGTTTGAACAAAACTTCACTGGTATTTTTTTCCTGACCCATTCTTTTCGTTCTCATTATTTAGTGGACACCCGTTATATCGCTGCTTTGCTTACACCAACTAATGCACAGCTAGCAAAACTGACGGCCAGCATACGCAGCTATCTTTTTCGGGGATTCTGTGCCACTGTTCCGATGCAGCAACTGGCGCGCAGTAGAAAGGATGGCGGTCTCAATTTACAACTTCCGGCATTGAAATGTAAGGCTCTGCTAATTAATCGCCACATACAAGAGATTGACTCTATTCCCTTCTACAATTCACTCCTACATCAAACAATGTCGATTCGATCGAATTTCCTTAGGGACCTTACCTGTTTTAAAGTGTTGCTGAGTAACATTCCAAACATCCCCTTACAAACCCGTCAGCACCCTTCTACACATTTGATCCATCGCTTTTTCATCCAACAAACGGACAAGCCAAAGGTCGAGATAGAAAACTCAAATATAAACTGGACTCGTGTTTGGACTAATATTTCAATGCGAAATTTGTTGCCCTTCCAAAAGAGTACACTGTATATGTTTGTTAACCAAAAATTGCCACATCGTCTACTATTATTAAAAATGAGACGGACTGATGGAGAACAATGTCTGTACTGCGGAGCAAGTGTCGAAACAGTCCAACACAGATTCTTCTTTTGTACGAGAATGCGTGACGCTTATGAGTTGTTACAACAAAGGCTATCTGTATTGACTGGTAATCAACGCTCACTACAATGCGACGATCTGCTACGGCGCTCTTTTGAGCGGACGTCAACAATAAAAAAAAACGGAGATTTTGAAAACTTTATTCAATGACATTACTTTCATTGACAAGTGTGATGATAGAATCTACATTGAATTTTAATCTAGAAATCGGTGTTTGATCTAATTATGTGAATAATTTTAGCTAAGCAAAGAAATGACAAATAAACGTATTTAAAAAAAAAAAAAAATAAGGAACATCCCCGTCCTCCAAGTGTTCTAGATTCAATTATGGGAATAACATCACACTGGTCCCTACTACAGGTTTCCCCGGGAACTTTCCCGTGTTTCCGGGAGTGGCCAATATGGTCAAGGATCCACTTTGAGTTACTAATAAGGTTTTCGATGAAAAACTAAGAAGAAAGAGGTGTCACATGGCATGTTTTGAGTAAAATAAAGAGTTAACCGCATCCAGGGCCCTTTATCAGAACCTGTTCCACGGAAATGGCCATATCTCGGTCAATTTAAGGCCCATTCTTGTAATCGACATTTCATTCGCTTGGTAAATATTTCGTCTGTTTACTCAAAAAATAAGTTTGACAACGGCATCTTGTACAAAATCTCATCACAAATTCAACACGTGAGATAGCCTCTCCGGAAACCGGGGCATGGCCAACTCCGGTGTCCGGGGGGCATCGCCAATTATGCTACCAAGATATAAAACTGGATTAATTTTCCAGTCGAATGCTTTTTGGTGAAATTACATCGGATTATATTTCATGAAGTTAGAGCACTTCAAAAATGATCAAAAATTTGCCTGTCCCGATCATTTTGTCTATCCCCTGTACTGCCGTTATAAGCATAACTGTCCCATGTATATAGGGAAACCCATAGAACATGGGGCAATTATGCGTAGAAAAGCGGTGTATACGATCGCAGCAAGCCGTGCTTCAAAACTGATGTCTTTTGTTTTTTGCTGCGTCGTTTTCGCGAAAAAAAATCAAACAATAATTCGGAATTTAACTTGAGCTAACAGTGAAATCATCAAATCTCCGCGAAAATTGTGTAAGCCGTAGTGAATATAATCGATTCCCTCTCGAAATGTGTGAGTGTCGGTAATATTTCCCCGTTTTTTGTTTGTTTTGTGCTTCGCTCCCGCACTCGGAAGAAGAGTTAAATCAGCTTAGTTTTTGTTATTAGTGGTAATATTGTGACACTCGGGCATAATTTATTAGTTTAGAGGGTTTTTGCGCTTTGTCGCGAGTGAATCGATGATTATAAGCTGTTTTGAAGCTCGATATAAAGTCGCCACATAACGGGGATTTGCATTATTGGCAGAGTGTGGAGTGAAACAAAAGAAGACTAGTGCAATGTAGAGAACGGCCATTTGCTGGTCAGAAGCAGCAAACGAAAACAACGCGCATGGGCGGGTGGAAAGCTTGCACATAATTTTAGGTGCATTCACCACGGGGTGTACAGAGTTTTGTTATACAGGTTGCATATCTAGCGGGCGGTTTAGTAACGTAAATTTTTGCGCATATTTAATCGCGAGTGCATGAAATTAATCACGAGTCAACGTCGAAAATTTTTATTTTTACGAATGAACAAGATAGTGTGATTGAGGAGGCGAACATGGGTGAGATGTATCTAACTATATAACAAAAACCTTATTTTCAAAAAATACTAAATACGTGCCTGGTTTGGAAATTTTAAATTTCCAAATCTGGAAGTGTGTTGCAGTGCCCTTATCCAAATGATATCGGTAATGTTTACATGCGGGGCTTATTGTATGTGAAAGTAACCTCGGAATGGGCGTGACTCTCCAGACATTCTGAAATGGGTTGCTGGATCTGCAGTAGAGCTATCACTTTCTAGCTCCCGGATTAAAGCTGCTTCCAATGGTCACTTGAATGATTGTTGTAAACAGATTTCTTCCATAATACCATTGCCGGCCGATGGGTGTTAGATTGGACACACACACACACACACACACACACACACACACACACACACACACACACACACACACACACACACACACACACACACACACACACACACACACACACACACACACACACACACACACACACACACACACACACACATATGGAAGCGTTTGGTACGGGAGGTCCACACTTTCTTCCTTCCCTTGATTCGAAGTAGTAGAGCGATTTCAGACACTCTTTCTGGAATCCTCTCTGCGGTACATGCTACGCAGTTGGCCTGGCCGGTGACAAGAAAAATGATGTTTTCAAGAAGTCGTCATTTGCCAGGATGCTTTCAAAAATTGGCTGCGTTAGTGTGAGATTAGATTAGATTATATTAGGGGTGAAAACTATATCCATCTTCTTCTTGACTCTTCTATCCAACCGGTGATTGTATGGAACTAAACGAGGACCCAAATTCAACGTTTGAATCGACCAAGGCGAGGACGTTCAATATTGAACCACAGAGAAGCCAGATCTTACACGAAGAACAACTGGAAGGCGAAAAGCATGAACACTCGGCGGCCGAAGATGCGAACACGTCGAAGGATGATTTTTGCGGTTTCAGCCAATGGCGGGACTCATTTTGCCAATCAAATGGCTCACTAATTTTTCGAAAAACTTTCTTAGCCACTGGCAATAATCTGTAGCACGTTCACCTGAGCATGCTCACATAATTCAAACCCCCTCGGTCCTTCCTTAGCTCAGTCGGTAAAGGCGCAGCTACAAAGCAACACCATGCTGGAGGTGGCTGGGTTCGATTCCCGGTCTGGTCTAGGAATTTTTCGTAAAGAAAAATTTCTCGACTCCCTAGGCATAGCGTACGATTGTACTTGCCACATAATAATACTAATGCAATAAGTTTGAAATGCTAAACAAGAAGAAGGAGAAATGGCCGCCCACTACAAGACCTTCAAGCCTATAGCCCATCATCACCCATGTTCCATGACGTCAGCATGCTATGACTTTCTTCATGCCATGTTTAGCTGTTGTTGGCTGCAGCCCAGTGGTTTTCTATCCGCTAAATCTTCGATTCACATGGCGCACTAAAAAAATTACTTTGAGTTTATGTAACAGCGGTTACAATCTTGACATAAAGAAAAAATCTGTATGCCGAGTTTCAAGAGGACACCGATCAAAACGACGGAGTGCATCCACCTGGCCGGAGGCCGATACGTGCCTGTACATCCGCAATCACGAATTCTTTCAGAAGTGGCACGTTATCTCCTGCTTCGTCATATCTGATTTCAGAACGGATTCTCCACGTGCTCCGGAACAACTCTACGACACCTCATCTACAAGCTTCGATTTTATCAGATCCAGAGTGAGCTCTTCGTCTGCTGGTTGCGTGTCGCGGGATTCAAAAAACTGCATACAATCAATGGCGCTGCTGTGTGTTGGTGATTTTTACTCAAGCGAGCTCAGGTCCTAAGTGTCGTCGTTCGCGGGTATTGTGGGGGAAGATAGTGTGTATTGTTTAGCAACCGTGTAAAGTTAAAGGTCATAAGTGAGTTTATTTTTCTTATTGAGTCTGTTTCTTGCAACTAAGTGCCAATATCTAGAACTAGATTTTAGAGGAAAATACCACAACTGTGCCAAAGTGAATTTTGATTCGGTGTGCAGGCTTAGTTTGTAAATTAATCGGTGCAAGAAGAGTGTATTAGACACAGATATCATGTTACTACCGGAAGGTTTCCGACACGTCGGCGACCGCCGGTTTGATGTGGCCGAGTGCCGACGGCAGCAGCTGCGGGTCCAGCAGGACTTGGCCATCTAGGACATCGAGGAGAGCTGGTTTGCAAAGCATCAAATAATTTATCTCTACCATATTTTGAAGACAATATCTAATATCCTGTTTTATTTTGTCTATTTTGTTTTGTTTTGTCTTTCGTTATGCTTGTCTATTTTCAGTCACATTGGAGCGGTCTATTGCTTTTGGCGGATGGTGTAGGTATGTACTTTCAGCGTATCGTTAACCAAAACGAACCCTGCTGCTAACCTTTCCCAAACTATCCAACATCCCAGTGATTTCTCGTGGAAGTGCAGAGGATTTCTCGGCTTCCTTCAAAGCGAGTATCACGTCAACACGTTCCTTACTATTCCCTACTTGACCAGCATTCGGACACGGCCGGCGCCGGTATTGCTTTATAATGGGTAACCAGTTTTTACACATTGAAGATGTATGTTTGTCCCAAACATCATCTGTTGGTTCTTTGTGCAAATACTGCTGATCTGGCAATAACGGAATTGCATCCGTGGGCGGTCAATCATGCTCATGCTCAAAATCAGTGTATACTCTTTGAATTTGAGTGTAATATACTGCCGTTATAAGCATAACTGTACAATGTATATAGGGAAACCTATAGAACATGGGACAATTACGTAGAATGGCAGTATAGTTAGTCAAACATTATGCAGGGCTGGTAGCGGGCTTATGGATAAATAATAGTGACTTTAGTGACTAAAATAATAAAAATAGTGACCAAATAGTGACCAAATAATGACTAAAATGTGATTTCCAAATTTTAGTATTTTTTTTTAATCTTTTATACATTTGTTGTATAAGTTTAGTTAAAATTAATTAAGTGATCACCCCCGTTTGCAAAATTGGATAATACTTGGAGCTTTCACTTGATGCACCGGCTGGTGGGTTGAGGCATTGGCAATATTGAATAAACGAGTTCTGCAAACCAGACTTTTGACGTAGCACTACGTCTTTGTTTTCTATACTGGGGTACAATTTTAAATAAATCGCATTGCAACCGTCACGAAAAGTGGTCAGGTTTTGAGCATAAATATCTCAGACATTTCTCAAAAGATTTTCAAAAAT
This sequence comes from Aedes koreicus, assembly GCA_024533555.2. Taxonomy (NCBI): domain Eukaryota; kingdom Metazoa; phylum Arthropoda; class Insecta; order Diptera; family Culicidae; genus Aedes; species Aedes koreicus. The sequence continues at coordinate 53,037 of JAHHFK020003968.1, forward strand.
TTTACACCGATCGAAGGTATTACTACGCATTAATTTCAATAGAGAACATTGTTGATTTCGGGCCACATACTATTGAAAAATTCCTAAATGTTATGCCTTGTCTTAAAAAGTATATTAACTCCTTCAGGCGTAAGGGGTCATATATGTGTGTGTGTGTGTGTATGTACAATCCAACGCCCACTGTCCGGCAGTGTTTTTATGGAAGAAAAATGTTTGCACTTGAACGAACAGTTATCGACACGACAAACATTTTTAGCCCGGGAATTGGAAGGTGATAGCTCTGTTGGGATCCAGTGACCCATTTCAGAATGCCTGGTTACTCACGTCCATTCCGAGGTCACTTTCACTTACAACAAGCCCCGCATAAACACAGTGCTAACATCAATTGGACATAGGTACTGTGCATACACTTCCATCATCAAATCATATTGTTTTGAGGATGGCACGTATTTAGAAGTATCGTTCAAATTTAGTTATAATCAGAAAGACCTCACCCGAAATTGTTGCTGATATTCAGCCTTCATTTGGAAGGCTTCCCTGTGATGCTTAATGATGTATTTATGTCTCTACAGAACTAGCATTCCGCTATTCGGCAATATTTTCACATCATCCTTTTGGAATAAAACAGCATTACTTCGCGCACAATTACAACAAAATGATAATCACAGGTAAAAAAAAACATTTTCGTGAAGAGCTTTAACTTGAAAAACCACAATCACTGTGCAACAAAAGTTATACAAACTACACAGCTCTCCCTCTGTACACCCCGTGGTGAGTGCATCTGAAATTATATGCCAGCCACACACGCGCGCATGCGCGTTGGCTTCTTTCGTCACTTCTGTCCAGCAAATGGCCGTTTTCACTGTTGTTCTTCTTTTTTCCGCACCGTCTGCCAATGATTCTAATCCCCCATTATGAGGCGACTCTATATCGACTTCAAAACTGCTAATAATCATTAATTCACTCGCGACAAAGCGGAAATATACTCTAATTTAATAATTTATGTCCAGTGGCTCAACACTAATAGCGCTAACAAACAAAACTCGGCTGATGTAACTCTTCCTCCGGGTGCGGGGGCGAAGCACAATACAGAAAAAAATCGGGGAAATACTACCTACCACCACACATTTTGGGAGGAAATCGATTTAATTCACTACGTCTTACACAAAACACGCGGAGATTTTATGATTTCACTATTAGTTGAAGTTGAATAACGAATTATTTTCTGATATTTTATTCGCGAAAACAACGCAGTAAAAACAAAACACGTCAGTTGCAAAGCGTGGCTTGCTGCGATCCTTCTTCAGGCGTAAGGGGTCATATATGACCCCAAAAGGATAATGGCAGTATACAATCACACAGACTGAATAAATGTGTATACTGTCTTCGGCAATTTTTTTTTTTGTTTTTTTTTATAAGAAAAAAATATATAAAAAAATTTGTGGGGGGAAGGGCTTATTGGGGACATAAAAAATTCTGAAAAGGAAGGAGGGCAGGAAAAAAAAAAAAATTTATTATTAAAAGGGTGGGGGGTTGTTTTATATTATTTTTATATATATTTGTTTTTTTTTTTTTTTTTTTGTTTATATTTTTTTTTTTTTTTTTTGTTTGTGGGGTGTTTTAGTTATTTTAAAGGGAACTTCAGATCTACAGTTGTATCAGTAGCTTTTAGAGCTATAAAAGGTTACGCTATGTATTCAAACATATTGAATGAACCTTTTGGAAGGTCATTATTTGATCAATTTGTGATGTTCTAGGTCATCCAAACTGTCCTTGAGTTCGGAGCTTATAATCTACAGTAGTAACTATAGCTTTTTTTTTTTTCATATTCAGTAAATATTTTCGAACGGAAAAAAAAAATCATGAGATGAACGGGGATAATCTAGGTCATCCAAACTATCCTTGAGTTCAGAATTATGTTCAGTGTTATCTACAGTTGTAACAGTAGGTTTTTGGAGTGTGTAAAGGGACAATATGTATTTAACAATATTGATTGAATAGTGTGGAAGGCCAACAGACATAATGCGACAATCTTTAGATATTCTAGGTACTGTCCAAACTGTTCTTAAGTTCAAAACATAAGATCTACAGTTGTAACAGAAGTTTTTTGAGCTTTACATGGTGACCATCTACATTCAAACATATTCAATGAATGTTATGGAAGGCCAACAGTCATTACTTTATAACTTTAAGAGTAAAAGTCTTGGAGTTCATAACTTGAAATATACGGTTATAACAGTAGTTTTTTCGGGCTATACAAAGTGACGTCACGTATTCAAGTATATTCGGTGAATACTTTCGAACGTAAAAAAACAGAAAAAGATAGTCTTGGGATAGTCTACGTCATCCAAACTGTTTTGGCGTTCAGAACTTAAGATTTACGGTTGTAACAGTAAGTTTTAGGCAATACAAAGCCACAATAAATATTTAAACATATTCAGTTAATATTCTTCATTTAATTTTCATTTCATTTTCGTTTTGCAGCGTTTGGTGGGGCAATGAGAGCGCAACTCAATCCAAAGCCGAGGGTTAGGGAGGGGTAATGGCGAACTGGTCTATGCGGACTACTTGAACGCCATGGAAGGTGATAAGGATTAGGTTGGGGTAAGGGGTTTGTAGTGTTTTTTTTTGGATTGAGATGGCCGCGTTGCTACAAAATGACCTGAAATGTTTAATTTGTTTGTGATTTTAAACTAGTAGTGACTGTAATATAACTTTTTGATCTTAAGTAAGATGAATGTTTTTGATAGTTTGACAGTTTTGATTTCGCATATACTTATATTTGTGCTGTCTTTGATTTTTTCGAGGATGCTTCACAGGTACTTTTTCTTGAAATTGATATGATCACTTCCTTGTCAAAACCGCATGTAGCCTAGGGCTGAGCAGGTCCTTCGCACTTCAATCGATCCATTTCACAGCCGTTCTCGATCATGAAGTCAATAAGAAAAGAAGAGAGAAGAGGGTGTTAGTATTTCATGGTATGCAGGGCGTAGGTGAGAGATTATTGGTGATATTTTCACGACGATATTTTCGTTTCTCTGACTAAGAATTCCGAATTCATAACCTAACAAAACTTGAACAGCATGAACCAGAAGTAATGATGCTTGAATCAAAAAGGATTAAAAAAAAATACTGGATTAAATTTAGACAACAACATTTTAAATTGTAGCCTACTTTCTAGCTTTGGATCTAATTACCATCCCAATCCCAAATTTAACAATATTTCAAATCACTGACTAACTAATCTGACACTTGGAAAAGAACAGTTCTATTTCCTATCTAGTTTTTTTTCCTATTTAATTATTGTCTGGTATGGAGGATACATGCTATAAACTATATGGAAAGGTAACGATAAAATAAGAAGAAGGACTAGCAACCCCCATCCAACCCCAACCACCTCCATCGCCTATCCCGACAGACACGCGCATCCCGTCCACAATGCGCAGACCCCCCCAGTGTCGTGTACCAATACTCGAGAGTCGATATTAGTACACGGCACTGAAGAAGTCCGCACACCGTAGACGAAACACGCGTATCCGCCAAGACAAGCAACAAATGTAGCCGGGATCAAACGGAAACTACCAATTCCTCCTCCAATTTTCCAGTTACAGGTATTCCACTGAAAAGCTCACACTTTCCAGGATTCATACATGGAAAGGTTTATTCTATTGTTTCCAATGGTGTTCCCTAAGCGGGCCCTCCGCGTCCTATCTCTAATATACATGCTTGTCATCGTCAGTCTCAAGTAACACTTTTCTATGACTATGTGCTTCATTTCGAACAGTGATATAATTACCCTGATCAAAACATTCACCCCTTTCGAAAATGTTGCAATTACATTTAGTTATTATACCATGAGCAAACAGGTATTTCGGTTATTCATTCCATAAAAAAAAAATTGATGAGTAACAACATAAGTTGTCAATAAAATGAAAAGTGTACTTTTAGTCGTTTCCCTTAGATTGATAGTAAGAAGAGTGAATTGCGGCATAGCCCGCTAGTATCACACCTGATGTTAGTGCCTTTATATAAACGTTCTACGACGTGGCAGTGAAATAAATGTGCAGAAGATGTGATACTTTCACTACTGGTCAAATTCTTGGTCTCACATGCATGTTTATAGCATGAGATAAGCCCTCTCACCGTCGACAAGGTGACAAATTTGACCTACGAGAGGGATATTCAGTTAATATTCTTAAAGTCAAAAAACATTATAAAGCAATATGACATGTCGAGTATTAGTACACGACACTGAAGAAGTCTGCACATTGTAGACGAAATACGCGTATCTGTCAAGATAAGCAATAAAGATAGTTGAAATTAAATGGAAATTACTAATCTTTTTTCTCATAATCTAGTAATATGACATGTTCTAGGTCATCCAAACTATCTTTGAGATCAGAACATAGGACCTACAGTTGTAACAAAAGCTTTCTGGGCTACGCAGAGCTACGATGTGTATTGAAACATATTCATTGAATATTTTGGAAGAACAACAGACATTATGAGGTAATCTTCGGATGTTCTAAGTCAGCCAAACTTTCCTGGAATTCAAAACTTAAAATCTTCAGCTGAAGATTTTATGTTTGAATTGCAGCTTAAAATCTACCGATTTTTGAACTAAACAAAGTAACAATATGTATTTGACCAAATTAAGTGAGTCTTTTGGAAGGTCAACCGATATAATGAGATATCTTGGAATGTTGAGGTTCGTAAAAACTGATCTTGAGTTCAGAACTTAAGATATACAGTAGTAACCGTAGCTTTTTGGGCTATACAAAGCTGCGATAAATATTCAAGCATAGTCAATGGGCTTACAAACTCGACCGACGATGGTTCGCACCAGCCTTTCCAGATCAGCGTACATTAGATGTATTAGTGGTTCTTCACTCTAAAGAAACCATAGAAAATTTCATTGAAATAGATCAGTATGCTTATCAATAGCTTGTAAACTCTATCAAAAATTTTTGGATCAAATTCTATTTAACAAATTTTACAACTTTGCCGAAAAATATTCAGTTTAACAGCTGTCAAGCAAAGTCAGTATAAACTTAAATAATTGATGAATTATGAATTTTTAAAATCTACTGTATCATAAACTAAGAATATTTGTCTCTGAAATTTCCTAGACAAAAACATAAAATTCTAGTGTACGAGTTTTAATGGAACTTTGAAAACATTACGCTTTTATAAACTGGTCGAATTGCAATGTGTATACCGATTTCACCAATGATCGATTTGAGTTCGCTTGATTGTCGGGATACGAACAATCAAATCTAGATTCAGAATTACTGAGCGAGTCACCGAAAATTCTCTCGACTATTCTGATACCAAAAGAGAAGTTCGCTTTTGGAAAAACTGAATCTAACAAAATATATTTGAAAAAATGTGAGTGCAAATTAAAAATGACTTGATTTTTTTTTATATTGGATAAACGTTTTATGTGTTCGCTCATATCCCGTTCGATTCGTCATGGGGTTCACTGGGTTTATTTGTGTAGACATACGAAAAATTATTCTGAAATAGCTGGAGCATTGTAAACATAATGAAAGATGATGTAATGCGACCACGTGCGTCGCATTCAAGCTAATCTAGAGTGCTGTGACGTCTAGAGCTGTGACGTCCAAGCGCTCTGCATTTGACAAGTTCAATTGGGGTAGAGGAGGGACAGCGTTCGCCAGGGTATCTAGTTTTTATTTCTCGACTTTCATGGCCAGATCGCTTGATTTGGTTGACTATTGTACAATAGGTAAAGTGTCATTACGCAAGATTCGTGATATTCTTAGGAAGAAGCGAACTCCATTCCCATCCCATTTAATAGCTAGAGTGGTAGAGTGTATCAGAGAAGAAACTTTCCAAACTCTCTGGGTAGAGAACTCCCAAGTAGAGAACAGGCGAATTGGGATAAAGCAAGGATGTCCTCTTTCTCCGTACCTATTTGACCTAATCATGGAAGACGTACTGCAGGTGATATTTTGGTTATTGACCAACATACATCTCTGAAATTCCCAATTATTCTAGTATATGCAGATGACATACTAATAATTGCACAAAATAGGGAGCAATTGGACACAATCGCTCCTGTATTGGTGAAACATCTCGAAACAGCTAACCTCATTCCTAATAAAGAAAAAAAAACAAAGATACTTGTCAGGACACCGCTAGGATCACCCCATAAACATATTAATATTGGAAATATGATATACGATGTGTGCACCGAGATAACATAGTTGGGTATTACCATCACATCTACGCTGTGCCACCCCAAAACCATGCGAAACCATGCGCTGCAAAAAGGCAGTAAAGGCATCGAAAGTAGTTATAGAGTTAGCAGAATAAGCCATCCCTGCAAACTGGAAAAAAGCTTTACGACTCCTTGGTAGTCCCCACCATGGTTTATGGATCGCAGGTATCGATGTTAACAAAAAAGAGCAGAACATTCATCAGGAAATACGAAAGGCAGATTGTTGAAGAACTGGCGACTTGCTGTGCGGATCATGAAGGAAAAATCTCGTTAAACCAATTGCTCGAGAAGAAAACATTTACCAAAAAGATCCGGGCACTTCAAATGAGATACTGGAGTCACGTCATATAGACGGAGGATTCCCAACTTTTAAAGCTGGCCGCAAAATACAAAAAAAAAACTTATAAGAAGCGTGGCAGACCTGCATATACGTGGTTGAATTTGATAAGCCAAAATATGGATCTATTCGGGGACTTAAGCCATCAAGAATGGGAACAATTGGCACTAGATAAAGAAAAACTTACCCACACAATTGAGGAAATTTACTCTAAGTATGAATCAACCAGTTCGGATGATTCTATAGGATAAAACTAAAATAATTCACCATTCCACTCAATGGAAATCCATTCCATACAAGCATTTTTTAATAAAACTGTCCGTTATTCTGCCCTGTTCTGTTATGAGGCTAAAATTATGTGTTATGAATGATGAATGAATGAATGAAGAATTAACGTGTTTTTTCAACTCCGGCCCGATGTTGGTAAGTAATAGTTCCAGTTATTTAATTTCAATCAATTTTAATAAAAAATAAACTGCATTGAATACGTATGGAATGGTTATACACTCATAAAATATGGAATGGTTACACATTCATAAAATAATGAAACGTACCCACTTTTTATCTCTTGAACGTCTATGAAGGTTGTTTGGGTTCCCAGCACTTTCGGCAATAGTTGTCAAGACAATTTTAAATTTTTCAAACAGTTGTAAGGACGTGGCCAGGTGCGCAGAGAGGAGCGGTCTACGCCACTTTACATTTTTGGCGAAATGTTGAGTGGAAGTGGATAGGCTTATCTCGGCGACTCCCCCCACGCTATGTGCAAATGTTCTATGCTATGCTATGCTATGCTATCAGACATGAATACTTTTGAAAACCCATTTATATCACATGGCCTATTGGAAGAATGAAGTTGTCTTTTGATAATTATTAAAAACCATCCTTGAAAAATAATGTTCCATAAAATTTTATCAGGTGTTACTACACCTACACTACACCTGATTACTACACTACACCTGATAAAATTTAATGGAAAATTATTTCTTAGGTATTGTTTTTTAATAATTATCAAGAGCCAACTCTCTCCTCCGTCCTAAAATAAACAACATTTAACATGATACAAGGCTATCCCGATGACGTTTTTAATATTAATATTCATATTCATATTAATATTACAGCCTTGTATCGTTTTCAAACGCTGTAGTCTTTTCATTTTTTCATACCACGTTTGGCACACTAGACTTTGTCGAGGAGCCCACAGATGTGGCGGAGGTGTGGCATCATATAACATGTCAAAACATCGAGTCAAAGTCTTGTAGCGTGAGGTAAACGACAAGATGTTTTGACATGCTAGCAGATGGCATACTTCTGCCACATCAGTGGGCGCCTCGACTTATGGGATCGTTGCAGCGCTGGTATAGACATACTAAAACAAGAGAGCACAGGATAAATGAGTGCTTAGTGATCCACCCCTTGCTAAACCTACTTATGCTTTGTTCATACTACAGCGTTGTAACATGTTACAAGGCTATCTTGATCATTCCGCATCGAACGCTGAAAAGCTTCGGTTTAGTTTTAACGTAGGACTACGTTACTCTTTTCTATACGGGTGTCATATCAAAATTTTGAAAAATAACTCAAGTAACCACAAGCATTATATTATCGCACTTATTCAACCTAAAATCAACATCATTAATGCGGGATCGCATCAATTCAACAGTTGTCAAGTAATGAAGCGTTAGATTAGCTTTAAAATATTGTGATGCATTACCAATGCAATAATGCTACTTTAGAAATGTCTTATGGCATAATAAAAGATATAACATTAGTTCGATCTTAGTGGGGCCCTTTTCAGCTTTAATCCAACTTCAATGATGCACTAGACGTAATGCATATGACCTATATATGCATGCTTTTATAACCTTATAGTTTCTTGGGAAGAGCATTACGCAAAAGTGAAAGGTTTTTTAACGCTAATAACTCTCGTTTGATTGAACAGAATGTTTCAAATTGTCTTCTTCTTTTTATTTCATTAGTTTTCATTCTATGTTAAATATGTTAAATTTGCCCTCTCAGCTCCAAATTTATGTTGCTTTGTTCCCGGTGTCTGGTTTTATAACTGAAGCCCGTCCTCTCTTATGAAATTTGCTTCGTACTGGATGTTTGTGCCTCTCTTCTTTCGAGGCAATGCTATCAACGCCAGTATAAAGCACACGATTCGAACCAAAATGATTTCATTGGGATATTCAAGTCCGGTTGTGTTTTTCGATCGCTTGTTGCGAAGAGATTTCTATCTAGTTCTCTTTCTCGCGATTGCGTATCTGGCTTGCAAATTATCGCCTGCGCTTGCTAATCTACAAGCCAAAAGGAAGCGCTGTAAAGGTTTGCAAGTTTCCTCGCTCGACCTATTGCCGTGGCAATGGGTCGTAAAAATTGATAATTTGCGCGGGTGGCATCCGCTTCCGAAACCATACCGGTGCCGGGCACCTCCAAGTGGAAAACGATGTTTGTGACAACTAGATTACTAGAATCATCCCAAGCATCTTGCTGTCCACCATGCACAGCGACAAGGAGTTTAATAAACTACTATACTGTATTGAATACAGCACATGATGGTGTCCTGCTGACCAAATAAGCCGAAAATATAAATTAATTTCTAACGCGTATCATAATCACCGTCCTTTTCAGGAGGACGAATTAAATTTTACAATAAAAGATTTTATGTTTAAGTTGAATGTTCCTGATTTATCCTCAACAACCATTGCATATTATGAAAATTAGTACATTTTGGATTGTTTAAGGCATTAAGTCGAGAGTGGTAAATTCAGCAGAGATTTTTCACTAAGCCCAAACTGACAACCGTAAGCAATGGCTCAGTGTGTAGAAAATATCATAAGAAGGGACAAACCAACGCCGTCCTACGTTATCCTTGCAATTATATCCTTGATATAACCCACCTCTAATTTTTGTTTTCGCACTCCGTACTACACACAGAGTTTTAATTACCGAAGTCGGTAAAATTTTACTGGGTTTTCAAACAGCTGAGAATTTATTAATCAACCGAGCAGTATTTTGATTTACTGAAAACTCCGTAAAAGCACAAACCATGAACTGTCAAACACAACTACTGACTTTTTCGGTAATTTATTTGATTACCTTCAGATTGCTGGGTTTTTCGGTATTCTTTTTTCTTATTTTATCTTTGGAAAAGTCAGCCGTTTTTCGGTTTTAATGAAATTAAAATCAATTTTCCTAATGTTTAGTGTTTATTTAATGTTCATGTTTAATGATGAAGGATAAGACAAACATGATTCATTTAATTTAATTTTCTTAGAAATTCCCAACAAACATCGGTGTTGAATTAGAGCTTGTTCAAACAAATTTGGAGAAGCTATTCAGCTATTCTAGAAGAAACAGCTGAATAGCTTCTCCAAATTTGCTTGAACAAGCTCTAATTCAACACCGATGTTTGTTGTCTCTTGTAGTGGTTAATCCCAACTTTCCAAACTACAATTGCTTGGCAGAATAGTGGCTTCAGAGTTATGCTCTGGAAAAAATTCCTCTCATATAAAGTATGGGGTAGTCGTTCATGTTGGTTAGGAATGGTTCATCGTGCTGAAAAAATAAGGAATATAGCTAAAACAAACAACAAAATTCAATGAAAAAATTTACTTACTGAATAATTCCTGAACACCTGCATCGATTTCTAAAAGTTGCTCGATGATTTTATTCATTTTATTCTCTTGCACTTGTTAATTCTTGCCTTTTTTTTAAATTATACTACGCACGAGCACGGTAAGCAAACCAGAAAACAACGCAAAGGAATGACAAGTCAAGGTTTTCAGAGTAATGATGAGTTAAGAAATTTGGATTTTTTTCAACTGACAGTTCTGTACAACACAAAAATACTGAAATTTCGGTATAATTTTTACTAAAACATTGTGGTGTCCCGTAAAACGTTTATTTTATAGAAAATTCAGTACTGTTGTTCACTGAACAACTGAATTTTTTTAATAGAAAGCCGATTATTCAGTAATATAGATGTTTCACGGTTCAAACACTGTAAAAAAAATACTGAACAGGGAAGCTGATTAAGTGTGTACCTCTTTGGTTTATTTTTTCAACCCGTTATAAACCACGCGGTAATTGTAGTGCACATTTAAACTATAGCACTATTTGAAGCGCCGATTTCCAGCCGAGCGTTCCTTTAGGGAAGCAGACATTCCCGGCCGAGTCCGACGAATGATCTGTCCAGCCAGTACCCTCGTCAAACACCCGAGGGAAAAAGAGTAACCCCATAAGCATCATCGCAGCAGAGAAGGTCATCGCCCCATCCACTGCCGGTCAGCAACCGGTGCTTTGTTTACGAAAGCAGAAAGTGCCATACCGGCAAAGACAACAGCAAGCGCATCATCAGCGTAAGGGCAAGTAGCACACTTTTGTTTTTGTTCCCACTCATCTGCTAGTGTTTTTTGTATCTATCTCTCATATAGTAAAATCGATCAGTGTAGGGGGACTCAAAAAAAAAATAATCCACTGATTATTTTTTTTTTTTTTTTAATTTATTGTGGCATGAATGATTCTACGGGGGGCAAATTGCCTCCCAAAGATGTTTTTAGGGCGCACTGTTACCAGCCGTCTTCTGTCTCTTCTTGGGTTGTCTACTTTCGGCAGGGCATTCAAAGAAAATTGATCCGGGGACCGAATTTCATCAGGTCAACCGAAACAAACTGCGTGTTACTGCACCTACGTATCAAATGTCAAATGAAATTGCTAGTGACGAAGGTTATAATGCCGAGTCCCAGGTTATAATCCCATCTCGAGATTCGAGATTCGTGACCTTCGCCGGATCAATTCTCCAAAAATTTGTTGAAATTGATAAGGTTTTTTTTCAGTGCGCCTTTTTGTACCAAGGGTATTTAACTGTACCAAGTGCAAACCGTTAGGACCTACGGCTACTGTTTGCAACAACAATCCCTGTTTTGGCGAATGCGGCCAAAGGCATCTTGATGATGCTTGCCAACAGGAACCAACAAATTATGCTTACTGTGGCAAAGACCCTCTCCACGATTTGCAGAACTGCCCCGTGTACAAGAAGCGGGATGGTAATGTGAAGCGTTCCATACAAGAACGCTCCAAACAGACGTATGCACAAATGTTGAAGTCGCAAAACGGAGCGTCTGCATCGTCTGTATCACCCGCTCAAAATGAAAATCCTTTTTTGATTTTGTCTTCCGATGAACTGGACTCTGACGAAGCCGATGAGAGTGGATTTCCGGAGGTACACGCCCCCGGTAAAAGAAAGCCCACTAGTTCCCCGGGTGTGCGCCGGAAATAAATAAAACCTTCTTTCAAAAGCTTACAACGAATTGGAGGTAACGGGGGTCAAGTTAAAAAAAACCGGATAAACCGGTAATAGCAGATGTATCCGATCCTTGCTGTAGCTATAACACCCCGCCGCTATCTAAAACAGTAACCGTAAGAGGTTGCCAAAAACAAGTACTACGTCTTCTCGCAATTCAAAAACAAAATATACCGTCCAAGCGAGGAAAGATTAGTTTTAGGGACATAGTGGATAACATTTTAAATGCTCTTAATCTTTTGGATACTTCACCGCTCCGAGGACTTATTGACCTACTAATTCCTATAGTTGGAAACTACTTCAAGCAATTGACTGTATTCATTGGTGAATTTATATCTTTCGATGAATAATTCGTCGAGTGAGGAGCAAGATTTGATCACCGTATTACAATGGAACTGTCGTAGTCTAATACCTTAATTAGGCTCGTATTTGACTCACAATTCTGATTGTGATATATTTGCATTCTGTGAAACTTGGCTTTCTTCTGAAGATGAATTAAACCTACACGATTTTAGGATAATTCGCCTGGACCGAGATGATTCATATGGTGGCGTACTTTTGGGGATCAAGAAGTGCTACCCCTTCTATAAAATCTCACTTCCAATAATCTCAGGCATTGAAATCGTCGCTTGCCAAATAAATGTAAAGAATAAAGATCTTTGCATAGCTTCCGTCTATGCCTCACCGAGGACATCAATAAACCGTCGTTAACTTTGGAGCGACACGAATAACAAAACATCTTCTACCATTGGATGAGTATCGTTTCATTTCCGAATTTATGTACAAAAGTGCATTAGAAGCTCAGAAACGACGTGCTCCAAGTGCATCCCTCAAAAGAAGACCCGCCTTTTCTGGGGGGGGGGAGGAATGCACTAGTTTGTTTTTTGAGAAATCGGGTGTGTTTAAAATTTATGAAATATGTGAAATATGTGTTTTTTTTGTTTTGTACATTTTTTTTAAAAAATATTAAAAAATTTTAAATAAAAAAAAAAAAAGAATGCGGGGGGGATTACACTAGTTAACAGCATTTTTGAACTCGGTAAGCTGATCATCATTTCTAATGTGAAATTTTATGCAAAATTCAAAAATGCCGTCAAAAAAAATAAAAGTAGAACAGTTTTCGAGATATGGATAAAAGTTGATTTTTTAATAAATGAACAAAAACACATTTACTTAAAATGGAATATCTCCAACGCGTGTGATCCAATTTCAAATATTTTGTCATCAAATGAAACAAAATTAAATTTAACACTGATCTTCTGAACACTGTAGTATTCTAGTAGTAATAGTTTCGACGCTATTTATAAGTATATATAATTTTTTGCGTTTTTTTTAAATATGTAAAACAAAAGTGTTAAACACAGGATTAATACCAAAATAACGTCAACAAAAAATAAATATATGTAGCTTAAAGTCAAAGAAAAAACGCAAAACATAAGGGCTCAATGGTGAAAAGCGGTTGAAAAATGAGGAAGTTATGCTGGTTTTTGGAAAAAGTGCAGAAATGCGGGAAAAAACAGAAATTCGAAAGAAATACGCCCATCTCTCTCTCTCTCTCTCTCTCTCTCTCTCTCTCTCTCTCTCTCTCACACACACACACACACACACACACACACGCGCGCGCGCGCGCTCACAGTAAGTTGTTCAGTTATCGGTTTGAAAAAAATGTGCGCTGCAAAACGGGAATTCCATTGCAAAAATGATCCACAAAAGTTTTGTTAGGCACAGAGTTTTAGTTACCGAAGTCGGTAAAATTTTACTGGGTTTTCAAACAGCTGAGAATTCAGTAATCAACTGAGCAGTATTTTCCTTTGCTGGAAACTCCGTAAGAGCACAAACCATGACCTGTCAAACACAACTACTGAGTTTTTCGGTAATTTCTTTGTTTACCTTTGGTTTGCTGAGGTTTTCGGTATTCCTTTTTTTCTTTCGGTAAAGTCAGTTGTTTTTCTGATTTATTAAAAACAAAATAAGTTTTCAAGGAGACAAGACAAATAATGTTTTGGAACTTGCTTTAGCTCTAATTTATTTTTAGTTAATTTCGTACAGTATTTCATGCTTTATGATATGTTTTCAGGTTAAAAATCATGAAATAGCTGCCTCAGAGTTATCCTCTGGAAAATTTTCTTTCATAGGGAGTATGGGGTTGTCGCTTTTGTTGGTCGGGAATGATTCATCGTGCTTCAAAAATTACGAGTTTGTACATCCGGGTACAGATCGTCGGCACGTGTCCGCCATATTTTGTGCAGCCTATTAAAGCTAAATCAAACTACAAAATTTAATGGGAAAGTTTACTTACAAAATAATTCCTGATCCTCTACATCGATTTACAAACGATGCTCGATGATTGAATCCATCTTGCACATGTTGATTATTTGACAAGTCATGGTTTTCAGGGTACTAATGGGTTCAGTAATTTGGATTATTTTTCTCAACTGAAGTTCAGTACTACACAAAAATACTGAAATTTCGGTATTATTTTTACTGAAACTTTGTGATGTCCCGTAAAACGTTTATTTTACTGAAAATTCGGTAATCTTTCTTTTGGTTTCACTGAACAAATGTATTTTTTTAAATGAAAAGCCGATTGTTCAGTAATTTAGATGTTTTACGGAGCAACAACTGTAAAAAAAATTACTGAACAGGGAAGCTGTGATTAAGTGTGTATGCCTGTGGCGTCTACATTTTTACGACACCGGTTAAATTCACTGCTTCTCTTCAATCTGCGTTCCGTTTTTATTTTGAAATTTGTCCGGAGAGTCTGGATAAACCATGGGTGCCTAACGTTCTGTGTAATTCGTGCAAAACATGCCTGGCTAAGTGGATAGCAGGTAAAAGGTATGTATGGCTTACCACTGGTCCCATTCAAAATTGTTACATAATCTCATTTCTGTCACTGTAAAGCCGTTATTTGTCCTTTGATAAGCTTTTTGCCACATCGAAGTTCAACAACATGGCCGCCATAAGTCGGTGCAGTATGCTGATGTGCAATCCGTAGAAAAACCAACTCCACATCGAATTCAAACCGGTACCCTATTTGCCCAAAACGAAGAAGGGAGTTTTCATTTAAAGATACTGCCCAGCTGGTTAACGAGGACGCAGATCAAAGCGACACAGAATTTGAAACAAAACCATCATTATTTTCCCAAGCAGAACTCAATGATTTGGTACGTGATTTGGAATTGTCGAAACAGAAATCTGAACTGCTTGCATCACGCTTAAAAGAAATTTATTAGAGCCTGGTGTGACAATTTCTTACTACAGAAATCGTGATGAACAATTCGCTAAATACTTCTCTAAACAAAATAACGCTAGTTTTTGCCGAGATGTAAACGGTTTGTTCGAAGAGTTTGGGGAGCATCAGAATCCAAGTGAATGGCGATTGTTTATCGACAGCAGAAAACTGGGTTTGAAGGCTGTTTTACTGCATCAAGGAAACATGAAACCCTCGATACCGCTGGCTCATGCTGTTAACATGAAGGAATCGTATGATTCAATGGCGCTGCTGCTGAATTTGATAAATTATAAGCAACACTCTTGGAAGATTTGCTCCGATCTTAAGGTTGTGGGGTTACAACAGGGGTACACAAAATACATGGGCTTTCTCTGTTCAAAAAGTACTGGCCAAAGAGGACAAGTTTGACTCTTGGGAAAGAAAACGTGAAATGTGTTCCTCTCGTGGATAAAGATCAAATTATTCTCCCACCGTTACGTATAAAACTTGGACTCTTCAAGAATTTTGTAAAAGCGTTGGAAAAGAATGGACCTGCATTTGAATATCTGAAATCAGCTTTCCCAAACATATCGGATGCAAAGATTAAGGAAGGTGTTTCCGTGGGTCCTCAAAAAAAAAATGATTGACGACAAACATTTCTTCGCAGTTTTGGCACCTGATGAGCAAGAAGCGTGGAAATCATTTCGACTGGTTGTTACGAATTTTCTAAGAAATATCAAAAGTGCGGATCATGTTGAAGTTATTGAGAATTTGCTGGAAAATAGGTAATATTAAATCTAAAAATAACTTCATTGTTTATTTATTAGGCTCAAGTGCCATAGGCATAACGGAGCCGAGTTCTTTTTCATTTTTACAACGATAATAACTTATTAACTAGGTTAGTTTTGGAAAGCCGAAAAACTCGCGGCTTGGTCGAGGTTAGGGATTACAATGATTCGGGTAGGAATGGAGAAGTAGGAAGTAAAAATAACTTATCAAGTTACCCATGTTTCATGTACATAGTTTATAACTCTTTGCTCTTCATGACTATAGGTGTGAACATGTCATTCAAAATCCATTTCCTCCACTCACATTTGGATTTCTTCCCACCGAATCTTGGCGACGATAGTGATGAGCACGGTGAACGATTCCACCAACATATGAAGCAAATAGAGCGACGATATCAAGGCTTTTGGGACGAATCAATGCTGGGTGACTACTGTTGGTTTCTAGTTAGAGAAATCAAAACGACGCATAAACGACGAAGCTCAAGTTTGAATCATTTTTAAGTTTTAATAAACTTATTTTAAAGAAACTTGCCTATAGTGCTCAAGAATGACAAAAAAAAAACGGTGTGTGTGTGTGTGAGAGAGAGAGAGAGAGAGAGAGAGAGAGAGATGGGCATATTTCTTTCGAATTTCAGTTTTTCCCGGATTTCTGCACTTTTTCCAAAAACCAGCATAACTTCCTCATTTTTCAACCGGTTTTCACCATTGAGCCCTAATTTTATTCGTTTTTTCTTTGGCTTTAAGCTACACATGCAATATATTTTATTTTTGACGTTATTTTAGTATTAATCATTTTGGTATTATCATAGCACAATTTTTTTTACAAATTTTCAAAAATAATCGCAAAAATTTATATATACTTATAAATAGTGTCGAAACTATTACTCCTAGAATATTGCAATGTTCAGAAGATCAGTGCAGATTCAATTCTGCTTCATTTGATGACAAAATATTTGAAATTGGATCACACGCGTTGGAGATATTCCATTTTAAGTAAATGTGGTTTTGTTCACTTATTAAAAAATCAACTTTTATCCATATCTCGAAAACTGTTCTACTTTAATTTTTTTTGATGGCATTTTTGAATTTTGCATAAAATTTCACATTAGAAACATTAGTCGAATTATAAAGTTCATCACTTTTGATTTATTTTGTAAACTAGTGTTATAGAGGGACTATCTAGAGAAACTTCGATGACAACGACATTTTTACGACACCGGTTAAATTCACTGCTTCTCTTCAATCTGCGTTCCGTTTTTATTTTGAAATTTGTCCGGAGAGTCTGGATAAACCATGGGTGCCTAACGTTCTGTGTAATTCGTGCAAAACATGCCTGGCTAAGTGGATAGCAGGTAAAAGGTATGTATGGCTTACCACTGGTCCCATTCAAAATTGTTACATAATCTCATTTCTGTCACTGTAAAGCCGTTATTTGTCCTTTGATAAGCTTTTTGCCACATCGAAGTTCAACAACATGGCCGCCATAAGTCGGTGCAGTATGCTGATGTGCAATCCGTAGAAAAACCAACTCCACATCGAATTCAAACCGGTACCCTATTTGCCCAAAACGAAGAAGGGAGTTTTCATTTAAAGATACTGCCCAGCTGGTTAACGAGGACGCAGATCAAAGCGACACAGAATTTGAAACAAAACCATCATTATTTTCCCAAGCAGAACTCAATGATTTGGTACGTGATTTGGAATTGTCGAAACAGAAATCTGAACTGCTTGCATCACGCTTAAAAGAAATTTATTTGAGCCTGGTGTGACAATTTCTTACTACAGAAATCGTGATGAACAATTCGCTAAATACTTCTCTAAACAAAATAACGCTAGTTTTTGCCGAGATGTAAACGGTTTGTTCGAAGAGTTTGGGGAGCATCAGAATCCAAGTGAATGGCGATTGTTTATCGACAGCAGAAAACTGGGTTTGAAGGCTGTTTTACTGCATCAAGGAAACATGAAACCCTCGATACCGCTGGCTCATGCTGTTAACATGAAGGAATCGTATGATTCAATGGCGCTGCTGCTGAATTTGATAAATTATAAGCAACACTCTTGGAAGATTTGCTCCGATCTTAAGGTTGTGGGGTTACAACAGGGGTACACAAAATACATGGGCTTTCTCTGTTCAAAAAGTACTGGCCAAAGAGGACAAGTTTGACTCTTGGGAAAGAAAACGTGAAATGTGTTCCTCTCGTGGATAAAGATCAAATTATTCTCCCACCGTTACGTATAAAACTTGGACTCTTCAAGAATTTTGTAAAAGCGTTGGAAAAGAATGGACCTGCATTTGAATATCTGAAATCAGCTTTCCCAAACATATCGGATGCAAAGATTAAGGAAGGTGTTTCCGTGGGTCCTCAAAAAAAAAATGATTGACGACAAACATTTCTTCGCAGTTTTGGCACCTGATGAGCAAGAAGCGTGGAAATCATTTCGACTGGTTGTTACGAATTTTCTAAGAAATATCAAAAGTGCGGATCATGTTGAAGTTATTGAGAATTTGCTGGAAAATAGGTAATATTAAATCTAAAAATAACTTCATTGTTTATTTATTAGGCTCAAGTGCCATAGGCATAACGGAGCCGAGTTCTTTTTCATTTTTACAACGATAATAACTTATTAACTAGGTTAGTTTTGGAAAGCCGAAAAACTCGCGGCTTGGTCGAGGTTAGGGATTACAATGATTCGGGTAGGAATGGAGAAGTAGGAAGTAAAAATAACTTATCAAGTTACCCATGTTTCATGTACATAGTTTATAACTCTTTGCTCTTCATGACTATAGGTGTGAACATGTCATTCAAAATCCATTTCCTCCACTCACATTTGGATTTCTTCCCACCGAATCTTGGCGACGATAGTGATGAGCACGGTGAACGATTCCACCAACATATGAAGCAAATAGAGCGACGATATCAAGGCTTTTGGGACGAATCAATGCTGGGTGACTACTGTTGGTTTCTAGTTAGAGAAATCAAAACGACGCATAAACGACGAAGCTCAAGTTTGAATCATTTTTAAGTTTTAATAAACTTATTTTAAAGAAACTTGCCTATAGTGCTCAAGAATGACAAAAAAAAACGGTGTGTGTGTGTGTGAGAGAGAGAGAGAGAGAGAGAGAGAGAGAGAGAGAGAGAGATGGGCATATTTCTTTCGAATTTCAGTTTTTCCCGGATTTCTGCACTTTTTCCAAAAACCAGCATAACTTCCTCATTTTTCAACCGGTTTTCACCATTGAGCCCTAATTTTATTCGTTTTTTCTTTGGCTTTAAGCTACACATGCAATATATTTTATTTTTGACGTTATTTTAGTATTAATCATTTTGGTATTATCATAGCACAATTTTTTTTACAAATTTTCAAAAATAATCGCAAAAATTTATATATACTTATAAATAGTGTCGAAACTATTACTCCTAGAATATTGCAATGTTCAGAAGATCAGTGCAGATTCAATTCTGCTTCATTTGATGACAAAATATTTGAAATTGGATCACACGCGTTGGAGATATTCCATTTTAAGTAAATGTGGTTTTGTTCACTTATTAAAAAATCAACTTTTATCCATATCTCGAAAACTGTTCTACTTTAATTTTTTTTGATGGCATTTTTGAATTTTGCATAAAATTTCACATTAGAAACATTAGTCGAATTATAAAGTTCATCACTTTTGATTTATTTTGTAAACTAGTGTTATAGAGGGACTATCTAGAGAAACTTCGATGACAACGCTTTGGAGAAAGCGCTCATCCTCCAATGAGAGTGAAGAATACTCCATGCAATGGATATACGACTTCGCTAAAATGGTTTGTCCAGACTCTGTCCCAACACAACCGAATTTACGGGATACCACCCGAAGTAACGGTTCTCTAGACGAACCATTCACAATGTCGGAATTTTCAATGGCACTTCTTTCACCGAATAACTCTGTTCCGGGAAGCGATATGATTAAATTCAACCTTCTAACAAATCTCCCCGATATCGCTAAAAGACGATTACTTAACCTGTATAACACTCTCATTGAAATAAACATAGTTCCACCCGCATGGAGGCTGGTCAAAGTAATAGCTGTTCAAAAGCCTGGGAAACCAGCGTCTGATTACAATTCTTACCGTCCGATCTCTATGCTATCAGGGCATCTCCAGGAGTGTATGGTCATTACAAAATAGAACTGGAACTTCAGCAAGGCGTTCTAGTTGGAAAATTTCGAAGTTTCATGTTAAAATTTAAAACGGAATACTACGTTGTTCTATTTTTGTTCAAATTTGAAACGCGTTTCATCCAAGTTATATTTTTTTGTCATTGTGGTAGTGTCTATGGAATCAAGTCAAACGTCAAACTTTGAATCAACGTCCGGCCGTGCATCTGTTTGAATCTTGTATACGTTCTACTTTTTCGTTAATAATTACAAGTTGCAGCAACAAGTCTGAACTCGCTGACCATCATATCCCTATTTCTTTGATATTACCATCATTTCCCTATTTCTTTGTTTTCAAATTTTTTTTCGAGAATTTCTCCATACTGTGGAATATTTAAATTAGGTATAGAACCGAAAATGATTTAGACGAATATTAAGGGGAATTCCAGAGAAGTTCTGAGAAGAATCCCAAAGGAATAATGAGGGATAATTCCAGAGGAATACTGGAGAAATTCCAGTGGAATTTTGAGAGGAATTCCAGAGGAATTCCGATGAGAATTTAAGAAGAATCCTGAGGAGAATACTAGAGAAATTCTAGTAAGAAATTCGCAGGACTTCTGAAGACAGAATTCCGCAGAATTGTGAAGACTGGAGAATTCCGCAGGACTTCTGAAGACAGTTTGAGTGGAATTTTGAGAATTTCAGTGTAATTCCAAGATTAATTCCACAGGAATTCTGATGAGAATTGCAGAAGAACACTGAGGAGAACTCCAGAGGAATTCTTAGAAAAACTGCGAATGAATTAAAGGGAGAATTCCAAAAAAAATCCTATGTAGAATTGCAACTGAATTCTGATTAGAATTCTATGGGAATTCTACAAAAAAATTCTAAGGGAATTCTGAGGAAAATTCCAGATGATTTCTGAGATTTCTAGAGAAATTTAGGTTTAGAACAACATTTGGAACTGCTGCTGAAGAGAGGGCATGTTTGTTATATATTTTGCCAAGAGAAAAATTTATAACTGACATATAAAATGAATCTAGAACTACAACACTCCTGGAGATGCTCTCATGTTTAAGGAAATTGTTAGAAAACATGATCCTAGACTTGACCGTTGGGTTGAATCAAACAACCTGCTATCGAATACGCAGTTTGGTTTCCGAAAGAGTAAAGGATCAAACGATTGTTTAGCGTTGCTTTCATCTGATATACAACTGGCCTTTGCACACAATGAGCAATTGACTTCAGTATTTTTGGATCTTAATGCTTTGTTCAGACTACAGAGTTGAAACATCAAGACTATCTTGATGACGTTTTTCGTGTTTATTTTTTTTAACATCAAGACTATCTTGATGGCGTTTTTCGTGTTTATATTTTTTATAACACCCTTGTATCATGGTACAACTCCGTAGTCTGAACAAGGCTTACACGGTAAGCTTCCATTACCCATTAATGGATACGATTTATTATTATTGTTATCCCTCCTGTGGATTTTTTACACATTTTACTGAAAAACTGCGTCGCCCCATCGGATGTTCTGTACGATTGAATTGTGGCGCATCTAGTTCGCTGTACAGCGCATCTGATGTGCTACACAGCGCACAAGATGCGACACTTTGTTGCCATACGGAAAAGCAGTTTTATAGATTAGCGCGAGTGATTTTTCCGGTTTTCAACTGCAACGAGAATATTCAAAACAGCTTGTCGACAGCTCTTTGATTACTTTCTCTTTCATTCATATTCCCATCACCTATACTTTTTTTCATTCTACTATTTGTAGAGTATGCTAGCCAGCACTGTTGTGTTTCGGTCTGTACTGAAGAATCCCTCGAGTTTTATAATGGCGCTGTAACAAATGAAAGAGAGCGAGACCGGAGAAAATCTCTCATTGTTAGATTCGCCCTAATGCAAAAAAAACCCTAGAATTACCCATTATTATGTTAAACTTGGCCAAATACCCATTAATAGGTAATTATTACTTCTTGAAAAACTTAAGAATATTTGCATTGCTTACCTGTTAAAAGCAGTACAGTCTACCTCTACAAGCAATCTAGAAAACTCGGTGTAGTTTATTACGGCATGCAAATTTTTTGGCACGTCTTGGAGTTTATCAATATTCAGTTTAATGTCTGCTAATTTATACCAAAAGTTGCGGTGTACAAACGATTTTGGTGGTACAAACTTCAATTGCCTCTCTAGGCTGGACTCCATTATTCACATTTATTATGATTTGCGAAATACTGACAGAAACATCAACGTCTTCAAACGTTGTACACCAATGACGTCTATATAAGGTCTGGGGCAACGCACTGCTTGCTTGTTTTGGAAGCAAAAATAATGTAAACATTGCTGAGTCGACGAGTGATGACGTACACATTTTGCAACTTTCTAAGCGTGATAACAAAAATCGGTTCAAACGGTTATTATAAATGCTGAATTGTAGAAATAATCATGATACAAATGCCATTTACTGAGCAGAAGCATTTCCTTCCGATAACATGGGTCATTTATAGCGAATTAACTGAGGTAATTGAATTTTTGCCACATTAAATTTCAAACGCTGGGACATGACAATCGAGTAGCAATATAGAGCCAATTTTCCATCATCGATAGACTGGAATCGGTTGAAAAATTAAGTTTTATAGCGCACACAATAAACAATCACGGAGCGAACGAATCAAAAAAATAGTATGACGTACACTCGAGGTACACTAATAAAATTGTAATTATTTAAAATTTATTTAGTTAGAGCACATACTCGTTATAAGATATTTGAAACATTATTTTTATTTGAATAAATATAAAAATTATTATACTACCCTTATCTTTTATAAGGTAACCCATAAAACGTATAGGCGTTACAAATATTATTTATGTGTGAGCTTCCATAACATTTATAGTTCGCATCTTATAGTTAAAAATTATGTGATTTCCACACATACTTTTAATGTTTGAGTGCACGCAGTCAACATGGCGACAGAAGATACTTTTTTTAATCATCTCGATCTTCCAGCAGAACTTCTGGGAATGTTTAAAGGTATTTGTTCATTTTATATATATTAACTATCAAATAATTATTCTCCATTGTTTTCAGAGGAAAAAAAAAAATACCACTAAAGGACTTATGGGAAGAGACGATATGGAAAAAGGATGTTTGGGAAGAAAATACATTGAATAAAATTTAATAAAATGTACCATCATACTAATAAACTTAAAAGCGCAATGAAATGAAAGTTATAAGCCTCACACATAAATTTTATATGAATCAGACACATAAACTTTATAGAATATCGAAATAGAATTTATAAACCTCACACATAAATTTTATTTGTCAGAGGCAATGAAATTTATTTCTTTTCCAACATAGCTTTTATTTGCGAGAAATTGCATAAGTTGTACACTGAAACCGTGTTTACCCATTAATGGGTAAAGACCTTGTACGTCAGGCTATAGAGTATTTTTTACCCATTTTTCAAAATGTTTGTCATTTGGGAAATGGGTATGAAATACCCATTTTTCAAAACGTTTGTTATTTGGGAAATTAGTATGAAAAACCCATTTTTCAAAATATTTGATATTGGAGAAATGGGTATGAAATACCCATCTTTCGTGATTTGTTTTTAACTGAGCTATTGAATAAGGAGCATTAGCACAAACATAAAAGATCTTAATTACTGTATTTCTATTTTCATTTGTGAATTTATTCGTAACGACAATTTTTCTTCAATCTCCAGCACAGTATCCGGTATTCGGTATCCTACAAATGTAAAAGTCAATTAATTAATAAAAAATCAAGTAAATCTTAAATATATGTTAACCTAGATCAATTAAATTATTGGAGCCGCCAAATCCTGCTCTACGTCAAGAGACTTCTCCTTAGAAGCTTTTCAAATCCCTCATCTGGTGGGATGTATAAGTTATTTACATGGAAAGTAATTTTTAAGATTAATTTCTTTTATGTTATTATATTAAATTATTAACGTACCTCTCAGTTTTTGGAAGCTTTCGCTATCCCATTCAGCCTTCAGTTCTTCAATATACTTCGCGTTTTCGTGGAATGAATTCCGACGCGAAGTTAATTTTTTATTTTTCGAACTTTCTACTATACAAAGCGGGGTGGGTCCTCCCTGTCGGTAAAGGCGCGGCTTCAAAGCAACACCATGCTGGAGGTGGCTGGGTTCGATTCCCGGTCTGGTCTAGGAATTTTTCGTTAAGGAAAATTTCTCGACTCCCTGGGCATAGGGTATGATGGTACTTGCCACACAATCATACTAATGCAAAAATGGTACCTGGAATCGAAAGCTCTTAATTAATAACTGTGGAAGTTTATTTAGAACACTTAATTGAGAGCAAGCAATAAGCTTGACATGCTAAGAAAGAAAGAAGAATTATACAGAGCGAGCCAGGAGAATGCTAAGATATTTTTTTCCCATTAATGGATAGAAAAAAATACCCATCTTTTGGTCTCTCATTGAAAATAAAAAATGGGTAATTAGTATGCATTATTTAAATTTTAAGAGTACCCATTTTTTTACAGCTTCATACACAGAGAGGAATTTTATAGTCAATTTGACCATTATTGGGGTTTAGGATGACTATTGCAGTATAGTGATTTTGAACCGACTATGATCATGGTCAAAACTACCATTAAAAATAGTTGATGCAACATTTTCCATAATGTCGGAATAGTCCTTGTTACCATGATCATAGTCAAAAATGCCATGAACGTGGTAAATTCGACCATTTTCATGGTTATTGAAACCATTGTATGCGATAGTCATCCTGACCATGATTTAATTGTCGGTACAACGATGAAATTTTTCTCAGAGTATACTATCAAAAAATGGATACATTTTTACCCATTAATGGGTACTGGCCGGTTACAGTGTATGTTATTCACACATATTTTTTATTTGTCGAGTCAAATCTGCCTCGGTGTAGCGGGTGTAGCGCTTTCCGAGCTCTTGTGTACACGCTAAGAAAAAAGTACCCAAAATTAAGTTTTTTTCACCCATCTCGCATGTTGTGCATTAAGTTAAAATTAGGTATAAGATGAAAACTCAATTTTGGGTTATTACATTTCAAATAACAATGAGTACAATTTACCTTATTTTGGGTACTGGGTAAAAAGCCAATGGGTAAATAATAAATGGGAGAAATTTTCTTAACCATAAGGAATGGAATACTTAAATATAGATACCTTATGATAATTTTTTTCGATCAGAATATTAAAACACACGGACAAATAGTTAAATCGATAATTTTTATTTGTCAATATTGCTGCTATAAAACAAAATAAACACCTCATAAATACGTTGGCAATCCATAAGTAATAACGTTGCTAACAATGCTGCCATTTCGTGGATTTGGATGGTTATCCGATAACCTAAGAGAATCGCGACGAATAAATAATGCGTTCATAGTCGACCAGACTAACCAATAAATGACAATCGTCAACACCGCCGACGGGTGCTACGATTTTCAACCAAAATTAAGTTGAAAATACTCAACCGTTCAATGCGCAAAGAGAACGGGATGGTTGAGTAGCTTCAACTTAAAATTAAATTTTCAAACATTGATGATAATATACATAGATCTATGAGCATATAACCAACAATATAACGAATGACGATGTTGTAATTCACGACACGACGGCAGGTGTGTGCCAATTAATTTTTTTTAAATTGGAATAAAATATCGAACATAAAAAAAACATAAATTTGAATTTATCTATCATTACTGACAAGATAGGTAAATTCTACCTACTTCAATTTTTTAATTCACTCAACTGGTAACCTCACTTTTTTTTTGTCTTCTTTATTTTACGTCGGCCTATTTTCCTCACATGGTGACAATCACCGACGCCAGGGAGACGACTCCACCACCTGGACCCTACCTAACGACTCATGAATATGAACCGGGACCAACGGCTTTACTTCCCTTCCGAAGGAAGACGTGACCAGATTTTTTCGCCTCAGAAAAATCACCGACGTCGACTGGGATTGAACCCAGACCCACCGGGGTGCCAAGTAGCAGTCACGCTTACCACTACACCACCGACGCCGGCTGGTAACCTCACTTGACAGAACTCAAAGTTGAGTTTTTTTTACTTAATTTTGGGTTCTTTTTTCTTAGCGGTGGTATTAGCACAGAGAACAGACATTGATGTCCATATACCTTTTCTTGAAAAATGTGTGTAAAAGTTCATATGGGCAGCCGGTATAAGCAGCAAGTGCAGAGAAAAACAAACAAAATTTTTCAGATTATGTGCTAGGCTTTTTATTGAGTAACATTGACATGACAGTTGTCGCACAACTGCAGCGCCGCCTACCAGGAGCATAACGACATACAATTGAAATGTCGGTTTAATGTTTTACACAAGTAGCAGACCGAAGATGAACGTCTGTTCTCTGTGGTATTAGTGTCATGAGCGAATTTTGCTCATTTCACTAAAGCCTGTAGTACACTGTTTGTCCAATAGCCAAATATTTGGCATAGGCAGCTAGACAGCTGACAGATATCATAGATGTTTGTCAGATGCCTATCTGCCTATGACAAATATTTGGCTATTGGACAAATAGTGTACTACAAGCTTAATATTGTTGTGGCCAGACCTTATTATGGTTTCAGTTGAAAACCGAATTTATCGACTAGTGACAATTGATTTCACTCTCGTTCTGTACGTTATACCTTATCTCGGAAGTAGTGCGCTGTATGGCGCATCAGATGCGCTATACAGCGCACTACTTCCGACATAAGGTATAACGTACAGAACGAGCGTAAAATCGATTGTCGCTAGTCGATAAATTCGGTTTTCTACGCCAAATTAATTTTGAGTTATTTTTCAATTAATTTTGAGTTATTAATTTTGAGTTATTTTTAGTTTAGGTATTGTTTTGTAAAATCATGAAGTTTGATGTGTCGCAAGCCAGGGTTTGACATCATTCGAAATCTGGCCACTTCCCTGGGGGAACCCGGAATCCGGAACGTCACCAGGTGTGGCCAATGTGAAAGAATACTCTCAGATTGACTACCAGTGGTATTGGTTTGTAAAATCATGATGTTTGATATGTCGCAAGCCAGGTTTAATACAGTTCTAACTCTGGTCATTACACTGGTAGGGTACTTCCTTCACGATTCCCGATAATGAATCCGGAACTACGGAAAATAACGAAATGTCCGCTACTCTTCCAAAAACAAGGATAAATTTGTGATCGTATGGAAAAAGTTGCATCTAATTTGGTTAAGGGTACGCAGCGTTGCAGATAAATTAAAAAGGAGTTTTTCAACATAAGAAGTGTCAGGCAATAGGGTAAAAAACTACATTTCACGGAAATGGCCGTATCTCAGTTGTTTATGAGCCGATTCACGATTTTTAACCACTGACAGACTTGTTATGAATTCAAGTTATAATATAATATTTCCAATTTTTAAGTAGCATAAAAAATAACGAGCTGCAGAAAATTTGCACATTTGACATAACCTCAAAGTATCCGTGCTATCTCCGGTGTCCGGAAGTTAAATCAAATTTTGATTAAACATGCTGAGACTGGAATAAATTCACCGTCGAACGCTTCTAGTTTCATCAAAATCGGTTAATTATTCACCGAACTGTATCACTTTGAATCTGGACAACATTTTGCTAGTCTTCTCCTTTTTGATCATCCCCTGTTTGTCAAAATTTAGGTGAATTGATTTTCCAAAATGAGTGAAAGGTAGTAATAATTTGAGTAAACTGGTTTTACTTAATTTTGAGTCAAAAGGGCTTAAAACTGAATTGTGTGAAAATTATTCTGGTACTCTCCCGCTGAGAGCACCCGTACCGGTGCGCGACTAAACTATATTAGATCGCCCTCACCTTCACTTCAAACCATATCGGGTGCAACTAAAAGCGCTAGCAAAATTGTAGCGCGACTATCAGAGAGCTTCAGGCGCTCAAATTTAGCAACGCGATAGTGGCGCGAGAGAGGGTTGCTGTTCGACTGCCAATTGTCAAAAAAATCCGATTGGTTTGTTTTTAAGTTTTGTTTACGCAATCAGGATTAGTGACAAATTTTGAATTTGATTCAAAGAAAATAATTGCTTTATCAACTTTAAGTCAATTTGGTTTAATAATAAGAATTTTATCAATACGGTTAGGGCTGCAAAATGGTGAGTAGACAACTGGGATGGAGCGTGCGTTTCCGCAACATAGCACTGGTCCTCACAAGTTCCTACCTCATGCTTCCGCGGGTCAAGAGATGACAAAGACCGCCAACTAAGGGTTGCGTACTTAGCTGGTAGTGCAGCCTGGGCACTGTTGTCCTTCTGACTTCAGCTAGATTGAGGAGGTGCGTTCCGAGCGTCTGTCCACCAAGGAGGTGCAGCTCATACAGCGTCTGTCCTGGCATCCAACGGCTGAGTAAGAAACGCTGTATCGCGTCATCTATACCTTATGAAGCAGTCTCACCAACGCGATGTAGGAAGGTAGTATGCTGAAATCTTACCCTACCACAAAAAATCGAAGTATTCTTTATACGGTGTATAATTTCATCTATGGAATTATGTTGTTTAATAATTTTAAATTTTTTGTTTCCTTCGTGGCAATGATAATGCAAGAGCGTCTACAATTGCAGCTGGACATCAGTCTACAGACATGAAGACAGTACAAACGGAATTGTTACTATCTGTTAACGCACATAGAACGTACGAATCTTGCGGTTTGATTATTTGCGCGCGGTGATATGTTCACTATCAAAAAACATAGTTTTGGAAGGCGATAGAACAACACACTCGTTTTATTGTAGAAAGGGCTACCGTACGCGACGATGGTTCAATTTCAACTAGTTTATTGTTTACATTCTCTATCCCATAGAGGAGGTTAGAGTCATACCGATCGTATGCGATCGGTGGATGCAAAAGCCTATTCTATTGTGTATGCACAGTTCAATAGTGTTAAGCGCGTTCACTGTCCCTGAGAGAAAATGAGTGACCACGTACTAGGGTGGACCTCGCAACATAATTTATATAATAATAAGTTATTGGCGCCTTGAAATATCTGGATTTCAAAAATTCCTTGTTTACTCTACACAACTATTTGCAAAGTTAAACTAACTATGCTAGCTGACCAGCGTATTTGAATTCACTTTCCTTATTGGTGGTTTCTATTCTACATTTGACACTATTCACTCCTGGTGGTCCTGGTGGTCGTTCGCTTCACGGCTTGTGAGCGATCTTCTCAATGTCTGGATGATCTGGAATCATAACTGGCTTCTTCGATACAGCGATGAGATTAATGACGATGAGGTGCATAGTACTGGTACACGGTAATTCATCGATTGATCTTCGGAGTTCGTTCAGCTCTTCATTGTACTTGGACGACGGACAATCATCAAAGTAGTCCTACTGTCGTCCTCCACGACATTGGACGGGTGGGCATTATACGTTGTTGCCTGGAGCGGAGGCCCTTGTGGCCTCCGCAGCTGCTTCCAGCGCCGGTGATGATGACCCAGCGGATGCACGATGCAATACGAACCAGTCGTCAAGAATACATCCTGACGGTTGCGGTGAGCTCCTACCGCTTCAGGGGTGATACGATCCAGTTGCCACGTGACGATCGTTGAGTTGGCCAAACTCCGACTGCCGCTGTGGATTGCTGGACCATGTGAGGATGTAAGGGTGTGCCTCGACGAGATGAAACGTTATTATTTATCTGATATATTTTAATCGGTGGAGGGTTGCTCTGGTTGGAGCTTCAATTCGATGGACGTGACATGACAGGACTTCTTGCTAGGACGATCACGAAAAACTTCACCAATACATGCTTATACCTCGGACGTTAGATAGATCGAAAAAGTCTTGGCTTGGGAAAGTTACTTGGCTTCGTATGGTGGAATGTCCCGGTAACCCGGGACCGGGTTAATCAGCGGCTATAGAGTATGAAAACTTCGATTACTTTTTTGAAATACTGATGATACATAAGACTTACTGGAGTGCGGAGGCCACAATGACCTCCGCAGGTGCCGAAGCACCACCGGTGGAGGAAAATTATTCCTCAACGTTGGAAGCATTTGCGTTATTCCTGATTGGAAGCACACAAATCTTCGAAATGGCTCTTCGAAACACTCCATTGCTGGTGCGCACGTCTACCACGCGGATGTTGTTGTTCGAGTCTCGGAATACTTCGGTGACACGACCCAGATTCCACTTCAACGGTGGAAGTCGCTCGTCCATCAATACGACCATCGTTCCAACAGCGATGTTGTCTCGTTGTCTTGTCCACTTTGTCCGATTGTGCAAGTCAGATAGGTACAAAGTGGTCCACTTTTTCCAGACCTTCTGGCTATAATCTTGTGCCCTTTGCCACATAGATAGACGATTGGAAGGAATGTGCTCGAGATCGGGTTCAGCGATGGCTGTCAGTGGTCTTTGTATCAGAAAGTGCCCTGGTGTGAGGGCCTCAAAGTCTCCAGGGTCATTGCTGATCGGCGTGAGTGGTCTGGAGTTCAATACTGCTTCGATCTGCGTGAGGACTGTTTGCATTTCATCGTACTGCAGTGTTCGGGTTCCGATGACCTTCTTAAAAGTGACCTTGAAGCTCTTGACGGCGGCTTCCCAAAGACCACCGAAGTTTGGCGACCTGGCCGGAATGAGTTTGAATTCAATCCCCTCAGCGGTGGCGTTACTTGCTACAGCGTTTTGAAACTGCTGTTGCTCGAACAGGTTCAAAAGTTGTCGAAGCTCTCGCTTCGCTCCGACAAAGTTCGTAGCATTGTCGCACATTATCAGAGATGGGCGTCCTCGACGAGCGGTAAAACGTTTCAGTGCCGTCAAAAACGCTTCAGTGGTGAGGTCAGCGACTAGTTCGACATGGATTGCCTTAATCACAAGGCAAACGAAAACTGATACAAAGCATTTTACCGTTGTGGGTAGGACACCAGAAACGGACCATAATAATCCACACCGACCTTTAGGAAAGGCGGCGCAGGGTTGACTCTTTTCGGAGGTAATTCTGCCATAAGCTGCTCCTGACATCTAGGTCTGATTCGGAAACAGATAACGCATTCATGAAGGATCTTTCGCACCAAGTTCCTCATGTTCGGGATCCAGAACCTTTCTCTTGAGCTTGCGATGACCATTTGTTGTCCAGCATGCAGCATTTTCAAATGGTAGTGTTGGATCACCAACTTAGCGAGGGGATGACGGTGATCGATAATCATCGGATGTTTTCGATTTTCCGACACAGGTGCGTTCCGGAGCCGTCCGCCAACTCGAAGTAGCCCATCTTGTAATTTTGGATTCAATGAAGATATTCGGGAGGACTCTCTCACCTGAGCCTCCCGGGACAAACTTGAAATCTCTTGAGGAAAGCATTCTTCTTGGGATAGCCGTACTAACTGTAGCAATGCTGCTTCGTACTCCTGTGAACTGATGCAACCGACTGTTCTCCTATCTCGGTTGAGCCTTTGTGAGTTCTGACGGAATCGGCGTATCCAGGCAACCAAACGAACTAGCAAAGTCAGCGACGAGCGTAATGCGAAAATTTCACTCCTAGAGTTTGTTCGGAGTGGCAGTTTCGTTCCTCTAGAAATGCTGGATCAAATTGTTCGACGGTAATATCAGAGTCTTCGGGCCAAAAACTTCTTCCTTGATGCAACCAAACTGGCCCATTAAACCAGAGAGACTGGTATTAAAACTGAGTAGCTGATATTCCTCGCGAAAGAACGTCAGCTGGATTTTCAACTCCCGCAACATGGTTCCAGACACCACCTTTTGTAAGATGTTGGATCTCGGATACCTTGTTTGCGACAAAGGTCTGCCATCTTGATGGTGTTGACGCTATCCAATATTTGACGATGTTGGAGTCGGTCCAAAAAAAAATGACGGAATTGCCAGCTGAGTGGCCTGACTAACCTTTTCGTATAGGTGACATAGCAGCAGAGCGGATGACAATTCGAGGCGTGGTGTTGACAGCTTGCGTTTCTTTTTCTTTAGATCCTCCAGTGGCGCAACTCTTGACTTCGACATCATTAACTGAACTCGGACAAATCCGTCTGGAGAAGTGCATCGAAGGTACAAACAGGCACCGTAGGCGTTATCTGAAGCATCACAGAAACCGTGCCATTCAACTTCCAGGCATTTATTGGTATAGCCAACCCATCTGGGAATACTGATGGATTCCAAAGCGTTGAGATTTCTGCGGTACTCCAACCAAAACATTTGCAGATTTTCAGGGAGCGGATCGTCCCAGTTTACCTGCAGCTTCCACAGGGTTTTGATGAAAATCTTGGCTTCGACGACTACTGGGCCTATTAGGCCCAACGGATCGAACAATTTCGATGCATCGGAAATCACGATTCGTTTTGTGACCACCGACGTAGTCTTCCACTTGGGAACTGTAAAGCTGAAATGATCTGAATGTGGACACCAAACCAGACCCAACGTCTTTACAGTTGTTGTCATTGGAGTAGCCTACATCTCGAGGACAGCTCGATCATCGCGCAGATGAGGTTGTATCTCACTCAGAACTTCTTCTTAGTTTGAATTCCACTTGCGTAAAGTGAAACCAGCGGAATCGGTCAGCTTGGCTATCTCCTTGATAAGCTGTTTGCCTTCCTCAGGGGTGTCGACGCCGGAGATCATATCGTCGACGTAGAAGTCTCTCCGTAATACCTTCGCGGCAGTTGGGTGCGTAGATTCACCGTCTTCTGCTAACTGTACCAAGCAACGTGTAGCAAGAAACGGAGCCGACGCAGTCCCGTACGTAACGGTCGTCAACTTGAAAGTCTGGATCATTTTATCTGGAGAACTTCTCCACAAAATCAGCTGCAGTTTCTGATCTCGAGGGGAAAATTTTGATCATTCGGTACATTGTAGCGGTTGATAAAAGGACTTGTCGTGTGGAAGATGTTGTGTGCGATGGGAGTGCTAATGTGTTTTGCAATGTGTTTCGACGGTCTGTGGTTTGCTGTGGGTTGGTAGTATGCGAATGTGTGTGTGTGTGATTGACAATGAAGTGGACGGTTCGGTAGGGTTTGTGGTGAGTGCTGTCTGGTGTTTTGGTGATCCGAACTGTGCTTGTTGTGTCTGTGGTTGAGATTCACTTGGGGGTTTCTTGGTCGTCTGTGGAACGGAGGATTTTGTATAAGCACTGTTTGCTTCCGAGTGAAGCAGAGAATGATGTTTTTTTCCACATTGACGACATGATCCTCTGCTACAATTCCTTGCCAAATGACCTTGTGACAAACAATTCATACACAGGCCATTTTTTTCACTGCATCATATCGTTCGGATATCTTCAGCTTCTGGAACCGCTTGCACACAAACGCTGGATGAAATGGCTCCGCACAGAAACAGCACCGGCCGGCAGAGGTCAAAGTGTGACTCAGGCTTACTTTTGGTTTCTTCAACTCGACAGAAGTAAACTTATTCGATCCTACTGCTTGGAGAACGGCGCAATGATTCTTGAGGAAGGTGATAACATTACGGTAGGTAGGTACTTCCTTAGAGTTATGCGAGAATTCCCAGAATCGAAGGGTGACACCATCCAGTTTCGAGCAAACCATATACACCAGGATAGTGCTCTAGCCATTTGTATCCTGCTCCATCTTCTGCAACATCTGGAGGTTCTTCTCAAAGTCGCTTATGAGTTGACTTAGTGCTTCGTAACTCTCCTTTCGCATCGGTTCAATTTCGAAGATGGCATCGAGATATGCTTTAACTATCAGCTTTTTATTATGAAACCGATCTTCTAGTTCATTCCAAGCAATCTCATAGTTCGCTGCAGAAAGCTCTATGGAACTGATCTCTTGGAGTGCTTCTCCGGATAATGACGATCGGAGATAAGTGAATTTGTCCATATCCGTGAGCTCGCGATTTCGATGGATTAGGCTTTGAAACGCATCTCGATATGAGACCCAGTCTCGCAATTTTCCACAGAACGTTGGGAACTTTATTTCCGGAAGCTTCACCTTGGATAGAACCGGTGCGTTAGTGATTGCAGGTCTTATTTTGTTCTGCCACTTCAACAACGCAGCTTTGGATTTGCAGTAGCAGTTCTCGATATCCCTCGTTACAGCTGCACCTTCAGCTTCTCGCTTCTGTAAGGCTCGTTCCAACCTTTCACGACGATCCTTTTCCGATTCCTTTGAATCAACAACTTGCTCATCATCGGCTTCATCCAGAACCACTTCAATTTTCTCGTGAACTTCTTGAAACTCAATAAATGCACTCTCCAACAGCTGCAAACGAACCTCTATCTCATCTTTATCACGCTCTTCTTCAAAATCACGCACAAAGAAAGTCACAGAGTTCAAACTATTTCTTATGCGCTTCTCCCGCTTCATCAAACTACGCAAATCGTCCGGCATGGCTCACTAATTATCACTTGAATCACGGATTAATGGTAAAGTTCGTAACACGGAGGGTTCGTTTGCACTGTTCACTTCTCACCGCACTATACACTGATACACTGTAAGTTGCACTGCTGACTGCGATTCGACTCTACGTTCCACGCGCCGCGAAACGAACGACCAACCCAAGAATTGACACCAACAGTGAGGGGGAATCCAACCAAGAAATAATCGAGCCAACCAGATACCAGCGAAGTCCAAGACCGATTTTAACGGTAACCACAGGGACCAAATCCACTAAATAATGCCAGACACAATTTCGCATGCAAATTTTTGTTTTTATTGATCACAAACCTTCAAACCCACAGCCTAATGGCTTCCGTCATGCACACAAAACCACAGACTACACATGCAAATACCTCCCTGTTTACTCCAAATCCGTGTACTATCGTCCAGTTCGACCTGCCAGCCGAAGGTATCCGTCGATGTTCCGTCGTAAAAAAGGGCACAAATCGCGATGAGCCTCCTTCAGCAACAAAAACAGCAGCACCATTTACAATCCACCATCAAATTATTTTTTCTTTACCACCGTAATGTAATGGCGAACAGTTTATTCAACGGATTGTAGCACTTCACAATGGCCCAATTGTTCTTATGGCCGCGTCACAAAGTCAGAACACGCGCGAAATGTCCGAAACTGCCTATTATCCGGCTCGAAGGACCAAATATGTTAACGCACATAGAACGTCCGAATCTTGCGGTTTGGTTATTTGCGCGCGGTGATATGTTCACTATCAAAAAACATAGTTTTGGAAGGCGATAGAACAACACACTCGTTTTATTGTAGAAAGGGCTACCGTACGCGACGATGGTTCAATTTCAACTAGTTTATTGTTTACATTCTCTATCCCATAGAGGTGGTTAGAGTCATACCGATCGTATGCGATCGGTGGATGCAAAAGCCTATTCTATTGTGTATACACAGTTCAATAGTGTTAAGCGCGTTCACTGTGTCTGAGAGAAAATGAGTGACCACGTACTAGGGTGGACCTCAGTTGTGCTGCTTTGTACAAGAGCAGACTTAAATTTCTGTACAGTGGCTATATGCAACCTAAAGAAATTTGGACTGCAAATCCTGGAAAGGTGGTGGGTTTTATAAACTCAATTTTGCCTGACTGGAAGACGCGTCTTGGGCTGGTCACTTGACAAATGGTGATCTAGCTTTAAGATACGAATTAGAATAGTAAACAGGGGTATACCACAAAAGTTCAACTCAGTGGACGCAGTGGTTCTACGCCCCAACAAAAAAAAAAAAAAAAAGTTGGACCTCGCAACATAGTTTATATAATAATAAGTTATTGGCGCAATCACTATCATTGTATATTATAACATCCCTTCACAATATTGTTAAAGCTATTTTCAGGCTCGCTATATGCATCGTCGTAAGTCTTAGCCCACTAAACCCACAATATGTATTTGAAAAAATAGGATGGTTTTTAAGGTTTTTTTTTGGAAAGAATCATACGAAAATTTCCAAAAAAGTTTAATAATTCAAAAACTAAAATTGTTGATGATCTCTCATTTTCTATTGCACAGATATAAAAAATTATTCATGGGCCCAGTAGAAAGCAAGAGTTATCGGAGAATTCATGTTTCATTTATATTTTCTCTCTCTGATTTTTTTTTATTTTGTAGATTTATTAAGCTACCGTTTTTGGGCAGTGATCATAATCATATGAAATTTATTCCGGCTAATTGTTTGCTTGGCTGCCCGGTGATCAACTTTGTTTCATTATATCACTTTGGAAATTTTTGCCATTTCAGAGTTTCAATCATCTAACATCACAGCAGAAGAGACAAATAGTTGCATTTAATTTTTTGTGTATACTATTACAACATCGTATAATCATCTCATCATTATATATATAAGTATAATCATATTAAAACTATTTACTAAAAGATTAATAATAATAATAAAATTTCATTTATTTCAAGGTTACAAGGAAATAGATTCCAGATAGTACAGATATTTTATTTCATTGTATCTAAGGGTGTTTTTCGATGAATTTAAGGAGTGTATCGAATATAAGCTATCCACATACATTTGCGTTGTACGCATGTATTTGTGATGTTTTTTTTATGCTCTGAACACTGCATGCTGCGCGTTTGACTGTCAGCTTTCTTTTGTTTACTTGTTTGTGCGGTTCAAATTCTTCGTTTTGAAAATGTCGCGTATTGAAAAGGAAGTGAAAATTAAGGTTCTGGACACTTGGCTAAGTGAGAAGGGTATTACTATGCGAAAATTGGCGAAGCGGTTTGGAATTCATCATGCGAGTGTTAAAACCATCATTAATAAGTTTGGGGAACTTTATTCTTTGGATGAGCTACCAGTAAGAGGCAGAAAACCCGGTTCTTCCAACCCGAAACTGGAGCAGAAAGTGGTATCTCTAATCATGAAGAACAAATCAATGTCAATACGTGATTTGGCCAAAAAAGCAGGAACGAGTGTCGGAATGATCCAGCGTATCAAGAGGCGAAACCACCTGAAGACCTACAAGAAGCAGAAAATCTCGAAAAAAAAGTGCAGAACAGAAGAAACGAGCAGCAACAAGGGCCCGGAAATTGTATTCGCGTCTTTTGCAGCGTCCGGATGCATGCGTTTTGATGGACGATGAGACCTATGTAAAGGAGGACTCAAAAACCCTTCCAGGTCCACAATACTTTACTGCCGTCGTTGGGGAGGATGTGAGCGATGCGGACAGGTCGATTCAAGTGGAGAAATTCGGTCGAAAGGTACTGGTATGGCAAGCAATATGTTCCTGTGGTTTGAAGTCAACCATTTTTTACACTACCGGAACTATAAATGCGGAAATCTATCGATCTGAGTGTCTCCAGAAGAGATTGTTGCCTTTATATAAGAAGCATAGTACACCTCCACTGTTTTGGCCGGATTAAGCGTCGGCTCACTATGCCAAATCCACTCTCAATTGGCTTGCGGAAAAAAGTATAGATTTCGTTGAGAAAAATATCAATCCACCAAATTGCCCTCAGCTTCGACCCATCGAACGTTACTGGGCAATCGTGAAGAGGGTCTCATGAAGACTGGTAAGGCAGCTGGGAACATGCAGGAGTTCAAAAAAATTCAAGCGTCCAAAAAATGCGATGCAACACTTGTCCGGAACTTGATGAAGAGCATTCGATCCAAAGTTCGAAAATTCGTGAAGGAATAAGTTAAATTTCATCCGGTCTTCATTATGTTTAATTTTAACCTCGTAAAATAAAGGATCAATTTTTTGTATGAATAAAATATCGGTTTTCAACATAATTTGAAAGAAAGTTTGTGGATAGCTTATTTTCGATACACTTCTTAAATCATTGAATGTATGTATATCTATATGTCATGATTACATACATATTTTTTTTTCATGTATAATTAAATGGTTTATGTTTTATTTAATTGCAAGGTCTTATCACATTCCAGAGTTATACTCATCTGCCACTGATTGAGCTGTAAAGATGCACCAAGCTGCATATGATTATCATATGCCTATTATTACTTTTTTAACTATTTCATCATATTATTTTATTTATAACCATATTTAAATTACAGGATGACGAATTCCAACCATGGCATATTTTAATTATATATAATAGTATATTTCATTGCTCTCTTACATACTGCATATATTGCATATTATGACATATTATGTACATTATATATAATAAATACTGGGTTGGGAGGGAGCATCAGGGTATCATTCAAGCTAAAACTGGACGATGGTTTGATTGACTGCCTGAGTCTAGGAGGGAACGAGCATTATCATTTTCTTTATCCTACCGATTCGATTGTGATGCTGCGTATTCTTCTCCAACAGTTTCAGTAAGAGTGACGCGCCCTTCTTAACAAGCCATCCTGTAGCAAGCTTAATAAGTATTGCGAATTGAGTTATTCGAATTGTTGGATCGTATCGTTGGAAGGAGATTCCCGTGGATTTCGCGTGAGTGTCTCTGCTTACGGGTCCACCCCTCCGTTTTTGGTCCTTCATACAGCGATATTGTGAATTCAGATCGGTGGCTCAATTTGATCTTGCTATTAAGTGGAGCTGCATCCAAGCCAAGGGCATGAAGGGATGGTGGCTACCATACATACATACATACATACATACATACATACATACATACATACATAGAATTTTATCAATACTGTCGTGCGATGGCTTTTTCATGATTTCACCTGGATAGATTTTTGATTGGCATGAAAGAGAACCATGAGCCGCAATGGTCGCTCTGGCAACATCTAGAGTGTCCCGGGGGAACCTGTAGGAGATGTTTTGCGCCAAACCACGTGGTGCGATGGTTTTTTCTTCATGTTTTTTCTTCATGAGACTTTCGGTAGGCCTGAAAAGTACCATTGGCTACATTGGCCTCTCTCGGAACCTCTGAGGTGCCCCATGAGAACCTGTAGGAGGGGACATTTGTGTTTTTGCACCAAACCACGTCGTGCGACAGCTCCTTCTTTGTTATTTCACCTGGAGAGTCCTTCGGTAGGCATGAAAAGAATAACTTACCACAATGGCCCATCCGGAAACGTCTGGTGTAATTTGGCGAGACTTATGGGAAAGAACATTTATATTTTTGTACCAAACCCCAGTGGAAACCACTGTAATCAATGGAAATGGAACGATTAGCTGAAAAAGTGGACGTGGAAGTGATGAAGCTCTTGAAAGGTAAGCTGCACAAAAAAGTTTCATTAAATGTGGTCATAAAATATTATTTTAAAATTAAGGGTTTCGATGCCATTTACCAGGATGTGGGCAAACTGTTAACGAGTATGTTGTGGAGCTGAGGACCATTTCCGTTGTGAACACAATTTCAACACAAGCAAAAAATCTGAGCTTCCGTTTGTTTGTTCGAAGTGCTCCTATATTTTTGAAACATTCAACAATTTGAAGTGACACATATATAGTTTCCAAACATCCAAGAAGTAGTTCCAAACAGCCCAATGATGAGCCCACAGAAATAAAACATTCATTTGAGGACTCAAATGGTGGTGGCAATGAGATATGCTCTTAAATACCGAGTCCTCAAGTGGCTACTTCGGAATTTAATTAAAAAAATCCTGCGAATAGCGCTTTATGAAAGCAACATCTACCTTGCTGAAAGACTATCAGGATTATATAAAAGAGTCATTCCAAGAATTCCTGGAGGCAAAGTGTATTGTTGCCACCGATCCTGATGCTTCGGAAATTTGGAAAAGACTTTCTGAAAACAACTTTTTTGAAGAAGACCTATCTTATCTTGCGAGTATCGCAGGATGTGCTATACCCATTCCTAAGGAGATAACGCTTAGTTAGAGAAAATCCTTCGGTTCAACTAAAACAAGTTCAGTCGTTAAATATGTAGCTCACTACATTTCGTTTGTGTATTTACTGGCCTTGATTATGAATAATCATGATGCTCGCCAAATGGTAGTCGAAGAAACGGTCAGCAATAGATATTACTGTAATTTCAAAGATGGAAACTGTTTAACGACTCACCCGTACTTACAAATGTATCCCTATGCACTAAGATTATCACTACACCTGAACGAAGTAGAGTATCTCATTCCTCTTAGTTCTCGCAAGGATAAGAAAAAAAATCCTTCTGCATAAACGTTCAAAATTTTCACCCAGATACGAATTCCTCCCTTGAGCGTATTTATGTGGTACTATCTGTTCGTGCCGCAGACCTGAAAAAGTATGGCTATGAGAAAGTTTTGCGCCTTTCATTAGATACCGCTATCGATTGGAGTCTAAGAAAGGTATAACCAAAGAAGAATGCTAAGATGGAACAGTTGGTACAAATATTTTTTCATTTCAGTGTCCTCCTCAAAAATTAAAATCGGTTCCTTTCGAATGAGCACTCCCCAGTAAACGGGTTGACAGATCTTGTTATGCTCATGTCGGTCCCTCGTTCTGCAAACAAAGACCAAAGTACCTTGAGAACAAGGTACAGCATATTGCCAGCTGTCATATTACTCTCACATATACGCTCTTTTGAGCTTTCTCAAGGTTGAGTAACTTTTACTAAATTTTATATAAATATCTAAAATGTCAAACGCTTAGTAGTCGTATTTTATGAATTTGATTTATTGTTATTCAAAATGCAAGAAAGCTGCGCCAAACTCAATTTTGAGATATCTACATATTATTTTTTTCAATCATATAAAATATTTTATATGGGTCATATGGGTCGGATTACGTCCTTGTCAATTTGCGCTTTGGAAGTAAATTTATTATCTAATTCGTATTCGAAAATTAATAACAAGTCGCGACATAGAGCATATAGCAGCCACTGTAGATGCGGAAACGTATCTTAAAAAAACTAAGCTGTTTTATCTTGACTGGGATTCTTGGATTTTCAATAGTATATTACATAACAGATCAACCAAACATTTTCGAAACTCTTTCTGGCGTATGAATCGAAACCAGACTTATTGGCAAAATTGCTTTTATACAATGTGGTTATATTTCTTGGTGTTGAAAATGGTAAGCAAGCATTTCATCACCCTTGCCTTGTCGTTTGATTTTACAAATGTTGTAATCGATACACCAACTCTTTACTATTAAAACATAATATACATATTATACTAACATGTTACAGAGCATACTCGGGCATTACTGAGGATCAACTGCGAAATAACAAAGGCGAAATAAAAAAAAACTCATTAACATGAATTTTTGTTTAAATGTTTATGAGTAAGTTCAATTCAAAACTGAATAAATTTCAGGATTAGGGGATTTGGATCGTACAGGTTTGGTCCTAAAAACGCAAATTGAATTTTCCCGACTTTCAAGAACCTCACTAAATTCAAATATTCATAACTCAAGAACGCTTCATCGTAGAACACATTTTTTACCAAACTCCAATGATTTTTTTTTCAATAATTCCGAAAATATAATCATAAAAAAAATCCTCCAAAATTTTCCACAGTGGAGGAAAATTTCTTGGATAAGGCCAGTTTTCAGCTCAAAGTAATGTGCATTAGCATAGGACAAGTAATGGTCAAGAAATGCTTTTACTGTCGAGATTTCTTTTTTTGTTGCTGAGAAGAAGAACCAGTTCCATTGAACTGAACTTTTTTAGTAAATTTCTTACCTTGTATACAGTTGAAAAGTAGGGAAAACTGAAGACGGTTTCATAACGTCAGTAACGTCTGTTCATGTAAACTAAGACAGCCCCTCTTTTTCTCGTGGAATAATATTCCCTTCGGCAAAAATGGCAAGAATTACTTCTGGTCTATACCCAGCAAGAAAGGTTAGTCTAACATTAGTCTAACGTTAGTCGAACACGTTAGACTGTTCGTCGAACATTTTGTCTAACTTTCGTCTAATGATAGACGTCTGTTAGACACATATGACACATTATGTTAGACGTTACTGGATTAAAAAGCTCGCCAGTTAGTCTAACGATAGACTAAAATTAGGCGTAATTTAATACGGGTGTTTAGACCCCATTAGACTTGGTTTTGCAATCAAAGTTTTATGGTCGTTTGTTGACCCTCTGCTACACAAAACTTGGCACTTTTAGCATACTAGCAGAGTGAAAACAAACGACCATAACACTTTAATTACTCACCTATTTTTTAAGCAGCATTCATCATTCTAAAAACCCGCTTCTCGCGTTTGCAGATTCAAACACCTTTGAGTTAAAAAAGAACGACATCTGCGACGTAATTCATTCGAGCTTTTGCTGCCAGCGTTGCCATAGTTATTTTCAATTATCTTTATATTGTATCAAAAGAAATCTGATTACATATTTATTTCAATTTTTGAATTCCTAATTTGGCTCCTCTTTGGTCTGAGCAGGTTGATTAAAAAACTGGACTATACTACATTTACCGAGTCATCTTGTAAGTTGTTGCAAAATGTATAAACAAGTGGATCATCATTTCAATTGTATAATCAGTTTCTGGAACTCAATATTGTACCGGATGATTGGAAAAGGGTGAGAGTT
Organism: Aedes koreicus; assembly: GCA_024533555.2. Taxonomy (NCBI): domain Eukaryota; kingdom Metazoa; phylum Arthropoda; class Insecta; order Diptera; family Culicidae; genus Aedes; species Aedes koreicus. Next base: position 95,388 of record JAHHFK020003968.1, read on the forward strand.
ATTGCCATTCAAAAACCTGGTAAGCCCGCGTCCGACCACAACTCTTATCGAACCATCGCGATGTTATCTTGTATTCGAAAGTTGTTGGAGAAAATGATCCTCTTCCGTCTGGACAAATGGGTTGAGACGAACAACCTGCTTTCAGATACTCAATATGATTTCCGTAGGGGTAAGGGAACGAACGACTGTCTTGCGTTGCTTTCCACAGATATTCAGTTAGCTTTTGCTAAAAAAGAGCAAATGGCTTCTGTTTGCTTATATATCAAGTGGGCTTTTGATTCAGTATCTGTTGAAGTTCTTTCAGATAAACTCCACGCTTGTGGCTTTTCTCCATTAATAATAATCCAATAATTTTTTGTACAATTTGCTGTCAGAGAAACATATGAGCTTTTCTCATGGAAACTCTACAGCTTCCCGATTTAGCTACATGGGTCTCCCCCAGGGATCATGTTTAAGCCCCCTTTTGTATAATTTTTATGTCAAAGACATTGACGGTTGTCTAAGTGACAACTGTACGTTGAGACAACTTGCAGATGACGGCGTAGTGTCTGTCACGGGACCCAATGGGGTCGATCTGCAAGGACCCTTACAGGATACCTTAGACAATTTGTCTACTTGGGCTCTAGAGCTAGGTATCTAATTCTCTACGGAGAAAACTGAGTTGGTAGTTTTTTCTAGGAAGCATAACCCTGCACAACCGAAGCTTCAAATTTGGGGTAAGCGGATAACTCATTCTATGTCATTTAAATATCTTGGGGTCTGGTTCGATACGAAGTGCACCTGGAGATCCCACATTGAGTATCTGAAGCGAAAATGCCAGCAAAGGATCAACTTTCTTCGAACAATTACCGGGACCTGGTGGGAAGCGCATCCGCAAGATCTTCTAACGTTGTACCGGACAACGATTTTGTCGGTTATCGAATACGGTAGTTTTTGTTTTCAGTCAGCGGCTCGGTCGCACATCATCAAACTGGAACGTATTCAGTATCGGTGTCTTCGTATCGCGTTAGGTTGCATGCACTCGACTCACACCTTGAGTCTTGAAGTGCTGGCTGGCATGTTGCCACTCTCGGATCGGTTTTCAGAATTATCTCTCCGGCGCCTCACCTGGTGTGAAGTTATGAACCCTCATATAATCGGAAACTTTGAGAAGCTTCTTGAGTTGAACCCTCAAACTCGCTTCATGACGTTGTCCCATTTGTACATAACACTGGATGTCAGCCCTTCGCCAAATATTCCCAATCGTGTTTGCTTCTCCGACTTCGGCAGTTCGGTTCATTTTGATTTATCCATGAAGCAAGAGCTTCGTGGAATTCCAGAGCATCATCGTCCTTTGATTGCTCCTGTGATATTTGCTACAAAGTTTGGCCAAGTTAATTCCACTAAATCGTTCTTCATCATTGATAGAGGATTCAGCCGGCTTTGGTATATTTAATGAAATTTATAGCGCCACACGAAAACTTCAAGCTCATTGTTCAGTATATGTCGCTGAATTAGCGGCAATACACTTCACGCTAGTAATTGTTGCCTCAGTAACACCGGATCAGTACTTCATCTTCACGGATAGTCTCAGTTCTATAGAGGTTATTCACTTCATGAGGCCGGTAAAGCATTCCTCGTATTTTCTCATGAAAATACGAGGTCTTCTAAGTGCTTTATCTTCACGTTCTTTTATTATCACCTTTGTTTGGGTCCCATCTCATTGTTCAATTCCGGGCAATGAGAAAGCGGACTCGCTTGCAAAGGTGGGCGCTATAGAAGGCGATATTTATGATCGACAAATCGCCTTTAATGAATTTTTTGCTATTGTTCGTCAACAGTCAATTGTCAGCTGGCAGCATAAATGGAGTACAGAGGATTTGGGGCGATGGCAACATTCTATCATCCCTAAGGTGTCGAAGAAATCTTGGTTTAGGGGGATGGATGTGGGTCGAGACTTCATTCGTGTCATGTCGCATATCACATTATTTGGTCATGTGCTGAGCATCGTGGAGTCAGATCTGAGCTTTATGATTCCCTTCGGGCTCGAGGTAGACAACCCAATGTACCAGTTCGAAATATTTTGGCTCTGCGTGACCCGGAGTTTATGAAACTCATTTATGTGTTTTGACAATTTCGAATCTAAAATAAATGTGTTACGTAAACCATACTTCAAATTCCCGCCCAAACTAGTGGTTTTAAAAATCCGTTTTGTTGTTTTAAACTAAAGATTTTGCTTTGATACAAATAGACAGGTTGGTTGTTTCTAACTAAAGATATTATCACAGTACAACACACATTATGATTGTTCTAAACTAACATTTTTATTGTTTCCACCATCGAAGGGGTTTATTATTTAAAAAAAAGACACACAGAATGCGTTGACTCAGGAAAACAAATATATTTTTTAGATTGATTAAACTAATGCGGCGTTTAAATCAATCTGATTTTTTTTTTTTTTTCGAGAAAAAATAACAAAAAATTTAGTTTAAAACAAAATACTTTTTTGGGTTATTTCGTTCTCCGTCATCCGGTCCCGCTGCATGCTATGACGCTGTCACTCAATAATAATACCCAAGCGTGTTTTTTCGTGAAAGTTTTCATCTCAGGTATATAAATATTTACATTATATACATTAAACATTATTTAAACATAATATATAACATTAATTGAAAATGTAGCAATAAACGAAATTTTTATTTTAAAAAACCTGAAAATAGTAGAAAAGCTCGCAATAATATTTATGCCTAGTTTTTTTTTATATATATTTTGTAATTTTTTATTATTAAAACATTTAACGGCATTATATAATTTTCTATGTTTTTTTCTAATTTCGGAGCTAAAGTTAAATAATTAATATTGTTTATATCGTTACTAAAATCTTTGTTTTGGTTTGGATTTGAGGTGTTATTTTGACAAAATATTTGAGGGATTGTTCGTAGTGAGTTATGTTTTTAGGGGTTGTTCAATAAGCATGGGCCAATATGCTGGTACTTCCTGAATCAAAAACTATACCCATTTTTTTTAAATATAATCCTATACTGCTTAAAAGTGCATGCCCGTATTTTTTTAATGTAACAGTTGAAGTTCAAAAGTGAAATTTTAAAGTAAATGTTATGCTGAAATACTGAAAAACAAACTGAGCCTTTGATGCTTTTCATGTTGCTCCAGGCTCTTAAATGGTTTTGGAATGCAAAGATGATTCCAAAGCGTTCTGAAATTATTAATAAACTGAGAATGGAAAATAATATGATTTTATATACAGGTATGGGTAAACACAATGATTTACAGGTACACGACCTTCAGTCACACCCGCTCACTTCGCTATTGTCGAAATGACACATTGCCCAGGCTACGCCAATCAGCGTCTCCAACTCCATGTTTCAGCTGGCAGTATTTTGTGATCATATGACTCGTAGATAGGAACTTGTGTCGACAAGAGGTCTGTCGCACCCTCCCACCACGTTTTCAACTCACCATTTGAAATCTATTTAAGTTTACAGTCATACGTATACGTTTAAATACTGAACAAGACAGAGTTCAAAATCTGGTCTAGAAAGTATGTTCAAAATTCGAGCTCTTTGAAGCGATAAGTATGTTTAAAAATTTTATACAAAAATGAACTACTGCTTTAGGCTTCTGAATTAATGCTTTAGTAGCAGCGATATCATCGAATAAGGTCGAAATATATTTTATCACAGATGCTGTTGTAGATATTAGGCAAAGAAATTTGTAGATCACTAAGGTTTAGTGCGTATATGTACAAATAAATTGTTATTGCTCAGTAATTTTGTCAAAGTGATTTTCTAAACATTACCAGAGAATTTGCGTCCGAATCTATCAAGTGGCTTAATTGAAATTCTTAACTTTTTGTAGAAAAATAAAAGGATTCATTGAATGAAAGTTTTTATTGGAAATATTGCCCTGGGCTAGTTTTTTAAAAGTATTCTGTAAATCCTTCTCTGTAGTTCAGGGGCAATTAACCAACTCAAGCAAATGTCTATTCATAAAGCATACCTTACACATTCGTGTTGGTGAAAATTTCTATAAAAATCTCGTTCTGAAAATATTTAATACCAAAGCAACCGAATGTATCAGACCTGAATGCTATAAAACATTCCTCAAGAGTGTTAATATGACAAAATTAGTAATATTGTTACCGCTAATTAATTACTATTGAAATTCAATTAAATAACATATAAACAGATGCTCTGGCAACGCTGAAATCCACCTAGTCAGATCATGCAGCTTTATGGCCGGGCGCCCATAGAAGTGTCGGAGGTGAAACATCTGTATGTATTTAAAAACATCTTGTCGACATTTTCCTCACGCCGTAAGACTTCGAATCGATGTTTAGAAATGTTTTGTAATGTCACCCTTCCGTCTCATCAGTGGGAATCTAGACTTAAGTACGCTGAAGAGAGAATGACAGCAAAGCGTAACAAATTCCTCCTGAAAGCATGCAACTGGTGTTTAAAGCTTTATGTTGGTAACGTCTAACAAAGTTCTAACTACGTCTAACTCTAACATTTTTCTTGCTGGGTACTTGTCAGCTGCATACTGAAAAAAAAACATTCTTTGAATTATGGAAAATTTTGATATTTTTTTTTTTTTGTTTTTTTTTTTTTTTAATTTTTTTTTTTTTTGTGTTGTGTTTTTTTTTTTATAGTGGTGTGATATAAAATAAAAGTTTTTTTTTTTTTTTTTTTTTTTTTTTTTTTTTTTAAAACTTTTTTTTTATAATAAAATTAGTTTGTAGAATGAAAAAAAAAGAAAAAAAAAAAAAGGAAAGGCCCCGCGTTTTCATACCAAAATTTAAAAAAATAAACGGGGATTGCTCAAATTGAGTTGTGGCAATGAAACTCAATTTAGGGTACGTTCGGTTTTAAGGTTTTTGAGTTAATGTTACTCAAATGTGAGTGAAACCGGATGGCATACAACCCAAGTAACCACGAGGCTGTAATAGCATGCATATATAGGGCATATGTATTACGTCTTGTTCATCATTGAAGTTGGATTAAAGCTGAAAAGGGCCCCACTAAGATCGAACTAATGCTATATCTTTTGTAATGCCATAAGACATTGCTAAAGTAGTATTATTGCATTGGTAATGCATCACTACATTCTTAAGCTAGTCTAACGCTTCATTACTTGACAACTGTTGAATTGATGCGATCCCGCATGACCGATGTTGATTTTGGGTTGAATAAGTGCAATAATATAATGCATGTGGTTACTTGGGAAACATCCATGTTTGTAATGAGAAACCGCAAAGTTCCTTCTAGCTGTATAAATTTGATCTAATTTTCGAGTTTAAATCGTTGTGGATCTTCCTGAAACAGATCATATTAATAATCATTATCATAAAAATTAAATTCTTAAGTTTTTTGCGTACGTATGCAGATTTCATTAAAATAATAAAATGGGTCTACTCTAACTATATTTCAAAAAATAAGCTTTTTCTTAAAATTATTCAGAAAAAATGCCTGAATAAGTGTGATACTCGGAATTGGGAAACAATCATCATCGCGTTTTCGAACACCTCAAATATCAGCACTAATTTGACTCAAAAATATTCAGTAATAACGTATTCTTCCAATCAATTTGTATACTTAAATAACGTACACACAGAGTTTTAATTACCGAAGTCTGAAAAATTTTACTGGGTTTTTCAACAGCTGAGAATTCAGTAATCAACTGAGCAGTATTTTCCTTCGCTGGAAACTCCGTAAAAGCACAAACCATGAACTGTCAAAAACAACTAATGAGTTTTTCGGTAGTTTCTTTGTTTACCTTTGGTTTGCTGAGGTTTTCGGTATTCCTTTTTTTCTTTCGGTAAAGTCAGTTGTTTTTCTGATTTATTAAAAACAAAATAAGTTTTCAAGGAGGCAAGACAAATAATGTTTTGGAACTTGCTTTAGCTTTTATTTATTTTTAGTTATTTCCGTACAGTATTTCATTTTTTATGATATGTTTTCAGGTTAAAAATCATGAAATAGCTGCCTCAGAGTTATCCTCTGGAAAATTTTCTTTCATAGGGAGTATGGGGTTGTCGCTTTTGTTGGTCGGGAATGATTCATCGTGCTTAAAAAATATCGAGTTTGTACATCCGGGTACAGATCGTCGGCACGTGTCCGCCATATTTTGTGCAGCCTATTAAAGCTAAATCAAACTACAAAATTTAATGGGAAAGTTTACTTACAAAATATTTTCTGATCCTCTACATCGATTTACAAACGGGAATGTTCATAAAACACGTAGACTCATTTTTGAAAATCTCAGACCCCCCCTCCCCCCTTGTTGACTTTTCTCCATACAATTTTTTGGAATTTTGTTGGGGGGCCCCCCAAGAAAATTTTTGTGGGTTTTTGGAAAGCCCCACGGTGGGTGGGTGTTTTTATCCTTCTTGTTTTTGTTGTTTTTTTGGTAAGTGGGGGGTTGGGGGGGGGTTGGGGTGTTTGTTATTTTTTTTTTTTTTTTTTTTTAAGTGTACAGGGGGTGCGACACATCTAAATCCAGATTCAAGATGATCGAAAAATCTCATGCTAGCGAATCGATCTTTGAAAAATCTTGTTTTAGCTTGTGAATCTTAATCCATCAACTTGCATCGTGCTCCATCTTTTTGCAGTAAATCTTTAAAAATCTTCGTCAATCTTCTTTCTATCTACTAAGCGTGCGCACATCGCACGAAAGCAAAACAAAAAAATTCCTGCATCTGGGATAGAGTCGCACCCCCTGGTTCAGTACTACACAAAAATACTGAAATTTCGGTATTATTTTTACTGAAACTTTGTGATGTCCCGTAAAACGTTTATTTTACTGAAAATTCGGTAATCTTTCTTTTGGTTTCGCTGAACAAATGTATTTTTTTAAATGAAAAGCCGATTGTTCAGTAATGTAGGTGTTTTACGGAGCAAAAACTGTAAAAAAAATTGAGTGATTAAGTGTGTAAGTGTGTACAACAGTTACTTAATACCTACACGCAAAAAAAAACCGCAGTAGAATCTACCATTTCGAGGGTTACATTAAGCGCAAACACTAACAATTTTCAGCTGACTGCGGTTGACTTTACCATGCCCGCGATTAGATCAACCATGGTGCGGTTGATATCAATATGAGGTCTGTCAAATATACCACAAATGCTGAAGGTTATACCACAAACGTAGTAAATTTGACTGAAATTTCATGGTAGTTTCTACTACACGATTTTTTTCTGTGTACACAGCAAATAAAGTGGTTGAATATTACACAAAATCAGATGCACATAGGTCATTCCATCGGTTGTGTAATGTTAGGTTGTCTTGATGAACACAATAAAATTATGCATTGCTTAGGGCACCTCCAATCCTGATGGGAAACTGGTATAGATCTAAAAAATTAGATCTAAAATGATTTAAATTCCTGCACCGCACTGTTCTATTTTGAGTTTTATACCACAATCTGATTTAAATTTTTGCATCTTCCAAGAAAACTGATCCAAATGATGCATGTTTTGGATCACTTTTTTGAACTTGATCTATTTTCCGTAGTAGTGCTGGCAACTATGCTAAGGAAAAATAAAAGAATCGGCTGTGTGTCAAAGCCGTCAGTTAACAAAACAAGAAACATAAAATCGACGGCAGCAAAACAAATATGTTGTGTATAATATTCTAGATAATTAAGATGTGGCCCTCAGAGATAATGAGAAAAAAGATCAGGTTCAAACTGCATTTGCCGAGGAAGGTGCTGCTCAGAATAATGTCACCAAGGAACACCAGGAAGCGTGAGACAAGCTGAAGGAAACAGCCGAAATTGCCTGCCTTCTTAAAGAATAACGATAAGTGACTTCTCAAGTACCGTGCTAATGTGGAGGAAGATTACAATGATTTGCCAGATGACGATGAAGATTCAAATGAGGACGAAGGAGTAACCCATGATGTTCTATGATGTTTGTGTACTACATTGGGGAATTGCTTTCATGGATTAGATTGATTTTCTTAAACCGAAGAGAAACCAAACCCTTAAGAAAAATAGGAAGTTCGCAAAGCTCCAGTCTTATTTGCGGATATTTATTGTGGCTTTGACTAACATTCTAGAGTCTCACCTAATTATATTATGAACGTGTTGTTGAATCATTTGCATCAATTCTGTTCGTTTTAGGTATGCTACTCTTCAATTATGAAGCTGATCCTCAAGCGGCTAATCGTCATTTAGGGTTCTTTAGGGGAGGAATCCCGAGTGTTTGCTTTCTTTGCATCCTGAAGACCACCTGGAAGCAACAAGGATGACTCCTGAGCGATGTATTGAAAAAGATGTACCTGTTATTCGACAAAACTACTTAATAATAAGTCCTAACACTTCCGGGAATCAACTTCAACTTCTTGGCCATGTCATACAATAAGAAGCAACTCGAACTTTTAGTATATCTACTTGTCAGTGTCGTCAACAGTGTAATAAATTTAATTCCTACACAATATTTCCCACTCCATTTTTGCGCGGACCACATCGTTCACTCCTGTGCTCCGATTGATATTTTAAGTGCTCAACTCAAGCAACTTCATCGAAGAACACAAAAGCTCTCCATGAAGGCGGTTAATTTATGAGAATGCGTATAAAGACCCTTTTCTGGATCAGATCTATCATTGTAATATCTCGCTCACGAATCCGCTTTAATTTGTTTCCCGGAATGGTTGTCCCAGTAGTCACATTTTTTCGGACCTACTAAAAGTCTAGCAAACATAAAAATTTCATGTAAAATCAACCAACCAACATAAATTTGACCAGATCGTTGACGTAGCACTTGATTTCCTGATATGACTGATACTTGGCAGCTGCAACCGCTGCCTTCTGCTTGCTTTGCAGATAATTAAGCTTGAGTAACTTCGTTTCCTGAGTGATCTTTCCGATTTCGGTAATATGTGTGTATTTCAATTCTTTCGTCGTTTAAAGCTGCTTCGGGATCTCCTGCGGCATTATGGTATTGAATGCTTTCTTGCCAAATGCTTATGGTATTGAATGCTTGAATCTTTGCCAGGTATTATTTATCATTTATCGATTAAAATATTTCTATAAGGCCAGTATCGACTTAAAAAGTAGAGAGGTTGCGGAATTTTGTTCAATATTACCAAGCGGAATTTTGACAATTGATCTGCATGGAACGAAATGTCACCTTCTCTTGCGGAATAATCGGGGGGAATTTTTTTCGAAAAAAAAAGTGCCTCCTCTCGTTTGGTGGGGGGGAAACCTATTCAATTTTTTTTTTGTTTTTGTTTTTTTGTGGGGTGGGTGGTGCTGCTTTTTTTTTTTTTTTTTTTTTTTTTTTTTGGTGGAAAAAAAGGAAAGGATGGGGGGAGAGAAAAAAAATATTTTCTCCTATAATCATTAAGTTTCCTTAGCAGTGGCTTCCACTTTTGCAAATGATTTATCTCTCATCTAATAATATAATCAATGGTACCATTCAATAAAATCTCTTCCTAGAAATCGACATAAATATACATAGAGATACGTCAATGAACATATCGTAGATTGAATCCAATTATGCAATGCTGAATGGACGTTCAAAGTGTAGTGAAAAAATAAGGAAAGTAATAAGGAAACAGTTGAGAACGATAAAAAGACGAAGGTGATGCAAACATAATGTTGTAAATTCAAGTTCCCGAGAGCAATTATATATGAAGATGAAGATATCTTCTTCTTTCGGTAGGTCCTTGTTCCATAACGTAAGCGCTGGCAAATAGGGTCCCATCCGTGGTTTAAATCTGTTTAGATTTATCGAAATCGAAGAAAAGGATGAGCTCTTTCTTAGTGACAGAGGATTGTCAGTATGACCAGCAGCTTGTTGTACATTTTCAGTTCTAGCAGTGAAATGTATGTTGATGGGATTTTTGCGATCGGGATCGGCTCGTTGGACCAGATCAGATCAATCCAATATGGGATATTCGTCTATGGTGGCGTGTCCGGCGCTTCAGTGGCTCATAAAACTCCGACAAAAATATGAAATAAACTAGAAGTTGTTTGTGGTGGAGGCTATTTGGATGATGTCAAAAGTTACATGACGTCCTATTTTACCCTCAAGTGGTTTTCTTTCATGATTAAATCTATTAAAAGTTGTTTAATAACTTCGGTTGTGATTGGCACGGCTCGATTTGTTCTTAATATTGTGCTTGCGATTGTTCGCCACTTTTTGCTGCCACTGCCCCTTAGCCTTTCCAACGACATCCCTGGTCTGACCACTATCACCGTCACCACCTGGTGCAGGTCCTCCACCTCTGGCTTGAAACTTATTCCGTCGCCTTTTTTCATTCCTTCGGGGAATCAGCGCGAGATTATCGCAGCAATCAAACGGTTTCCGGTTCATTTTTATTTTCATATTTCTCCCTCATTCAAATCCTCATCTTCCACAGCGCGTTTGTCATCTGAGCTGCCAGATCTTATTGTGAACCTTCACATCTAGTTCAACTCAGTCGTAGCTTATGTCACAATAATCAATTATTCCTCTAGTCATCTCGATCCACACGGCGGGTGGAATGAGCACAATTAACATTAAAACTTTAGCTTTCGGATAATAAACTCAAGCCACCCATAAAATTTAATATGAATATGAACAATGTAAAATACACTATCTGATGCTGAAATACAAATACGAATATGCCGGTTCATGTAAAAAATGACCAAGCGTTGGGATGTATACATATAGGGCTCGCTGGGATGTCAGCTGCTTCTCCGTAGCTTTCGTCCTCTTTAGCAAGGTTCCCATCGCCGTGTCTATTCGTGAGCTCGTTTTCCTCCTCGCCAGCCGTTCTGCCGCAGTAGGCATTCTTAACAAAGTTCAACATGAAGCTGTCCACTCCTTGGCAGACTTGCTTTTGAATATCCAGATCGCGTTTCATCGTATAGTTGCGCTGGTGATCGCACGAAGATCGGACCCGAAAGAGTTTCGGTTAGAATCAAGGGAACTTATCGCCCGATAGGAGACTAACTTCCGGTGTTTCTAGGTCGGTTTTCAGCGAACAATTCCAGCCGAGCGGAGTTTATGTAGGCCAGATACGGCGGTTTGTTGTTCTTGTACAGCAGTACGATGGTGTTGTCGTTGAAGTTGGAAATCGATTGCTCCAGCGAGATGTCGGCACAGATCGATCGGATGTCTAAATAGAGGTCAATTAGAAGCGAAAAACAGTTAAAGCAATCAAGGATGTAGATAGCCAGATCGTTCAGGGCCCAGCAGCTGGCTAGGTTGCCATCGATTCGGTCCGTTTCGATGCGCTGCTGGATGGTTTTCAATGTCTAGAAATGAATGGAAATATGCTTAGAGTGAACTTCGTGGAACGTTGAGAGATACCTACATTTTGCAAAAAGTGCAGCTTAAAGTCAAGGTTTCCGCTGGTGCTTGGATTGTAACTTGTAACTTGAACTCCCTAATTCCTTTCCGATCCAACAGCGATCGAATTCCTGCATTTATTGATGTGACAAATTTTTAAGCAGAATCTTGTTAAAATATCTGGCCTGGAATGAGAAGAATGTGAAAATAAAAGAATTAGAGATTTTGTGACAGACTGCATTAATTGATTACAACTTAACAATGAATTCTTCTGTGATGTTTGCTCACTTCTAGTTATGAATTTAGGAATTGAGAGAAATAAACAGAACGTTTTGCTAGTAAAATAGAGCTGTGATGGTTGAAATTTTTAATGCTGCCTGCCAAACCAAAACCTTTTTACCGATTTTTTCGGTAAAAAATGCCTTCTCCGTTTCAGGGATGTCTTTGTCTTCGCTTACAGTATAGAATTGTGGTCCGGGAAGCGTTTTGTAATCTAGTTTCGCAAACGTTTCATCGTCCATTATTATACACCCAGAATTTCTACACAATAACGAATCGTAGAGTTTGCGGGCCCGTGGTTTCACGGACGCGGCCTGTTTTGGGTTCCTTTTGGGTTTTTTCTGCTTCCGGTATGTTTTTAGCCCAAGTCTTTCTTTGGCACGCATGACGTTACTCGACGAGGTCCCTAGTTTTTTCGCAACACCCCGAACGGAAGTTGCTGGTTTTCGCTTGTAGGCATCCCTGATCTTTTTATCGATATCCGGACTAACAGGACCGGATTTCCGACCACTCTTCGGCGCATCCTCAAACGTGCACTGTTCTCTATATTTTCGAATCGCAGATCGTACCGCTCCGACGCTTACACCCTCTTCTTTGGCCAATTTTCTCAAGAAGAGTCCGATCACAGTGCACCATTTGTGCACGATACTTTTTCGGTGTTCCGGAGTAAGACCGCGCATTTTAATAGGTAACACAAAACTGAGCACTTTTTTGATGCCATGTCATTCAGAAATGTACAAACAAAAGGACGCAGCCAAAACATGTTGAAATATTTCATTATATTCAAAGTGACCGTTAAAATAAGGTGTGCTTATACTTTCTGGAACAGTCGTTACTACACAGTCGTGACGTAAAGGGAGCAATATAAAAATTATAGAGTGAATGAAATTTTCAGATATTTGTCAATGAGAAAAAAAAGTTACAGCGGAAATTAAAACAAAATGTTCCTTTAATTTCTATTTGAACACATTTATCCTTCTTTTTCTTTTCGTTCTCAGCCTTTTCGGCCTTAATATTGAACGGAAGCGGAAACTCTTCTTTCTTGCGGCCGTCACCATTGTCACCCCCGCCAGCACCAGCACACTCCACTAGCAAGCGAAGATTATCCACCAGTAATCCACTAGTTTTTTTTTTTGCTGTGTACACAGAAAAAAAAATTGTAATACACGTCAACGTAATTGTTGCTAACGTATTAAAAACTGATTTTATCAAGGAAATACGATGCAGAATAACATGATGTGATATTACATCGGTCTTCAAATTACATCAGAACAACATTATTAGTTGCATGAATGTAATAATCACATATCAAAAACATAAATATTACACGAAAACCAATGCACATAAAGGGCTCCTAATAAGTTTTGGCATCACTGGATGTGTTTACACTACTTTTGTCTTCGGGCTCATGTATATTGCTGCTTATTCAAGTGCATAACTAATCGATAAATCGAGAGTGAGTGAAAATGTGATAGTTGAATCGATACCGGTGACAAAAGCTAAGTGTATCAGGTGAAACCCAGTGTTAAAAGGTATTTATCCCTTATTAACTGTGTGCCATATAGAAAACTAGAAAAAAAAGAAGATCAAACGCGGCAAGTGTGAGAAGGCTGTTGCATTAAAAGCTTGAATAAAACATTATTCAACTTGGTTTGAATAAAACCTCATTGCAAACTAGGATGCAAGTTTTGCTTGCAAACTTGCATGAGGAACTTTCGAACTTGCATGCAATGCTTTCAGTCTTGCTTAAAAGCTACCCGAAAAAAAATTCTAATATATTTACAATTAAATGTATTGTAACCATACCATAGAATCTGTGGTATGTACAATTTATAGTATTGTTAACAACGATAAGATCACAATAGGAGTTATTGTTTCCACATTTGAATCTCATGTAAATTGAGATATCGACAATAGAAAAGGGGGGTTGTTATGTATCTTTACTATAGAAAAAATCATTTTTTTCGGAACAAACTTGAATCAATTACTATTAATTCTATTGTTTCACAATTGTTGAAAATCCTAGCAAATGGAGTGAATAGAAGATCTATTGTAATGACAATATGCATTTTTCATTTATCTGATTCATGAACAATAAGATTCATGGTCGGAAATAGAGTTTAATGTTATTTTATATTATTGTATTGTAATTGTATGGTTATTTTTATGCGGGTAGCGCATAAATTTTGTTGCGTGAAAGTAATATAATACCAGTGATGCTAGTTTCACTGAAACCGAAGTGAAATCGAAACTGATAACTGCAAATTTAAAACTCTTTTCATAATGTTTTTATTATATAAAAACAAATAAAAAAAACGAAAGGGTGAGTTATGTCAGTGATATAACTGCAAAGTTGACGTAGGACTGCTTGTTGATGTGAAAAAGTTGATGTCATCGAATTAATAAATGTCTATTATGCTTTAGTCAGTCTAAAGAACCATGAAACCCTATGCTATTAATGTGAGGCTTTACTATTGGTTCTCTACGAAAATCTACAGAAACTGCAGTTCGGGTCGAGTAAACTGTTAATAATATTTTGTTTGTTGAATGTCCAATGTGTAATGTGCTTCGCCTGAACGACGAGTGACGCCGCTAACCACTTGACCACGAAGATGACGTGGGCAATTATTTGGCAATTTTCTCCGCGACCCGGCTTTTTAAGCAACGCCATGTTAAACCGGTTCGTGGTAATAAAAATTTCGATAAACTCAAGAGAAATTTCATTCAAACATACTCTTTAGTCGGTAAATCGATTTGATCGTCATGAAAAGGACGGATTTTAGTTGTTTACAGTGGGAACATGGTTCACGATAGACATTTTCATCTCAGTCTTCTTGGGCTGCAGAACGTTTGGCAGGACACCAATATGTGAAAGTCACATCGGAGAAAAGTTTGTTCAGCTTCTCGTCGTTGCGGATGGCTAGCTGCAAGTGACGTGTGATGATTGTGGTCTTCATATTATCACACTAATGCTGCTTGGTGGTGGAATGTGCTGCAGCTTAGAGCTGATATGTATCACTGATAGCTGCTCGCTTCTTTTTCTTCTTCTTCTTCTTTATTGTTTTAACGGGACTTTAACCCTACGGGTCATTCGTCCCGGAATAGCTGCTCGCTGATTTTTTTTCCGATTTAATTTCATTTTATTTTGTCTCTTGTGTTTCTTACATGTCATGTTTTTAAGTGTTTCAGCAAAAATTTGTCATCCTTTGATGTTTAGTTCTACATTGTAATGTACGTAAAGCTATGTTTTCTTATGTGTTTTTCTTTTGATATAACTATCAGCATTGAGTTTTCATTTTATAACCTACTTAACCTATAATTTGATAACCTAATTTACCAGCGCTCGGATGAGTGGGTGCTCGGAGGCCGCAGCACTCGTGATGAAACTCTCGATTGACTCATCGATACGGGTCTGGATAGTTACCCCTCGTTGCAACCGTGATCTGTAATCGTTGGGCATTCGTCCGTTGGCCATGATTGCGCTGTCGTCCACGTACGGTGCCAGGGTGCAGCCAGCAGGAAGCTGTGGTACGTCTGATGTGTACAGGTTGTACAGGATTGGGCCCAGAAGGCTACCTTGGAGCACACCGGCTGAGATCGATTTAAGATCGGAAGCTGCACCTGGAATGTGGATTCTGAACGAACGGTTGTTTAGGTACTTTCTTACCATCTTTATCAGGTAGTCCGGGAAGTTCGCTTGCACTAGCTTGTGGATCAGGCCGTCATGCCACACGTTGTCGAATGCCTTCTCCACGTCCAGCAGGACCATCGCCGTATTGGTCGGTAGCGCCTTGTTTTGGTGGATGATGTTCTCCACGTGGACCAGCTGGTGGACGGTGGAATATCCTTGTCTAAAGCCGAATTGCTCCGGCACGATGATTTGGTGCTCCTCGATGTGCACCATCAGACGCTGTAGGATGAGCCGCTCGAATAACTTGCTGACCGCTGACAGCAGCGTGATAGGGCGGTAACTGGTCGGTGCAGTCGGGTCCTTTCCAGGTTTCAGGATAGGGATAACTTTCCCTACCTTCCACCTCATCGGAAAATGGTCCAACTGGAAGCATCTGTTGAAGATTCCCGCCAGGAAACGGAGCGTCTTACCAGAAAGCTTCTTCAGCACTAGGTTGAAAATGCCGTCATTGCCGGAGGCCTTAATATTTTTGCCGCGCTTCACTGCAGCACGAACTTCGTTCTCCGTCACGATGCTGACGAATGGAGCGACGTCGACTTGCTCATCGAGCCGGCGGATGGTTCGTTGGACTGTAGCTTCGTGGGGGCTCACCATACTGGCACCGAGGTTGTGCGCTTCGACGAGCTTGCTGGTGATGGCGTTGGCCTTCTCCGACGAGGATACCAGAATGCCCCCGGGTTGTTCTCGAGTGGTGGGACTGCTTTCGGCCTCTGCTTCAGAACTTTCGCCATCTTCCAGAATGGCCGGGAGTGGTCGCTCATTTGGGCGATGCAGTTGGCGAACTGCTTGTTTCTGATGGTCGCCATTCGATCCCCAATCAGGTGGCTGAGGATGGAGAGCTCTTCCTTCTTCATCAGGCATCCGGTTCATTGAAATTGCCGGCGGACTGTGTTTCGCTGCTGGATAAGCTGCCGAGTGTAGGAGTCAATTGTGGTGTATTGCCGCCTCATCGGTACCCAGCGGATGCAGGCTTCCTCTGCGGCGTTTACGGCATCCTCAAATACACCCAGTTGGTGGTCGATGGCTTCGACGGTGCATACGTCCGGGTTTTCGGGAAGACGAGAGTCTATCAGGCGACTGAAAGCCACCCAGTTGACCCGATGATAATCCCATCTCATCTTCAGCGGGGCTGGTGTTGGATTGCAGTCCAGTTCGCACACCACCATATAGTGGTCGGAACCTAGTTCGTGATGGGTGACTGGCTTCGAGAGTGCCAAGTCAGATAGGAACACGTCCAGGGTGGAGGTTCTTCCAGCTGGGGATAGAAAGGTCGGATCGTCCGGAAAGTGAATGGCACACTTACCCGAGCCAAGGTGGTTAGCCAGAAGGTTGCCGTTCTTGTTGTCCGTATGGTCTCGCCACAGAGTATGCCGAGCGTTGAAATCTCCGGCCACCACGAAGCGGGATCGGTTGTCGGTGAGTTTTTCGAGGTCTTCCACGAATAGCTGTGAAGTGCCGTTGCTGTCAATGCACTGCCGGGGCATGTAGACGGCAAACAGCGAGATGTCGCCCTGGAGAGCGGTGATTTTAACACCGATGGCTTCGATGACGCTGGTCTTCGGATGCGGTAGAACCTCGTACCGGATACCTTTCCTGATGATCACAGCCACGCCGCCCCCACTTGCATTGGGACGATCCAGGCGGATGATGGTGTGTTCCGGGAGCGAAAAGTTCCATTTCGGGTTTAGCTGGGTCTCCGAAATCACTCCCACGTCGATTTTATGCTGGGCAAGGAAACTGCCCAGCTCTGTCTTTTTCACTCGTACCGAGCAAGCGTTCCAATTGGAAACACGGATGGTGCGGGGCTCAATTGACCCCATATTTACATACCATGTATCCTAGGACCTCCACCTGGTCCGATTTTGTCCTGCACCGCAGAAGTGTTCCACAGAATTCCGTAAAGATGGTCCACAGCTCGGCTGAGCTATAGAGCGCATCATTATTTTCCTCGGAAGGGGAGTCGGTTGCAGCAGCAGCCACACCAGCTCTGACTCGAGGGTCGGTGCGTCTGTGTTGATTTATCCCGGGGTTGAACTGTGGTGCCACGAACCTTGGAATTCCGGCAGGTGCCGAACTGTTCGGCAGCGCAGGGTAGTTTGCATCACTCAGGATAGGAGCTGGTGGGGTCTTGCTGGATTGCTTTCGGCCTTCCTGTTTGGACGAGGACTGTTGTCGAATTCGAAGAAACTCGGCTCGTTTCGGGCAGCTACGGTCCGTAGCTGGGTGGGCACCGCCACAGTTGGCGCACCGTTTGGCTGGAGAATCTTTCGACGGACACTCTTCAGTGTCGTGGGTTCCGCCGCAGTTGTTGCACCTTGTCCTAAGGTGACAGTTCCGGGTGCCGTGACCGGGGTACAGGCAACGCATACATTGCGTAACATCCACGCGCTTGTTTTGGTACACCTCCCAACGTACCAGAATCTGTCCAACCTGCCTGACCTCGAGCAGTTTGGTAAGGTTCGTGTATGCTTTGGCGAAGTGTACCAAATAGAATGCCTCATCTAGGGTTGCGAATTCACCCTTCCGTTGGATGACATGCACCGCTTTAGCATCCAGGTCGTGTTCCTCCTTCAGACGATTGATGAAAATTTCGGGTGCTACCAGTGGAAGACCTCTTAGAACCACCCGGTAGGGTCAATCGGATGGCTTGTCGTGCGCGTAGTATTCGAATCTCAGATCTTCGAGATACTTGCGCACTTTAATGTAGTCGTCGGTGGTGGTGCAGTGGATCCTTATGCCAAACCTGGTGATTTTATACGTAAGTTGAGCCTTGCAGGGCTCCATTTTCGTAGCCAGCGTCGCGACATCGACGTTTTTCACCACCTTGGGTGTCCGATTACCTTCCGGTGTGGAGACAATAGGTTGGGATTCGCTGGCAAGCGCGCTAAAGGCGTTGCTACTCAGCAGCTGCTGATTCCCGTCGGCGTCGACGTCGGGCTTCTTCCGCTTGCCTTTTTTTGCGGTCATCCCAGACAGATCGGGCGGCGTCTCTTCTATCTCCATCCTCTAGGAGCGAGCAGCAGGGCTACCGTGCACCATGCACGAAGAAACGTAGGAGCGAACGAAATAAAACCGAAAACTTTTCGGAGAGCGAGCGAAAAACACGTCCGAGCGAGTCGCTTGAGCGAAACTGAATGATGATAGCTGCTCGCTTCTTCTTCTTCTTCTTTATTGTTTTAACGGGACTTTAAACCTACGGGTCATTCGTCCCGGAATAGCTGCTCGCCATGCCGGGCCCGTTTTATATAATGGCATCGGGTACCATAACATGACAATCAGGGGTTAACAACGAAGGCAATGCGAATCAAATTTCACAAAAGGGGACGGGCCTGAGTTTTTACGCCAGACATCAGCATGGAAATGAAATCATTAGTTTTCATTAGAGCGGCAGGGTTTTCGGAGGTAAAATTCGCATCTTCTCAACTCAGGCAACAGAAAAACGGCCCTTGTTAGGGCCTTAAACCCCGTCCAAAGAGAGTTGAAGTATGGACACACTTGCTTCTGAAAATGCAAAACAATTAGAGTTAGTAAATATTGGTCAGAAAACTTAGAGCTCACATTCGATGACTACCAACAACTAACCTAATCTATTATCTGCAACTAATCCACTATGTAACTATGTACAACTAGGAACTTTAACGAACCTAACCCACCCCCTACACTGAATATGTGAATATGTGTACATATGGTCGGTCTGCCGTGTTGCAGTTCGGCTCGAATTAATATTTCGTTTATTGAATGTCCAACGTGCTTGCTAGTGTTAACATGGCGAATGGAGATTTATGTATGGATACTAATAAATTTTTTTACCATTTTCTCCTGGACGCGGCTTTTCAAGCAACGCCATGTTCAGCTGGTGCGTGGTAATGAAAATGTCCAACAGCTCAAAAGAAATTTCAATCAAACATACTTTTTAGTTGTTAAATTGATTTGGTGGTCCTGAAAAGGACGGGTTTTAGTTGTTTACGAAAGGGGGAACATGGTTCGCGATTGAAATTTTCTTCTCAATCTTCTTGGGCTGTAGGACAGCCTGGGTGTTTATCAGCACGTAATACGACGATAAAAATAGACATTAACACCGTCTTCAACTTGAGATTGTACAGACAGAACATTGAACATAGAGCGAATTACAACGAACAACTTTTCCTAACACCCAGTTGACCAAATATGGACATTTTCGTTCTGCAAAAAGTTCCACTGGCTGGAACGGGAATCCAACCCTCACTTGGTCGCCATTGCTTGAACGACGGTCGACGCCACTAACCACTTGACCACGAAGATGACGTGGACGATTTATTTGGCAATTTTCTCCGAGACGTGGCTTTTTAAGCAACGCCATATTGAGCCGGGGCATGGTAATGAAAATTTCGATGAGCTCAAGATAAATTTCAATCAAACATACTCTTTAGTCGATAAATTGATTTGATCATCCTGAAAAGGACGGATTTTAGTTGTTTACGTGGTTCGCGATAGAAATTTTCCTCAGTCTTCTTGGGCTGCAGGGCTCTACGCTGTGAAATGGTCACACCGGAGAAAAGTTTTTTTCAGCTCCTCGTCGTTGCGGATGGCCAGCTGCAGGTTACGTGGGATGATTCTGGTCTTCTTGTGTTCACTGGCACGGTAACTGTGGCAGTATGAACCAATCAGAGCGAGGCGCAAACATGATGTCATTTTCGACCAATAGCTATGTGCGTTTAGACATTTTTCTTTATAGCTAGTTTAATCAAATGTTATGAATTGAGTTTGCAACAGAGATTCGGCTTTGATGTTCCACCTTACGAATGAAATACTTATCGTTAAATTTCTGTCGGCCAGAGTGGAGATATTATCGTTCAAAGTCTCCAAACCCGCGTAACGCTTGTGATTTCAGAAATTTTAGAGCAGCTCCCTATACAGGAAGAGAAAAGAGAGACGTAAGTCCTACGTCAAATAAAAAGTTAGGATGAGTTTGCTTTCATCTAAATCGGGTTCAATCGGCAAAAATGGCAAAGAGTGGGATAACCATTAACAATTATCCAAAACTTCTGACAGCGCAGCTCGATGCTCTGCAAGAAGCTCTTCTACAAAAAGTAGAAGAGCAAAGACATGACGTTAAATCTATGTTTTCAAAATGTAGGTACAAGCAAGGTGATTTGTCTCTTGAATGCAAGGATCAAATTACAGCAAACTGGCTAAAAGGTGTAACTGGGTCTCTTACTCCATACGTAAATGCCGAGTTTATTGCTCTGGCCATTAAAAACATCGATGGGTCTATCGCTCCCCGCACAAGCAAGAAAGAGCGTGCTACCCTTAGCAATGAAACCAACTAAGTTCCTGCAGGTGAACCTCCATCATGCAAAAGGAGCATCTGCTGTCATGAGTCGGAGGTTTAGAAAAGAGGGGCTGGGCGTGGCACTTATTCAAGAGCCATGGACCAATAAAGGAAAAATACTTGGTATTCAAAAACAGGACTGTAAGCTGTTCTATGATGTAAAGTAGAGTACGCCTAGAACTGCTGTTTTGGTTGATAAAACACTGAATTGCTATGCCATTACAGAATTCTTCAAACGGGACATTGTTGCGGTCTTGGTTGAGGTGCCTACCACCAGAGGAAAAACTGAGGTCATAGTGGCTTCAGCCTATTTTCCAGGTGATGCTCCTGAGGTGCCTCCTCCTGAGATCGACTCATTTGTCAAGTACTGCAGAGCAAATAATAAGTCATTCATCATTGGCTGTGATGCCAACGCACAACATACCGTGTGGGGTAGTACGGATATCAACAGTCGAGGGGAGTGCTTATTGGAATATCTCTCATCAAATAATATAGACATATGAAACAGGGGAAACGTACCTACATTTTTAAATGCTATTAGACAAGCAGTCTTAGATCTGACATTGTGCAATAGTGCAATCTATGAAAGAATTGCAAATTGGAAAGTTTCTGAAGAAACATCATTGTCAGATCATAGACACATTGTGTTTGAATGGAGTGGGGAAAATCGGTCAACTACTACATTTCGAAATCCGAGGAAAACAATCTCGGATCAATATGCACAACA
The DNA here is from genome assembly GCA_024533555.2 of Aedes koreicus. Taxonomy (NCBI): domain Eukaryota; kingdom Metazoa; phylum Arthropoda; class Insecta; order Diptera; family Culicidae; genus Aedes; species Aedes koreicus. The sequence goes on from JAHHFK020003968.1 coordinate 116,671, forward strand.
TTTAAATTCGGAGTTATTTACAGAAGGAGGAAAGATTGATTCAGTTCAGAAATTAGAATCATTTTCCCAGAAGATAATTGATACGATTTTAAATTCTTTCAATATTAGTTGTCCTATCAAGGAATCGTCCTCTAACAGGGATGTTCCGTGGTGGAACTCTAAGTTGGAACGTCTGCGTAAAACATCTCGTAGGTTGTTTAATAAAGCGAAAACAACCTCAGATTGGAGGCCCTATAGGAGTGCACTTACAGAGTACAATAAAGAAATAAGAAAATCTAAACGAAGATCCTGGGTTCTTACGTGTGAAAATATAAGCAATAGTCCGGAAGTCGCAAGACTTCAGAGGGCTCTTGCAAAGGATCATACGATTGAACTTGGGAATCTGAAAAATGAGTATGGAGTTTTACCAAAAACCCCTAGTGAAACGTTAAAGTTGATTATGGAAACACATTTTCCTGGATCAGTTTTGTGTGTAGATCCAATTAGAGATGGATCACTTGAAGGTGAAAGAGGTTCTACAAGGACATCTCAAATGTCTGTTAGAACAAAAATCGCCGCAAATGACTTGGCTGATAAAATCTTTAAGAAAGCCAGGGTAAAAAATGCGTTGAGATCTTTTCAGCCTTACAAATCTGCAGGAATGGACGAGATATTTCCAGCATTACTTGAGAACGGCGAAGCAGTGTTCTCGCCATTAATTGAGATTTTTAAGGCAAGTTTAAGACTCAACCATATTCCAACGTCATGGACACAAGTAAAAGTTATCTTCATACCTAAAGTAGGAAAGCAAGACAAGGCGCATCCTTAATCATACAGACCCATTAGTCTTTCATCAGTCCTATTAAAGACTATGCAAAAAGTGTTGAATGGTTATATCAATTCAAACTACATGAACAAGCATCCACTATCTGAGTTCCAGTTTGCTTACCAGTCTGGTATGTCAACAGTTACGGCACTGCATAGTGTGGTTTCATAGGTAGAAAAAGCTCTATCGGTAAAAGAAATAGCACTTTGTTCTTTCTTAGATATTGAAGGAGCTTTCGACAACGCTTCCTATTCGTCTATGGCTCGTGCCATGAAGAAAAGGAACTTTGACATGAACATAATTAACTGGGTTCATACCATGCTCGCAAAAAGAAAAATTACTTCAGAGCTGGGAAGTTCGTCTATTACAGTACGGGCAACGAAAGGTTGTCCCCAAGGAGGAGTCCTCTCACCATTAATGTGGTCCTTAGTTGTAGCCGATCTTCTAAGAAGCTTAGAGGAAAAAGGTTTCGAGGTTGTAGGTTTTGCAGACAATATAGTCATTATAGTGAGGGGAAAATTTAACAACATCATTTCAGAAAGAATGCAATGGGCCCTAAAATTTACCCAGTCTTGGTGTATCAAGGAGGGCCTTAGCATTAATCCATCAAAAGTAGTAATTGTCCCTTTCACTAGGAAAAGGAAGTTTAGTCTAAAAGCGTTTCAGCTAGGAGGATTAAAGATTCATCTTAGTGAACAGGCTAAATACTTAGGAGTGATACTGGATGCCAAACTGAACTGGAATGCTCATCTTGAGTGTGTGATCGGTAAGGCAACCAGTGCTTTCTGGATATGCTCAAAAACATTTGGCAGAAAATGGAGTCTTAGACCAAAAATGGTAATGTGGATTTAAACATCCATAATACGTCCAAAAGTATCGTATGCTTCTCTTATGTGGTGGCCAAAAACGAAAGAGGCTACTGCACAGAAAAAGCTTACAAAACTTCAACGGCTAGTATCCATTGCTATAACGGGAGCGATGCGCAGCACTCCATCAAATGCGTTGAATGCAATTCTAAATCTGCTGCCTTTGCACGAATACGTGCAACTAGAAGCGGAAAAGAGTATGCTTAGACTTAAACGGCTGAAAACTTTCATGTCTGGTGTCTTAGTCGTTCACCTGAGCATTTCACAAAGCTTTCAAAATGAGCCAGAGATGTATATGAATGGAGACTGGATGAAACCTGTGGAAAACCATGACATCCCTTACAACATATGTGAGACGTCACGTATAGTTTGCGAAGTCATGGCTCCATAAAATTCCCCACAGATGGCTCAAAAATTGGAACAAAACGGGAGCAGGAATCTACGGCCCTGGGGTAGAGATCTCATTGGCGATGGGAAACTATCCAACGGTTTTCCAAGCGGAGATCTTTGCTATAATAAAATGTGTTAACGTTTGTCTGAAGAGGAAATATAGATATGCAAATATTTGTATTTTTACAGACAGCCAAGCGGCACTCAAAGCGTTAAGTAATTATAAATGCACATCCAAACTTGTCTGGGAATGCATTCTTTCATTGCAAAAGGTGTGCCAACCACAAAAGTTCAACTCAGTGGACGCAGTGGTTCTACGCAAAAAAAAAAAAAAATAAAAAATGGACTCCTCAAGACATGTTGAATATTACACGACTTTGATGATTTATTGCATTTAGTTGTTATGTAAAATTAAATCTCGCAGTACTGCCAGATTTGTTCTTAATTTTTTTCATCTCAGGCAACACTGTTTTCCCGTCAAAACAAAGTTAACCGTCCCGGTCATGATACCTTTGCATCCGAAAGCTAAACCAGTTGAACCGTGCGAAATTGTTCATCAGCCATATTCAGATGATGACAAAATGGCGGAAACTGAGAACACTCTGCCATCCATCTCTTGAGACGAACAGATATTCGTCTGCAATTGGTACGTATAGGATCCGCAGGTGTATATGGCGCTTTTATTCATAATCCATTTCCATTCAAACCAGATCTCCAAGGTAAAATTTCATCGAGTGGTGAATCGCCTGTCACCTGAGCCGATGCCCTCTACCAAAGAACCGATGTTATGCTCGGAAGTGGATGCAATGGTACCGACACTGCAAATTATATTCAAACAAGGTGCTGGTGAAACGACCACTTTGTGTTACCACCCTAAAAACACAATCCGTCACACTTCAAACACAATCGCCACCACATGAAAGATAAATTCATGGCACCACTTACACGAATCGGTTGTTTGTTTTCTCATTGTTTTATTTCCCTCTCGTTTGCACTCCTGTGATTTAAATGATGCAAAAGTGTGCGTGAATTAACCGCCAAAAAGGTCCATGTTTGCCATTAAGCATAAATTTTCGATTGTAGTATTGACAGATATTTTGAAACACAGAAACCCCCTTCCGACACACTGAAACACAAACACAATGTGGCAGAATGACTAGCCCCCTGGATCTAACGCACTATTAAAATCCATATTTATGGCATACATTTTTGGAATCTCCCAGGTAGCAATTAATTTTTCAGCACTCTCCAAACTAAATTTCTCTTCATTATGAAGTCTTTGTTGGAGTACTTACCTTACCAATCAGACTAAGGCCGGCGTGGCCTCTGCTGTACACAGAAGTTGTTTCCATTGTAATCGACCCATGGCTGTACCTCGCCAGCCTCGCTGTCTGCGAAGGGTCCGCAGGTCGCCTTCTACTTGATCGATCCACCTTGCTCGTTGCGCGCCTCTTCTTTTTGTACCTGTCGGTTCGTTTTCGAGAACCATTTTCACAGAGCTGTCGTCCGACATTCTTACGACATGCCCAGCCCATCGTAGTCGACCGATTTTTGCGATGTGTACGATGGGAGGTTCTCCCAGCAACTGGTGCAATTCGTGGTTCATTCGCTTCCTCCACGTTCCGTCTTCCATATGCACTCCACCGTAGATTGTACGTAGATTGATTGTAGAATAAAACTGAAAACAGAATGAAATTACTCGGCGTCCAAAATGGCCTCATTAATGTTAAAATTATCACTCGATTACGTTTCACGTTATTCGTCGGATGAATTGTAGGAAATTCCGTTTAAATATGTATATGGTGCACTATAACTTGATACCTTTTTATCACTCGTCGTCACTTTAAAATGGTTCAAACAGTATTTTTAAAATTCACGTTCAACATATGCCTATTTTGCTTCTTATTGTGTACTTTATACATTGTGTGTAAAAACTTGAAGCTTTGGAGTCAGTTTTGGAGAAAACTTCAGGGTGGAGAGATTTGAAGTGAAAAAAGTTTCTCTAAGGTCAATTTTTACAGTATTTTTAAAATCTCAACTATTAGCCAAAATAAACGTGTTTCGATGTTGCAGTATATTTACAGCAGGAAATACGACCTTTTCATAAATTATTCGCGGTTCTCCAGCATCACAAAAATACTTTTTTCGAAATATGTGTTTAGTTTCCCACAACTCACTCTAAGCCAGCCAGACGATTCTATAAACAGCATAAGAAATAGGGGAAAATGATTGAAAAACCTTTTCTTATATTTTAGTTTACTTGTATTTCCAATTTATTACGCGCATACTTATGTACATATATTGTTTCTACATTTAGATTAGTTTAAAGAAGTTCCCTTTTATTTTACATGTTTATATATACTATGAAGGCTTGATGCTACTTCATTTGAAAACAATTTTGCCTCTATCTGATCTGAACGCGGAACAAAAGAGTGATATTGTTGTATACCAGTAATCATTTTAGTTTGCTGAAAGATACTGCTCCATTCTGTAACTCCCTGTTCATAGTCTTTATAAGATACATAACAAAATGACATTTTCGTTAAGCAAACATCATTTTTCTGATTGGCCCAATCATATAATTCTTTTGCATTTGTTAGGGAAGGTTCATTAATTATGTCACGCAGTAGGGGGGGAGGGGGGTTCGAGAAAACGTGACGATCCATACAAAAAAAAATTGAAGGTCCATACAAAAAACGTGACATGGGGGGGGGGGGGGGGTTACAAAAAGTCAATTTTTGCGTGACGTAATTAATGAACGTTCCCTTATTGGGTGTTCATGTCTTCAACTTTCTTCAACTGTTAGTTTGTTTTTCAAAAAGCTCATTGGTTTTGAAATAAGTACCTGAACCGCTATTGCGTCATGTTCAAGTACACACAAAAAAAACCGCAGTAGAAACTACCATTTCGAGGGTTAAATTAAGCGCAAATACCAACAATTTTCACCTGACTATAAATGTTGATATCAATGTGAGGTCTGTCAAATATACCACAAATGTTGAAGGTTTTACCATAAACGTAGTAAATTTGACTGAAATTTCATGGTAGTTTTAAAGATAGGCATAGTCGGGTAAAATGGAAGTTTTTATTACAAGAATCTTTTCTGTGTACTTCCGATATAACGATAAAGCTAAGATTCTTAAGCGCTCCTGATCCGACATAGTGAATAACAAAGGGATGAATTGTGGCTTGGTATTTTTCCAATAACTACTTTGAACGGCATCTTGAAGAACAAATGTATAAATATAATGACCATTCTTCTTTGCTATGACAACTTCGCCATTGCTTATATTATTTCTCGTGTGTCTTTTGAGGTTCAAAAAATAATTTTGCAAAAATGTGTATTATCCAGTGCAAAAATACACATGCATGTTTAAAATAATAATATTATCATGCTTAGAAAAATATATGAATACGATATAATGAGTTTTTCAATGAGTTCTGAGATGATGCGTGTTCATGAGAAAAGTGGGCACTTTATTTTGGCGGTGACTGTAGATGGTTGAAGCTCCGGAACGGGGTTGTGTGGTTGCTCATCGATATCATACTCAGTTTCTGCGTGTTTCACTTTGTTTAAATGTAATCGACACGAATCACAGATTGATAAAAACGTATCCAACGGAATTCGGCAGTTCATTTATATTAGCCCTTGAATAATGTATTCGTTTAATTTACGAAGCTTTACCAAGCACCGTGGTTTAGGAAAGGGTTTGCAACACTTCCCCTTATTGAATTCCATTTTGAAATTATTATTAAACACTCAAAACAAATTTGTTACTGATGCTTTCCGAGAAGTGGAACGAATTTATATACTAAAGGGTGATACGGTCAAAATTTGGTCAAGGGAAAACGCGTGTAAATCGGTGAAATCGTTTATTTAAAAAATCAAATTTAATTTCTTTTTCAAGTTCAATTAGTATAAAATTCAGGAAAAATATTCAGTTAGGCTTCCGCTTTTCCAAATCCGAATTGCCGGGCCTTACGCTTGACCCCTGCCATCAGATTTTGTACAGCCACCTTGTCCACCTTCTTCGCCGCAGAAAGCCAGTTTGCCTTGAACTGCTGCTCGTCCTTAGCAGTTTTTTTGGTCTTCTTTAGGTTCCGCTTGACAATAGCCCAGTATTTCTCAATTGGGCGGAGCTCTGGCGTGTTGGGAGGGTTCTTGTCCTTGGGAACCACCTGCACGTTGTTGGCGGCGTACCACTCCATGGCCTTTTTACCGTAATGGCAAGATGCCAAATCCGGCCAAAACAGTACGGAACAACCGTGTTTCTTCAGGAAAGGCAGCAGACGTTTATTCAAACACTCTTTCACGTAAATTTCTTGGTAGACAGTCCCGGAAGCTATGAAAATGCTGCTTTTCAAGCCACAGGTACAGATGGCTTGCCAAACCAGATATTTCTTTGCGAACTTTGACAGTTTCGTGTGCTTGAAAATATCTGCTACCTTTCCCCTTCCTTTTGCCGTATAAAACTCCTGTCCCGGAAGCTGCTTGTAGTCGGCTTTGACGTAGGTTTCGTCGTCCATTACCACGCAGTCAAACTTCGTCAGCATCGTCGTGTACAGCCTCCGGGATCGCGCTTTGGCCGTCGTATTTTGTTTATCATCGCGATTTGGAGTCACTACCTTCTTGTAAGTCGATAGTCCGGCTCGTTTTTTGGCTCGATGCACGGTTGTAGACGATACACTCAGCTTATTTGCGGCATCTCGGAGAGATAGGTTAGGGTTTCGCTTGAAACTACCGGCAACTCTCTTTGTCGTCTCAGCGGCTTCCGGTTTTCGATTTCCCCCCGATACAGACTTCTTGGCTGTCGACAAACGTTCCCCAAACACTTTAATTACATTTGTAACGGTTGATTTGGCAACTTTTAGCGATTTTGCCAACTTTGCGTGCGAGTAGCTCGGATTTTCGCGATGCGCGAGCAAAATTTTGATACGCTGCTCTTCTTGCTTGGACGGCATTTTGACAACTGAAGAGTGAATTCCAAAATCAAAATAGGAGCAACATTCTACACACACACACCTTCAAAATGAGGGGTGTTCAGGTTTTTTAAATGCAAAATTGAAAGAAATACGTCAAGTTGATATTGACCAAATTTTGACCGTATCGCCCTTTACATACAGGTAGTTTTAGATTTCTAGGTATACTATCGGCAATACCCAGCAGCGGGCTATCCAACGGACGAGTTTTTCAAGCTACTGAGAGCCTTTGATGCTACCTAAAATTCAGGAAGGCGGTAAGTGGGTCCAACATTTGAACAAAACAGATTATAAGCTTTAGAAGACCCATAGCGCTGACGTCGTTGGCAAAATATATTTTCCTTTTTTTTTTCTCGTTTTGGGGCAGACCGTTTGGTCCATAACAGCCAAGTCTTGTGTTATGACAGCTTTAGACGTCTTTTATGTTTTAACTCGACCGATGCGTTAAATTTCTTATCATTTCAGTGCCGGATGGTTACTCATTATATATCAATCAAATTTATTTATTTGTTGCATATCGTGTTTTCTCAAATATTGATTCCGGTCTGTTCCAAGAATCCAACGATGTCCTTTAACTTTTGGACATTGGTGCTCGTTAGAATGTCAAGCAGTTTTTCTTTTTGAACTAAAATTGGAAATTTCCTACGAATAGTGTCAAATTTTGGACAATAGTATAAAATGTGCATGATATTTTCAGTGACATCACAGTTATAACATTTATCGCTATGAATCAATCCCCATTTGTTGAGTCTTTAGTCGCTAAATGTCCTGTTCTCAGGCGATTTATGATAATTGTATCTTTAGCAGTTAATTCTATACCTTTAAACCATGGATTTAACGTAAAATCTTGTATTATTTTGTAGTGATAAATACCTTTTTCCTCTGAGATTAGTTTGTATCTTTGAGTCCACATAGGGAAGGTCCATTAATTATGTCACGCAGTAAGGGGGGGGGGGGGTTTGAGAAAACGTGACGATCCATACAAAAAAACTCGAAGGTTCATACAAAAAATGTGTCAAAGGGGGGGGGGGGGTTGGTTTATATAAAGTCAAGTTTTGCGTGACGTAATTAATGGACGTTCCCATACATGTTTCAATTTTTAAGTTTAGTATCAAATCATCTTTAGTAATTGGAAGGTTTTCTATTTGTTGTCTATTAGTGCCCATTTTAGCTCGCAAGTCTGCTCTTCCGTTGCCAATTAGCCCTGTGTGTCTGGGAATCCATTGGCTCGTAAATTTTTCTATGTTTGATTTATTGATTATCCTGGGTAGTTCACATATCAAGTAATTATCTATGTTAGTTTTGTTTTTTAGAAGTTGAGTTGCGCTCTGAGAATCCGTTAGTATGACTGCTATTTTAATATTTTTAGAAATTACATATTCCATGGCTTTCAGTATTGCCACGATTTCTGCATTCATTATTGCGTTTTCAGTCTACCACTATAAGGTATTCGCTCTAAGCTGTCATATATTCCATAACCTGTTCGTCCATCAATTTCTGAACCATCCGTAAAAATCAAGTATTCCTCTTTATATTCATTTTCAATCATTTCTTATATCATATTTTTCTGCATTTCAGTTGAAAATATCTTTTCCTGGTGTTTATGTTGTACAATTTATTATACATTTCGAAAAACCAACTCTTGTTCTTGGAGAATCTAGAAAAGCTAATGAAAAGGTCGTATTTTCGAAAATTATTCCAGCATGATAAAATTAAATCGCAAGTATCTCGAAAACGGATGCTCTTACGAAGGTCATCATCAGGAGCTTAAAAATAAGAATACGTTTATTCCCGCGAATATTAAAATTTTGAGAAATGCACCGAAACTTTTCCGAAAGTTGATGTTCTAGAAACTTTTGTCAGTAGAATCCTCCTTCGATGATTTCCGAACACCACTTCTGGCTAGATGAACTGAAATGCGTAGGCGTTGTCTGTGTAGAAATAATTATATAATTAGTTCTATTAAAATATTTAGGAATTCATCAATTTATTACGTCATGCAGAATTCAGGTAAAACCCGAAAAAAAAATTCTAATAGATTTACAATTAAATGTATTGTAACCATACCATAGAATCTGTGGTATGTACAATTTATAGTATTGTAAACAACGATAAGATCACAATAGGAGTTATTGTTTCCGCATTTGAATCTAATGTAAATTGAGATATCGACAATAGAAAAGGGGGTTTAACTGCAGAAAAAATCATTTTTTTCGGAACAAATTTGAATCAATTACTATTAATTGTATTGTTTCACAATTGTTGAAAATCCTAGCAAATGGAGTGAATAGTAGATCTATTGTAAAGTCAATATGCATTTTTCATTTATCTGATTCATGAACAATAAGATTCATGGTCGGAAATAGAGTTTAATGTTATTTTATATTATTGTATTGTAATTGTATGGTTATTTTTATCCGGGCAACCCCGTCTCCCTTCGTCAGCATTTTTTTTTTTTGTACCTTGTACCCCATATGTAAAAAACCCCCCCCCTTTTTTTAAAAGGAAAAGTGGGCCTTAATTGATGTTAAAGCTACGTACCATCGCGAAACGATTAAAAAATGCTGAAATGGGGCCAAATTTCGGCGACCAAATTTCCGAGGTACCGTTCGCATTATTGTGTTACTACTGCTATTTTAGTACCTCTACGCAGGAAGCACACCATTGTAGGAAATAGCTCTCTGCCTGCGACAGACATAAAAAATGTACCGTGATACTTTAGGCTCTTTGACGTACAACAGTACTGTTCGAACTTGTTAATTTGGTCGTAGAGGTGGCCCAACCAACGAATTCCCACTCTATCTTGAATTGTAAATCTCTAGCCTGTACTAGTAACACAACTTACCATTATTCCGTTGTAAGATCTGAAATGCGTAAAACATTCAAAATTTCGAATGTTTTTGATTTTGCATCTAACATCATGATTAGCAAGTCATGCGTCTCTGCCATGCTTTTTGCAATTATGTTGAAGTTACTCGACGTTGGCTCGGTTTGAGTTATTTCCTTAGCCATCTCAAGTATTTCGGATGAAACATTAGTAACTCTCCTATTTCTTGTGGGTAAACTTCTTTTTACTTGGTGACACACTTTTGCACGAGTTTCGCAAATGAGTGCGTATGGCCCCGGAGTGTTAAATGCCGGGTCCTTTCCCAGCGTTTCTCCAGAAAAAAAATGACTGTGAATAATGATGAATGCTGTAGATTTCAAGTAGGTTATTGATAAACTATAATGATAACGTACGTAATCTGGGCTGCCTTCTGAGAGCTTGGTTTTTTTTCAAAGCAGGATAAGTTTCAATAATCTTTATAGCCAATGTCATCTTCTGATGTGTAGTGGGATATATGAAATGTTATAAAATTGGAAGTTTTGGAAGGCAAGAAATGTTTCTAAGTTGACTCGAGCCCCTCCCTTCTCTGAAAGGAGGGCTCATATACAAGTGAAACACAAATTTCGGAATAACTCGAGAACTTATCAAGTTAATGGAACCCAATTTGGCATTTGGAGGTTTTCGAAGGCAAGAAATGTTTCTAAGATGGTTTGAGACCCCTCCGCCTTCTGGAAGGGTAGACTCCCATAAAAATAAAACATAATTTTTAGCATAACTCGAGAGCCAATGAAGCAAATGAAACCAAATTTGGCATGTTAAGGTTTTTGGAGCCAAGAAATGTTTCTATAGCAGTTCAATACCCCTCCCCATTTTGAAGGGGAGGGGGGCTCCCCCCTACAAATAAAAAGCAAATTTCTGCATGACTCGAGAACTAATCAAGTATATGAAACCACTTTTAGCATATGGAGGTTTTTGGAGGCTAGATTTCTATATACATAAAAATGAATTTCTGTCTGTCAGACCCTTATAGACACGGAAAGTTCTGAACCGACCAACGTGAAAATTTATATGAAGGGGTTTTTGGGGCTGAGGAAGGTTCTTATGATTGTTTGAGACCCCTTCTCTCTCAGGAAGGGGCGCTCTCATACAAACCCGAGACCTAATCAAGCAAATCGAATCAAATTTAGCATGTGGGGGGTTTTGAAGGCAAGAATGTTTCTATGGTAGTTCAAGACCCCTCCCTTTCTGAGGGGGGGGGGGCTTCAAACAAATGAAACTCACATTTTTATTATAATCGATGAGCCCAGTGTGATGGTTCGAGAACTAATTAAGCAAATGGAACCAAATTTGGCATGTGGAGGGTTTCGAAGTCAATGATTGTATGGTGGTTTGAGAAACCGCCCCCCTTTGGAAGGGAGGGCTCCCATACAAATGAAACACAAATTTCAACCAAAAATGAGAATTATCCAGGGTACTTAAACACAAACCGTGTATTTCTCGGGTAAGAAGCATGTTTTGATAGAAGTTTGAACCCCTGCTTATTCAAGAAGAAAAAAACTCATTTCGAAAAAAAAACCATAAACGTGACAGTTATATTAAATTTTCCTTCATTTAAATGCAAGCGTAGCAGCGCACGCACCGGGTTCAGCTAGTATACAATAAAACTTGGACATCTTCACATATCAAATGGATATGTGCAGAGTTTTCACTCTTCCAAAATCGAAAATGGACATTCTTGATCCTGGCGTGTATATAGTTTAGGTAAACACTACCAAAATACCATGTAAATTTCTGTCCCCTCAAACAGACACATGCTAGCGTTCTTTAGCCCATAAGATTGGGTTGAAAGAGATGAGAAAATAAATTCAATCGAACACATCTTTCGTCTTATAGCGTATGTGTCAGTTGAAGGAGACATAATTTTACACGAAATCTGTCTTTACGTTCCCTGGCTTTTTACAAACATGAATTACGTCTCGTGTAAAATTCATAATTTCTAAGTGTGTAAAGTGTGTGTTTAAAACGACCTCAGTGTGTGATAATATAAAACGACCTCACCAATGTTCCTTACCTGATGCTGAAAAGCTCGTCCGGATGCGGGAGCGGGGCACTAAAGAACAAAAAATGTGGGAAAAATTCCGACGCACAATCCATCTTCAGAAACACGCCCATAACACACTATGAAAGGAATTCCATTCATAACGTCCTCGAAAAGCACTCGGAGGAACTATAAGTTCACCATTTATTTTAGTTGAATGAAAGAATGATTTTTTAATTTATTTCCACGAAAACGACGCTGCAAAAGCAAAACACGTCATTTTCAAAGCACGGCTTGCTGCGATCCATTCATTTTATGTGAATACAGGTTAAGTTAAAAGTTGATATTAAAGAGACCAAGCACGAATGTAATGTTTGAGCCTCATTATTTTCTGACGCAAACTGTATAGTAGACATAATTCAAAGCGGTTATTTCACCGGATCGTAACTTACGTTAATAATAACAAGGACTAACTTCATCCTTAATAAAAACTGGCTTCATCAATCATTATTTACCCGTTTGTTCATCAATACAAGTCCGGACCCAGTTTTTCCCTTCGCAAAAGATGTTTATCACCCATTTTCGTGGAAAAACTAACACTCACGCACATTCCGACTAAAAACGAGAAAGCGGATCCTTGATCAAACTAGCCACCAAACCACCGCAAAATCTATAGTGAAAGGTTCAATTGGGTTCAAATATTCCAACCTTTTCGAGGTTCGGCTTTTGATAGAATATCAATTGTTTGTATGGAATAGAATGCATTCAATAACAGAAAATTAGTGACGGTAATTTAATAGCAGTCGTAAGATGGTTTAGATCATCCTCTACAAAGCTGATGAAGAAGAAGCAGTTGGCATTCAAAATTTTTAAGTTTAGTATCAAATCATCTTTAGTAATTGGAAGGTTTTCTATTTGTTGTCTATTAGTGCCCATTTTAGCTCGCAAGTCTGCTCTTCCGTTGCCAATTAGCCCTGTGTGTCTGGGAATCCATTGGCTCGTAAATTTTTCTATGTTTGATTTATTGATTATCCTGGGTAGTTCACATATCAAGTAATTATCTATGTTAGTTTTGTTTTTTAGAAGTTGAGTTGCGCTCTGAGAATCCGTTAGTATGACTGCTATTTTAATATTTTTAGAAATTACATATTCCATGGCTTTCAGTATTGCCACGATTTCTGCATTCATTATTGCGTTTTCAGTCTACCACTATAAGGTATTCGCTCTAAGCTGTCATATATTCCATAACCTGTTCGTCCATCAATTTCTGAACCATCCGTAAAAATCAAGTATTCCTCTTTATATTCATTTTCAATCATTTCTTATATCATATTTTTCTGCATTTCAGTTGAAAATATCTTTTCCTGGTGTTTATGTTGTACAATTTATTATACATTTCGAAAAACCAACTCTTGTTCTTGGAGAATCTAGAAAAGCTAATGAAAAGGTCGTATTTTCGAAAATTATTCCAGCATGATAAAATTAAATCGCAAGTATCTCGAAAACGGATGCTCTTACGAAGGTCATCATCAGGAGCTTAAAAATAAGAATACGTTTATTCCCGCGAATATTAAAATTTTGAGAAATGCACCGAAACTTTTCCGAAAGTTGATGTTCTAGAAACTTTTGTCAGTAGAATCCTCCTTCGATGATTTCCGAACACCACTTCTGGCGAGATGAACTGAAATGCGTAGGCGTTGTCTGTGTAGAAATAATTATATAATTAGTTCTATTAAAATATTTAGGAATTCATCAATTTATTACGTCATGCAGAATTCAGGTAAAACCCGAAAAAAAAATTCTAATAGATTTACAATTAAATGTATTGTAACCATACCATAGAATCTGTGGTATGTACAATTTATAGTATTGTAAACAACGATAAGATCACAATAGGAGTTATTGTTTCCGCATTTGAATCTAATGTAAATTGAGATATCGACAATAGAAAAGGGGGTTTAACTGCAGAAAAAATCATTTTTTTCGGAACAAATTTGAATCAATTACTATTAATTGTATTGTTTCACAATTGTTGAAAATCCTAGCAAATGGAGTGAATAGTAGATCTATTGTAAAGTCAATATGCATTTTTCATTTATCTGATTCATGAACAATAAGATTCATGGTCGGAAATAGAGTTTAATGTTATTTTATATTATTGTATTGTAATTGTATGGTTATTTTTATCCGGGCAACCCCGTCTCCCTTCGTCAGCATTTATTTTTTCTGTACCTTGTACCACATATGTAAGAATCCACCCCCATTCTTTAAATGCGAAACGTACTGGACCTTTAATTGATGTTAAAGCTACGTACCATCGCGAAACGATTAAAAAATGCTGAAATGGGGCCAAATTTCGGCGACCAAATTTCCGAGGTACCGTTCGCATTATTGTGTTACTACTGCTATTTTAGTACCTCTACGCAGGAAGCACACCATTGTAGGAAATAGCTCTCTGCCTGCGACAGACATAAAAAATGTACCGTGATACTTTAGGCTCTTTGACGTACAACAGTACTGTTCGAACTTGTTAATTTGGTCGTAGAGGTGGCCCAACCAACGAATTCCCACTCTATCTTGAATTGTAAATCTCTAGCCTGTACTAGTAACACAACTTACCATTATTCCGTTGTAAGATCTGAAATGCGTAAAACATTCAAAATTTCGAATGTTTTTGATTTTGCATCTAACATCATGATTAGCAAGTCATGCGTCTCTGCCATGCTTTTTGCAATTATGTTGAAGTTACTCGACGTTGGCTCGGTTTGAGTTATTTCCTTAGCCATCTCAAGTATTTCGGATGAAACATTAGTAACTCTCCTATTTCTTGTGGGTAAACTTCTTTTTACTTGGTGACACACTTTTGCACGAGTTTCGCAAATGAGTGCGTATGGCCCCGGAGTGTTAAATGCCGGGTCCTTTCCCAGCGTTTCTCCAGAAAAAAAATGACTGTGAATAATGATGAATGCTGTAGATTTCAAGTAGGTTATTGATAAACTATAATGATAACGTACGTAATCTGGGCTGCCTTCTGAGAGCTTGGTTTTTTTTCAAAGCAGGATAAGTTTCAATAATCTTTATAGCCAATGTCATCTTCTGATGTGTAGTGGGATATATGAAATGTTATAAAATTGGAAGTTTTGGAAGGCAAGAAATGTTTCTAAGTTGACTCGAGCCCCTCCCTTCTCTGAAAGGAGGGCTCATATACAAGTGAAACACAAATTTCGGAATAACTCGAGAACTTATCAAGTTAATGGAACCCAATTTGGCATTTGGAGGTTTTCGAAGGCAAGAAATGTTTCTAAGATGGTTTGAGACCCCTCCGCCTTCTGGAAGGGTAGACTCCCATAAAAATAAAACATAATTTTTAGCATAACTCGAGAGCCAATGAAGCAAATGAAACCAAATTTGGCATGTTAAGGTTTTTGGAGCCAAGAAATGTTTCTATAGCAGTTCAATACCCCTCCCCATTTTGAAGGGGAGGGGGGCTCCCCCTACAAATAAAAAGCAAATTTCTGCATGACTCGAGAACTAATCAAGTATATGAAACCACTTTTAGCATATGGAGGTTTTTGGAGGCTAGATTTCTATATACATAAAAATGAATTTCTGTCTGTCAGACCCTTATAGACACGGAAAGTTCTGAACCGACCAACGTGAAAATTTATATGAAGGGGTTTTTGGGGCTGAGGAAGGTTCTTATGATTGTTTGAGACCCCTTCTCTCTCAGGAAGGGGCGCTCTCATACAAACCCGAGACCTAATCAAGCAAATCGAATCAAATTTAGCATGTGGGGGGTTTTGAAGGCAAGAATGTTTCTATGGTAGTTCAAGACCCCTCCCTTTCTGAGGGGGGGGGGGGCTTCAAACAAATGAAACTCACATTTTTATTATAATCGATGAGCCCAGTGTGATGGTTCGAGAACTAATTAAGCAAATGGAACCAAATTTGGCATGTGGAGGGTTTCGAAGTCAATGATTGTATGGTGGTTTGAGAAACCGCCCCCCTTTGGAAGGGAGGGCTCCCATACAAATGAAACACAAATTTCAACCAAAAATGAGAATTATCCAGGGTACTTAAACACAAACCGTGTATTTCTCGGGTAAGAAGCATGTTTTGATAGAAGTTTGAACCCCTGCTTATTCAAGAAGAAAAAAACTCATTTCGAAAAAAAAACCATAAACGTGACAGTTATATTAAATTTTCCTTCATTTAAATGCAAGCGTAGCAGCGCACGCACCGGGTTCAGCTAGTATACAATAAAACTTGGACATCTTCACATATCAAATGGATATGTGCAGAGTTTTCACTCTTCCAAAATCGAAAATGGACATTCTTGATCCTGGCGTGTATATAGTTTAGGTAAACACTACCAAAATACCATGTAAATTTCTGTCCCCTCAAACAGACACATGCTAGCGTTCTTTAGCCCATAAGATTGGGTTGAAAGAGATGAGAAAATAAATTCAATCGAACACATCTTTCGTCTTATAGCGTATGTGTCAGTTGAAGGAGACATAATTTTACACGAAATCTGTCTTTACGTTCCCTGGCTTTTTACAAACATGAATTACGTCTCGTGTAAAATTCATAATTTCTAAGTGTGTAAAGTGTGTGTTTAAAACGACCTCAGTGTGTGATAATATAAAACGACCTCACCAATGTTCCTTACCTGATGCTGAAAAGCTCGTCCGGATGCGGGAGCGGGGCACTAAAGAACAAAAAATGTGGGAAAAATTCCGACGCACAATCCATCTTCAGAAACACGCCCATAACACACTATGAAAGGAATTCCATTCATAACGTCCTCGAAAAGCACTCGGAGGAACTATAAGTTCACCATTTATTTTAGTTGAATGAAAGAATGATTTTTTAATTTATTTCCACGAAAACGACGCTGCAAAAGCAAAACACGTCATTTTCAAAGCACGGCTTGCTGCGATCCATTCATTTTATGTGAATACAGGTTAAGTTAAAAGTTGATATTAAAGAGACCAAGCACGAATGTAATGTAATGCCTCATTATTTTCTGACGCAAACTGTATAGTAGACATAATTCAAAGCGGTTATTTCACCGGATCGTAACTTACGTTAATAATAACAAGGACTAACTTCATCCTTAATAAAAACTGGCTTCATCAATCATTATTTACCCGTTTGTTCATCAATACAAGTCCGGACCCAGTTTTTCCCTTCGCAAAAGATGTTTATCACCCATTTTCGTGGAAAAACTAACACTCACGCACATTCCGACTAAAAACGAGAAAGCGGATCCTTGATCAAACTAGCCACCAAACCACCGCAAAATCTATAGTGAAAGGTTCAATTGGGTTCAAATATTCCAACCTTTTCGAGGTTCGGCTTTTGATAGAATATCAATTGTTTGTATGGAATAGAATGCATTCAATAACAGAAAATTAGTGACGGTAATTTAATAGCAGTCGTAAGATGGTTTAGATCATCCTCTACAAAGCTGATGAAGAAGAAGCAGTTGGCATTCAAAATTCCAATGAAATTTTCCACCTATGAATGTGCAATTTTGGAATCAAGTGCTCCGTAAGAGATAAGCGGAAGCAGCCCATTGAGAGAACTGTCATAATCAGAACCAATTGAACATATTTTGCCCTGCCGTAAGTGCTAACAGCCCCTAAGAACAGCGAGCCCAACAAACGTAAGTGTCGAATAACTGCTTGGTCAAACAAATTTGGAGAAGTTATTCAGCTTTCTAGAAGAAAAAGCTGGACAACTTCTCCAAATTTGTTTCAACAAACAGCATTGATGTTTGTTGGGAGAACATCATTGCCAAATCGTCGGAATGAATTTCCGCATATCTCTTACTTTGAGGATCACTAGTAGAAAGTGAAGTTTTTACTTGTGTTAGATTTGTTTAGTTTTCTCGTTGTTTCTTGCTTTTTTATATAGAATTTAACTACTACTTTTTTGAAGAAAATTAATTATTTCAAATTATATGCAGGAATGTAGAAAAGTTTTACGTATTTTAAAACAAGGAAAATTTATTATGCTCAACTGCCACTTGTCGGTTTTTACTACCACTAGTGAGTAAACAAGATGATTCAATTACTTGCACCGACAAACTCGTACTTGGCCAGAAATTGGCCAACAAAAAAAGCTGCAACAACATATGTTTGTGCGCCATAAAACGTGGAAATTTAATTTTTCAGCACTCCCGTTACCATACTGCCACCGTTCACTGCCGGAAGAAGCCAGCCGTGTGAATGCCACCACAAACGACGCCGACCGTGCCAAAGTGCGTATGGTTCGTAAAGAACCGCATTCGGTAAAACGACATCGCCGAAAAATACTGCCATGACAAACGCGTTTGTTGCGACACTTTATATACTTTTGTTCTCTGCCTGCTTTCACATAAATTCCAAATTTATGCTGTATCGGGCTCGCAAGCACTTGTTTGTAAATATTTTACGAGAAACCTAAACTGAATTCTCAATTCTGCCACTGAATTCGGTGAACCTCCCAACAAATGCCGATTGTTTGTAACGATTCGTAAGAACAAGAGTTGATTAACATGAGAAAAACTGGTCATTAAAAAATTATGTTATAATTTGCGACAATATTGAATTGTTATGCCTCCAGAGCACGACTTTTGGTTTCCCTAGTAGCCCGATGTAGACAACCCTTCCACGATGTTTTGGGAATGCGTGATCTCCCCTACATGCAAGCGATTTACGAATTCCTTTGTTTGTCTGATCTAAGAGTGTAACGCCATCCCCCTTCCATCCCGTCTAGTAAATTCCCTGCCATTGTGTCCCAGTTACTATCCTTTTGTTTCCATGCTACTTGTACCTGCCCAGCAAGCTGTGGTCACCAATCTGCGGCTTAATTCCTGAAAGGGACTACAGGGACCGTGGATTTGGTAGATGTCCCAACCAACAGCAGCTAATAATACCTTCAATAAGTTACCTGCCTAGCCCCTTCCAAACGATAATGTGACCCATTAACCTCGAGCTAGCCACGAGTAATTGGCACCCCATTTTACTAAAATTGGAAAATTATACATTGTTAATATCAATATTGAATATCGGCTCCGTAAAGTATTACACACGCCTGAGCCTAACAAATAAACGAACTAATTAAAAAAAAAAAACAAAATTGAGTTGTTCAGTAATAGGCATACAAAAATACGGCAGGAATGAGTGGAGAGCTGTTCAACCGGTGGAAACATAACTGTCACATATGCTATGGGATTTCGTATACATGCGTGAGGTAACTCTCCGTCCAAAGCAGTCTCGAATGAACTAAAACGTCTACAGCAGACGTACAGTTTAAAGAGACGTTAAACAAAATGAATGAATCTCCTTCCAAATCCGTCTCGAATGAACTAAAACGTCTACAGCAGACGTACAGTTTAAAGAGACGTTATTAGGATGAATGAATCTTCGTGCAAAAGCTGTCTCGAATGAACTAAAACTTCTACAGCAGACGTACTCTGAGAACAATTCTATCGTTTTACCTACAATTTAATCATGGTTAAGATGACTATTGCATATAATAGTTACAATAACCGTGAAAACGGAAGAATTCACCACGTTCATGGCATTTTTGACTATGATCATGGTAACAAGGACTATTCCGACATTATGGTAAATGTTGAATCAACTATTGTTAATGGGAGTTTTGACCATGATCATAGTCGGTTCAAAATCATTATACTGCAATAGTCATCCTAACCCCCAATAATGTTAAGATTCATTCCGCATCGAACGCTGAAGTGCTTCGGTCGAGTTTGGTTTTCGCACTCCGCACTACGTTTATTTTCAAACCCGTAATAAACCACGCGGTAATTGCGTTTAGTGCAAATATAGTGGATTGTTTTCAACCGCCGAAACCCAGCCGAGCGTTCCTTAAGGGAAGCAGACAACCCCGGCCGAGCCCGACGGATGTTCTGTCCAGGTGTCGCTGCAAAAGCAAAACACGTCATTTTCAAAGCACGGCTTGCTGCGATCCATTCATTTTATGTGAATACAGGTTAAGTTAAAAGTTGATATTAAAGAGACCAAGCACGAATGTAATGTTTGAGCCTCATTATTTTCTGACGCAAACTGTATAGTAGACATAATTCAAAGCGGTTATTTCACCGGATCGTAACTTACGTTAATAATAACAAGGACTAACTTCATCCTTAATAAAAACTGGCTTCATCAATCATTATTTACCCGTTTGTTCATCAATACAAGTCCGGACCCAGTTTTTCCCTTCGCAAAAGATGTTTATCACCCATTTTCGTGGAAAAACTAACACTCACGCACATTCCGACTAAAAACGAGAAAGCGGATCCTTGATCAAACTAGCCACCAAACCACCGCAAAATCTATAGTAAAAGGTTCAATTGGGTTCAAATATTCCAACCTTTTCGAGGTTCGGCTTTTGATAGAATATCAATTGTTTGTATGGAATAGAATGCATTCAATAACAGAAAATTAGTGACGGTAATTTAATAGCAGGCGTAAGATGGTTTAGATCATCCTCTACAAAGCTGAAGAAGAAGAAGCAGTTGGCATTCAAAATTCCAATGAAATTTTCCACCTATGAATGTGCAATTTTGGAATCAAGTGCTCCGTAAGAGATAAGCGGAAGCAGCCCATTGAGAGAACTGTCATAATCAGAACCAATTGAACATATTTTGCCCTGCCGCAAGTGCTAACAGCCCCTAAGAACAGCGAGCCCAACAAACGTAAGTGTCGAATAACTGCTTGGTCAAACAAATTTGGAGAAGTTATTCATCTTTCTAGAAGAAAAAGCTGGACAACTTCTCCAAATTTGTTTCAACAAACAGCATTGATGTTTGTTGGGAGAACATCATTGCCAAATCGTCGGAATGAATTTCCGCATATCTCTTACTTTGAGGATCACTAGTAGAAAGTGAAGTTTTTACTTGTGTTAGATTTGTTTAGTTTTCTCGTTGTTTCTTGCTTTTTTAAATAGAATTTAACTACTACTTTTTTTGAAGAAAATTAATTATTTCAAATTATATGCAGGAATGTAGAAAAGTTTTACGTATTTTAAAACAAGGAAAATTTATTATGCTCAACTGCCACTTGTCGGTTTTTACTACCACTAGTGAGTAAACAAGATGATTCAATTACTTGCACCGACAAACTCGTACTTGGCCAGAAATTGGCCAACAAAAAAAGCTGCAACAACATATGTTTGTGCGCCATAAAACGTGGAAATTTAATTTTTCAGCACTCCCGTTACCATACTGCCACCGTTCACTGCCGGAAGAAGCCAGCCGTGTGAATGCCACCACAAACGACGCCGACCGTGCCAAAGTGCGTATGGTTTGTAAAGAACAGCATTAGGTAAAACGACATCGCCGAAAAATACTGCCATGACAAACGCGTTTGTTGCGACACTTTATATACTTTTGTTCTCTGCCTGCTTTCACATAAATTCCAAATTT
Organism: Aedes koreicus; assembly: GCA_024533555.2. NCBI lineage: Eukaryota > Metazoa > Arthropoda > Insecta > Diptera > Culicidae > Aedes > Aedes koreicus. The sequence goes on from JAHHFK020003968.1 coordinate 138,016, forward strand.
ATGCTGTATCGGGCTCGCAAGCACTTGTTTGTAAATATTTTACGAGAAACCTAAACTGAATTCTCAATTCTGCCACTGAATTCGGTGAACCTCCCAACAAATGCCGATTGTTTGTAACGATTCGTAAGAACAAGAGTTGATTAACATGGGAAAAACTGGTCATTAAAAAATTATGTTATAATTTGCGACAATATTGAATTGTTATGCCTCCAGAGCACGACTTTTGGTTTCCCTAGTAGCCCGATGTAGACAACCCTTCCACGATGTTTTGGGAATGCGTGATCTCCCCTACATGCAAGCGATTTACGAATTCCTTTGTTTGTCTGATCTAAGAGTGTAACGCCATCCCCCTTCCATCCCGTCTAGTAAATTCCCTGCCATTGTGTCCCAGTTACTATCCTTTTGTTTCCATGCTACTTGTACCTGCCCAGCAAGCTGTGGTCACCAATCTGCGGCTTAATTCCTGAAAGGGACTACAGGGACCGTGGATTTGGTAGATGTCCCAACCAACAGCAGCTAATAATACCTTCAATAAGTTACCTGCCTAGCCCCTTCCAAACGATAATGTGACCCATTAACCTCGAGCTAGCCACGAGTAATTGGCACCCCATTTTACTAAAATTGGAAAATTATACATTGTTAATATCAATATTGAATATCGGCTCCGTAAAGTATTACACACGCCTGAGCCTAACAAATAAACGAACTAATTAAAAAAAAAAAAAAACAAAATTGAGTTGTTCAGTAATAGGCATACAAAAATACGGCAGGAATGAGTGGAGAGCTGTTCAACCGGTGGAAACATAACTGTCACATATGCTATGGGATTTCGTATACATGCGTGAGGTAACTCTCCGTCCAAAGCAGTCTCGAATGAACTAAAACGTCTACAGCAGACGTACAGTTTAAAGAGACGTTAAACAAAATGAATGAATCTCCTTCCAAATCCGTCTCGAATGAACTAAAACGTCTACAGCAGACGTACAGTTTAAAGAGACGTTATTAGGATGAATGAATCTTCGTGCAAAAGCTGTCTCGAATGAACTAAAACTTCTACAGCAGACGTACTCTGAGAACAATTCTATCGTTTTACCTACAATTTAATCATGGTTAAGATGACTATTGCATATAATAGTTACAATAACCGTGAAAACGGAAGAATTCACCACGTTCATGGCATTTTTGACTATGATCATGGTAACAAGGACTATTCCGACATTATGGTAAATGTTGAATCAACTATTGTTAATGGGAGTTTTGACCATGATCATAGTCGGTTCAAAATCATTATACTGCAATAGTCATCCTAACCCCCAATAATGTTAAGATTCATTCCGCATCGAACGCTGAAGTGCTTCGGTCGAGTTTGGTTTTCGCACTCCGCACTACGTTTATTTTCAAACCCGTAATAAACCACGCGGTAATTGCGTTTAGTGCAAATATAGTGGATTGTTTTCAACCGCCGAAACCCAGCCGAGCGTTCCTTAAGGGAAGCAGACAACCCCGGCCGAGCCCGACGGATGTTCTGTCCAGGTACCTGCCGGTACACTCATTTCACAACCGGAGGAAAAAGGGTAACGCCAGTAGCGTTATCACAGCAGTGACGGTCATAGCCCCATCCATAGCCGGTCAGCAACCGGTGCTCTGTCTATAGCACAGAGGCAGCGTAAGGGCAAGTAGCACATTTTCATTTTCGTTTTTGTTCCCCCATCTGCTAGTATTTTGTGTATCTCTCTCCCATATAGTAAAACGTTGTGCATAGGGTGGTCCAAAAAAATCATCTGATTTTTATTTATTTATTACATTTTTTTTTTGTTCGCTGAATTTGTTTTTGTATGGATGATTCTACGGGGGGTGACTTGCCTCCCAAAGATGTTTTTAGGGCGCGCTGTTATCAGCCGTCTTCTGCCTCTCCTTGGGTTGTCTACTTTTGGCAGAAAGTGAAAGACCTAGACTTTTAGGGAATTAAAAGAAATTTGACGCGTCGCTATCCTGGGTCCAAATTTCATCAGGTCAACCGAAACAAACTTCGTGTTACTGCACCTACGTATAAAATTGCAAATGAAATTGCCAGTGATGCAGGTTATAATGTCAAGTACTACGTCTGCATCCCATCTCGAGATGTGGAGATAGATGGTGTGGTTTCTGCAGTGAGCCTGACGTGTGAAGACGTTATGGAAGGTAAGGGCGACTTCCAAATTCTGCTTCGTCTACCATTGAAATTCTGGAATGCAAACAATTGCATGCAGGATCAATGGTGGATGGAAAAAAGACGTATTCACCATCGGAGTCGCTACAAGTGACCTTCGCCGGATCAGTTCTCCCAAAATTTGTTGAAATTGATAAGGTTGTTTTTCCAGTGTGCCTTTTTGTACCAAGGGTATTTTATTGTACCAAGTGCAAACAGTTGGGTCATACGGCTTCTTTTTGCAACAACAAGCCCCGTTGTGGCAAATGCGGCCAAAGGCATATAGAGGATGCTTGCTAATAGGAAGCACCAAAGTGTGCTTACTGTGGCAAAGAGCCTCTCCACGATATGCAAAACTGCCGCGTGTACAAGAAGCACACTGGTAATGTGAGACGTTCCATACAGGAATGTTCCAAACAGACGTATGCAGAAATGTTAAAGTCGCAAAACGGAGCGTCTGCATCGTCTGTATCAGCCGCTCAAAATGAAAATCCTTTTTTGATTTTGTCTTCCGACGAACTAGACTCTGACGTAGCCGATGAGAGTGAATTTCCGGAGGTACACGCCCCCGGTAAAAGGAAGCCCACTAGTTCCCCGGGTGTGCGCCAGAAACTAATTAAACCCACTCTCAAAAGCTTGCGAAAAAATGGAGGCTGCGGGGGTCAAGTTAAAAACCGAATAAACCGGTAATAACTGATGAGTCCGTTCCTGGCTGTAGTTATACCAGCCTGCCGCCACCTTATAACAGTAACCGTATGAAGTTGCCAAAAACAAGTACTACGTCTTCTCGCAATTCTAAGAAAAATATCCCGTCCAAGCGAGGTGAGATTAATTTTAGGGACATTGTAGATAACATTTTAAATGCTGTTGGTTTTTCGGATGCTTCACCGCTCCGAGGACTTATTGACCTGCTTATTCCTATAGTTGGAAACTACTTCAAGCAATTGACTGTATCATGGCCCCTTATTGATGAATTCATATCTTTCCATGAATAATTCGTCGAATGAAGATCAAGATATGATCACCGTATTACAATGGAACTGTCGCAGTCTTATACCTTAATAAGACTCGTTCAAGTATTTGATTCACAATTCTGGTTGTGATATATTTGCTCTCTGTGAAACATGGCTTTCTTCCGAAGATGAATTAAACTTCCACGATTTTAACATTATTCACCTGGATCGAGATGATTCATATGGTGGCGTACTTTTGGGGATCAAAAAGTGCTACCCCTTCTATAAAATCTCACTCCCAATAATCGCTTGCTAAATAAATGTAAAGAATAAAGATCTTTGCCTAGCTTCCGTCTATGTCCCACCGAGGGCATCAATAAACCGCCGTCAACTTTGGAGTTCAATTACATTACTTCCATCTCCAGTTCTTATTCTGGGTGATCTGAACTCCCACGGTACTGCTTGGGGCGAACAATACGATGACAACAGAGCGGGTATTTTCTATGACTTATGCGACGATTTCAACTTGACCAACACTGAGGAAGCGACACAAATAGCAAAACCTCCTGCCAGGGAGAGTCGACTTGACATATCTTTGTGTTCTAATTCACTATCATTAGATTGTCTGTGGAAAGTAATCAATGATCCCCATGGTAGTGATCACTTACCAATAATTATCTCAATCTCAAATAGTTTTTAAAAAACAGACCAATCAATCCATGTTCCTTATGACCTCACGAGGCATATCGATTAGCAACATTTTGCATCGGTGGTAACCCTTGGTATTGATTCTACCGATCCTCTTCCACCATTAGAAGAGTACCGTTTCCTTTCCGACCTGATGTACAAAAGTGCATTAGAAGCTCAGAAACGACGTGTTCCAAGTGCATCCCTCAAAAGAAGACCCGCCACCCCTGGATGGGATGACGAATGCACTAAGTTGTATCTTGAAAAATCCGATTATAGTAGACATGAAACATGTGAGCTTTTTGATAAGTACCTCATGCTTGAAAAATAGCTTAAGAACTTACTCAAAGCAAAGAAACGCAATTACTGGCGTTCGTTTGTAGAGGGACTATCTAGAGAAACCTCGATGACAACGCATTGGAGAAAGGCTCGTTACTTGCGAAACCGCTCATCCTCCAATGAGAGTGAAGAATACTCCATGCAGTGGATATTCGACTTCGCTAAAAAGGTTTGTCCAGACTCTGTCCCAACACAACCGAATTTACGGGATACTACCCGAAATAACGGTTCTCTGGATGAACCATTCACAATGTTGGAATTTTCAATGGCACTTCTTTCACCGAATAACTCTACTCCGGGAGGCGATATGATTAAATTTAACCTGCTAAAAAATCTCCCCGATATCGCTAAAAGACGATTACTTAACCTGTAAAACACTCTCATGGAATTAAATATAGTTCCACCCACATGGAGACAGGTTAAAGTAATAGCTATTCAAAAGCCTGGAAAACCAGCGTCTGATTACAATTCTTACCGTCCGATCTCTATGCTATCATGTTTAAGGAAATTGTTAGAAAACATTATCTTATCAAGACTTGACCGTTGGATTGAATCAAACAACCTTCTATCAAATACGCAGTTTGGTTTCAGAAAGAGCAAAGGAACAAACGATTGTTCAGCGTTGCTTTCATCTGATATACAACTGGCCTTTGCACACAAGGAGCAATTGGCTTCAGTATTCCTGGATATCAAGGGCTCATTTGATTCAGTTTCCATAGATATACTGGTAGACAGTCTGCACAGTAGTGGTTTACCAGGAATTTTAAACATTTTTTTTTGTAGAATTTACTGTCAGAAAAACAAATGACCTTCAATCTAGGCCAACTGAAAACTTCCAGAATAAGCTACATGGGCTTAACGCAAGACGCATGTTTAAGTCCCTTGCTTTATAATTTTTATGTTAAAGATATTGATAACTGCTTGGAAAATAGATGCACGCTAAGACAACTTGCAGACGATGCTGTGATTTCCTTTAGACGTGCGGAAATCTTGCAAAGACCATTGCAAAATTCCCTAGATAATCTGTCCATCTGGGCCAGAAATTTGGGGATCGAGTTTTCACCGCATAAAACCGAATTGGTAGTGTTTACTAGAAAGCGGTTCCCTGCCCAACTGCGTCTCAAGCTGTTGGGAAGAGACATTACCCAATCTTTGACCTTCAAATATCTTGCAATCATGTTTGATTTGAAATGCACTTGGAGTACTCACATTGCGTATTTGAAACAGAAATGTCAACAAAGGACTTTTTGCGTGACATACTTAATAGACGTGCCCTAATCGATTTACGAATTCCTTTGTTTGTCTGATCTAAGAGTGTAATGTCATCACCCCTCCTATCCAGTCTAGTAAATTCCCTGCCATTGTGTCCCAGTTATACTATAGACTAACTCTAAGACCGTAGGTCCCTAACAAATACGATTTTTTTCTTGGCTCAGTCAGTACTAGCAACAATCAATGTGCAACTAGCGATTGGAAATTGGTTCACTGTTGTAGAACCCCTAGGTCCGAAGTATACCTTGCAGTCTGCACCTTGCAATAATTCTTGCGCTTTTCGGTACCTTCCGGTACTAGTATCTTGGTTGTTGTTTTGATTTTCTATGTTATTTTGACACAACATTTGAGAATGTGTTGGTGTGAGCTACATGGTTAGGGGCGAATCATTGAGCTTGGGACCGAGCTTGGGACCGATGTGCTAGTACTGACTGAGCCAAGAAAAATATCGTATTTGTTCGGGACCTACTGGTCTTAGAGTTAGTCTATGGTACTAGCACATCGGTCCCAAGCTCGGTCCCAAGCTTAATAATACGCCCCTAATAATGAACTCACATGAACACACTTTCAAATATTCTGTCAAAATAACACAGCAAATCAAAACAAAGGCGCAAATATGTATAGTTAGGTGCTGGCTTCAAGGTGTACTTCGGACCAAGGGGTTCTACAACAGTGAACCAATTTTAAATCGCTAGTTGCATATTGATTGTTGGTTATACTATCCTTTTGTTTCCGTGCTACTTGTTCCTGCCCAGCAAGCAGTGGTCAACCATCTGCGGCTTAGTTCCTGAAAGGGACTACAGGGACCGTGGATTTGGTAGATGTCGCAACCATGAGCAGCTAATAATACCTTCAATAAGTTACCTGCCTAGCCCCTTCTAAACGATAATGTGACCTATTAACCTTGAGCTAGCCACGAGTAATTGGCACCCCATTTTACTAAAATTAAAAAATTATACATTGTTAATAACAATATTGAATATCGGCTCCGTAAAGTGTTACTCACGCCTGAGCCTAACAAATAAACGAACTGATTAAAAAAAATATGTTAAAATTGACTATCAAATTTATCTCTGTGTACAGTGTAAAGAGAGGTTGATAGAATGAAAAAATCTCCGTTTAAATCAAATGGTCACCTCACACGAGGTTACCGGAATAGTGTGATACCAGTGGGTGGATAGTCATAAGAAAACGAGTATATTTTTTGGCTCAGGAAGTACTAGCACACCGGTCCCAAGCTCGGTTCAAGCAACAATCAATGTGCAACTAGCGATTTGAAATTGGTTCACTGTTGTAGAACCCCTAGGTCCGAAGTATACCTTACAGTCTGCACCTTGCAATAATTCTTGCGCTTTTCGGTACCTTCCGGTACTAGTATCTTGGTTGTTGTTTTGATTCACTATGTTATTTTGACACAACATTTGAGAATGTGTTGGTGTGAGCTACGTTGTTAGGGGCGAGTCATTGAGCTTGGGACCGATGTGCTAGTACTGACTGAGCCAAGAAAAATATCGTATTTGTTCGGGACCTACTGGTCTTAGAGTTAGTCTATGGTTCAAGCTTAATGATTCGCCCCTTAGATCGTAACTCACACCAATGCACTCAAATATGCTGTCAAAATTTATATCCTTTTGGGTTTATTTTTGTACACAACTTCTGATTTTTACTCAATTTTTCTTTCTCTCGTTATCTCTGACTTAGCGACATCGGAGAGAAAGACCGTAAAGTGTTGTAATACTGGTCACCACCAGTATGGGTTAATGGGCTCCCCCATTATGGGATTTGAGTAAAAATCAGTCACGGAGAAAAAAATAAAGTCATATCAATAATATTCCGGTCCCGATCAAGCATATTTGTGCATTGACTTTTATATAATAATTTTTTGAGATTGTTTCACGCATAATACAATAGATCGAAGAATAATGGAAGCTTCAATTAAACAGAATTGATGATCTAATTAGAGCATGAAATAGGGTTGAATCAACCATATTATGCTAACATCAACAATATTCATTGTTGATGATTTGACAGCTCTCTGATTCTCATGATAAATTCAATAATGTTTATGTTTAATTTGACCTTATTTTGAGGGTTGAACTAATGGTATCGGATGGTTGGTTTAAGCATACACAGAGATTCGTTCAAATGATGTTATGGTTGGTTCCAAAAATCAAAAAAAATCGTTAAATTTACGATAAAAGTTCCTATAATGGTGGTATTTTAGTGCAATATGTTCTAATTGGAACATTTTGCACTAAAATACCACCATTATAGGAACGTTTACTCAATTAGCACATATTCTTTGGATATTACGAAATTAAACAACATATAACAATGTTTGAAAATATTTCCAATATCATTCTTATCAACATGCGACCCTAGGAGTGGACAGCAAATTACCAGAGACCGACGCCAGTCATTCAATCCTCGAATGCACTTGGTTCGGTCTGCTAGTCGCGGTGGAGGAAGAAGCGCTTCGACTTCTTCACGCTCGATTAATTGTAGCGCATCAATGTCGTACCCGTTAGCTGAAATCAAAATTCATTAAAACTACTTTAAAGAATAGTTACAATTTGCTTACATACCTACAAACTCTTCGATGCCCGCCGCGGATAATCCAAACGATTTCAATAATTCTACCACTTCTTCGTCAACATAAAACTCTTCAACCAGGTCGTCGTCCAAGTCAACCGAGTGATCTGCCGCCGCCATGATATTTTTTTCCTTCGTTTTTTGGTGGGGGGGGGGGGGCGGCCCGAGGGGCCGGAAAAGGGGCTATATGCCCTATTTAACCTTCCAGTATGAGTCAAGAATATCTCCGAAGCTTGGGATAACTATGGCAAAAGTTATATCAATCATGCATCATTTCTGTCCGTGAAGTTGTGAACAAAAATAAACCCAAAAGGAGAGGGTTCCTTTCCCATGTATGCAACAAAATGGAGTGTGTACAAACTACCGCTAGAAACTATCACAAGCTATCAGTGGTACATGAGCGTTACCCAACATGTTACTTTTGCCTGTAGAGGTGGTGGATTCGTCCGTGCCTTGACCTACCCCGCAGTGAGATGTTAGTCAGAGGTAACATCCTTGGTTCGAGTACTACTTTACCCATGCCCTTTCGCTCAATTTTCAATACTTCTATTCAATTATCAACCTACCGTACACTGACGGAACTTTCAACACTTTCTCTTCATATCTTTCATTCTAGCAAACATTACTGCCCACTCTTGGTGCCTGATGGTGATGAGCAGACATCTCCTTCTACATCATAATCGTTACCCCACGTACGGAGAATACAGATATAACAATTATAGTATGTAAATCCCATAATGAGTGAGCCCATTAACCCATACTGGTAGGGACTAGGATCAACCCACTTTACGTTCTTTCTCTCCGATGTCGCTAAGTCAGAGATGATGAGAGGAAGAAAAATTGAGTAAAAATCAGCAGTTGTGTGTGTGTGTGTGTGTGTGTGTGTGTGTGTGTGTGTGTGTGTGTGTGTGTGTGTGTGTTGTACAATCCAACGCCCACCGTCCGGCAGTGTTTTTATGGAAGAAAAATGTTTGCAGTTGAACGAACTATTGTCGAATCGACAAACACTTTTAGCCCGGGAGTTAGAAGGTGATAGCTCTGTTGGGTTCCAGTAACCCATTTCAGAATGCCTGGTTACTCACGTCCATTCCGAGGTCACTTTCACTTACAACAAGCCCCGCATAGACACAGCACAAACATCAAATGGATATAGGTACTGTGCATACACTTCCATCATCAAATTTTACTGTTTTGAGGATGGCACGTATTTAGCAGTATCGTTCAATTTTAGTTATAATCAGATAGACCTCACCGGAATTTGTTGCTGATATACAGTCTTCATTTGGACGGCTTCCCTGTGATGCTAAAGGAGGCTTTTATGTCTCTACACTCCGTTAAAGGGTGTCCACGATGAAATTGCCACACTATGAAGTTGCTCTAACTTTTTAACCGTTGGGTACAATTTAATGAAAATTTGGGTGGATTTAGTTCATAGTGCATTATTTACATCCTGCAAGTTTTAAAGTCCTGTGATCAAAACTCGCGGAAATGGAGTCGAAAGAACAGCTCGTGCGTGATAAAATCTTGCGCATTCATCACGAGAACAAGGATCTCTCGCATCGTTCCATCGCTAAAACGTTGGGAATCGTGAATTCCACGGTGTCGCGAGTGATTAAGCGGTTCGAGGAACGGTTGACCACCGATCGGAAGCCCAGAAGTGAAGGAAAAAGTATTCCGTACAACATCAAAAATCACAACCGCGTAGTTGGGGCCTTCAACCGAAATCCGAACGCCTCCGTTCGGGATGTGGCTAAGAAGCTGCACCTAAGCCGAAGTTTTGTCCAGAAGGCCAAAACTAAGGCTGGGCTTCGAACATTCAAGGTACAAAAGGCCCCTAATCGCGACGAGAAGCAGAACAAGTCCGCCAAAACCCGTGCCAGGAAGTTGTACCTCAACATGCTGACGAAAGTTGAATGCTGCATCATGGAAGACGAAACATATGTGAAGGCTGACTTCAAACAGATCCCCGGCAACCTGTTTTTCACGGCCAAGGATAAGTTCAGCGTTCCGGAGCATGTCCGCACTCAGAAGATGTCCAAATTTGCGAAGAAATTCCTGGTTTGGCAAGCCATCTGCACGTGCGGGAAGCGGAGTGCACCTTTCGTGACCCAGGACACGATGAACGGACAGGTGTACATAAAAGAGTGCCTCCAGAAGCAGCTGCTTCCTCTCCTGAAGGCCCACAACGTCCCAACAATCTTCTGGCCGGATTTGGCCTCATGCCACTACTCCAAGGACGTGCTGAAGTGGTATGCGGACAATAAGGTCAATTTCGTGCCGAAAATGTTCAACCCTCCCAACACTCCGGAGCTCCGCCCCATCGAGAAGTACTGGGCGATTATGAAGCAGCACCTTCTTAAACGACCTAAGGTAGTGAAGACAGTCGAGGAACTGAAGAAAGTATGGGTTTACATGCAAAAAACGGTTGATTCACAGGTTGTGCAGAATCTTATGGCCGGGGTTAAGGCCAAGGTGTGGGCATTTGCGGATGGACTGTGAATAAAATACGAGTAAAATGGTAAAATGAAGTTTAATAGTTATATCTCAATCCCTGAAAATTTGATGGCAATCGGATGAAAACTCGAATTTTGCGAATCAATTTTGTGTGTGGCAATTTCATCGTGGACACCCTTTATTCGGCAAATATTTTCACATCATCCTTTTCGAATGGAACAGCTCAAATTCAATTAGTACTTCGCGCACAAATGCAATACAACGAAAATCACAGGTAAAAAAAGCACTCCTGAGAAAAAAATTTACTTGAAAATCACAATCATTGTGCAACGAAAGAAAATAAAACTTCACAGCTCTCCATCTGTACATCTGAAATTATATGCCAGTCACTCACGCCCGCATGCGCGTTAGTTTCGTTTTTTGCTTCTCCTCAACATAATTTCCTCTATCCATTGCATTCATAGAAAATGTAACAAAGTTTAATAAATTTGTAGTCGTTGAACGTCCTTTAACAAACCCATGTTGTTTGCTAGATATTAAATTTTTAACTTGAGAGAAAATGTTTTGTTTGACCATAGACTCGAACAATTTAGGAATGCATGATAATATGGAATCCCTCGATAATTTTTTATATCTGCTTTTTTGCCACTTTTGAGTATCGGAATTAAACACGATTCTTTCCAAATTGATGGAAGAATACTGGATTCTAGAGAAAGGTTAAACAGCCAAAACAATGGTTTCGCAAGCTCCGTTGATACTGACTTTAAGAATACTGGCGACAAACCATCTGGGCCTGCACCCTTTCATACATCCAAAGTATTTAGAGAAAGTAAGATTTCGTTGAGGGATATATTATCAACTGAAATATCACTCAGTAGCTCAGGAAGGTGTGTACAATACTGATAATCCCTGTCACTTTCGTCATGAGATGTGTAAACATCTTGAAACAAATCTGCAAATAAATGACTGATCTCATTAGTAGTTTTTCCGATTCTATCGTTGAGCTGCATTATAGCTGGAAAATTCTTCGATTTTTGTTTATTCTTAGCGAAGCTGAAAAGAGATTTTGGATCTGACGTAATGTTATTTTCTACTTGAATGTTATACTTTTCATACGCAGTTTTTATTTCAAAATTTAACTGCTCACATATAGTCAAATAAATTGTGAGGTTTACATCATTTTTGTTTTGACGTAGGACTTACGTCTCTCTTTTCTATTCCTGTATAGGGGCGCCGTTCTAAAATTTCTGAAATCGCAAGCGTTACGCGGGTTTGGAGACTTTGAACGATAATATCTCCTCTCTGGCCCACAGACATTTTACGATAAGTATTTCATTCGCAAGGTAGAACATCAACGCTGAATCCCTGTTGCAAACTTAATTCATAATGTTTGTTTAAACTAATTAAAATGTACTTAAAAGAAAAATGTCTAAACGCACAACGCTATTGGTCGAAAATGACATCATATTAGCGCCTCGCTCTGATTGGTTCATACTGCCACAGTTACCGTGCCAGCGAATTTCAAACATGTGGGGACGACCGACCAATAATCAGTTCTCGCTGTGCATTCGTATGCGACAGACTTGTCTGCGGAGCACGGTGGTAGAAAACGCCACCCGTGAAAACAAGAAGACCAGAATCATCCCACGTCACCTGCAGCTAGCCATCCGCAACGACGAGGAGCTGAACAAACTTTTCTCCGGTGTGACCATTTCACAGAGTGGTGTCCTGCAGCCCAAGAAGACTGAAGAAGATTTCAATCGCGAACCATGTTATCAACTAAAATCCGTCCTTTTCAGGCCGATCAAATCAGGTTGCCAACTAAAGAGTATGTTTGATAGAAATTTCTCTTGAGCTCATCGAAATTTTCATTACCACGCACCGGCTCAATATGGCGTTGAAAAAGCCGCGTCTCGGAAAAAATGGCCAAATCAATCGCCCACATCATCTTCGTGGTCAAGTGGTTAGCGGCGTCGCCCGTCGTTCATTGCCATGAAGTGAGGGTTCGATTCCCGCTCCAGCCGGTGGAACTTTTTTGCAAAGCGAAAATGACCAGTTTAATCCACTGGGTGTTAGGTTAAGTTGTTCGTTATAATTCGCTCTATGGTCAATGTTCAGTGTGTACACTCTCGAGTGAAAGACGTTGCAAATGTCAATTTTTATCGTAGTATTACGTGCTGCCAAACACGCAGGCCATCCTGCTGCCCAGGAAGACCGAGAAGAAAATTTCAATCGCGAACCATGTTCCCTCCGTTAACAACTAAAACCCTGTATTTTCAGGACGATCAAATCAAGTTACCAACTAAAGAGTATGTTTGATTGAAATTTCTCTTGAGCTCATTGAAATGTTCATTACCACTCACCGGCTCAACATGGCGTTGCTTGAAAAGCCACGTTCTGGAGAAAATGAGCAACATTTTTTATTAGTATCCGTATATAAATCTCTATTTGCCATGTTAAAACTAGCAAGCACGTTGTACATTCAATAAACGAAATATTAACAGTTAATTTGAGCGCAACTGCAGCACGGCAGACCAATTATGTGTTTCACATATTCAGTGTAGGGGGTAGGTTAGCTTCATTGTAGTTCTTGTTGTACATAGGTTCATAGTGGATTAGGTGCAGATAATAGATTAGGTTAGTTGCAGGTAGTTTTAAAATGTGAGTTATAATTTATCTGGCCAATATTTACAAACTATTGTTTGTATTGTTACTATTGTTATGCAGTTTCAGAAGCAAGTGTGTCTAAATCTCAACTCTCTTGGGATAGGGTTCTGAGGCCCTGACAAGGGCCGTTTTTCTGTTGCCTGAGTAGAAAAGATGCGAATTTAACCTCTGAAACCCCTGTCGCTCTAATGAAAACTAATGATTTTATTTCCACGCTGCTGTCTGGCGTAACTACTGAGGTCCGTCCCCTTTTGTAAAATTTGATTTGCATTGCTTTCGTTGAGAACCCCCTTCTTGTCATGTTATGATATATGCCATTATATAAAACAGGCCTAGCATTCCCATTAAAACAATAAATAAGAAGAATAGTAATCATTCGTTATTGGACCATCGACACGTTCAGACGTGTGTATCCCGCTCTCGTGATAAAAAAGCGCTTTTCCGAGATGTTCCGAGTTTTTGGCCCTGATGCTGGAAATCGAGTAGACGCTGATGTGGCGCCTGACGTGGCTGGCACGTCCGCTAGACGAGGCAAGCGGAAGAAGCCCGACGTCGACGCTGACGTAAATCATCAAAAAAATCTGTCCTTTTCAGGACGACCAAATCAATTTACCGATTAAAGAGTATGTTTGATTGAAATTTCTCTTGAGCTCATCGAAATGTTCATTACTACGCACCGGCTCAACATGGCGTTGCTTAAACTGCCGCGTCCCGGAGAAAATGGCCAAATGAATCGCCCACATCATCTTCGTGGTCAAGTGGTTAGCGGCGTCGCCCGTCGTTCAAGCGGTTGTTGTCATGAAGTTGAGGGTTCGATTCCCGCTCCAGCCAGTGGAACTTTTTGCAAAACGAAAATGTCTAAACTGGTCTACTTGGTGTTAGGTTAAGTTCTTCGTAATTCGCTCTACACCCAAACTAATAAATTAAGATTGTTATACAATTTCGCTTGATTTTGTTCCATTTTTGCTATTGATCGTAAGTTGGATGAAAAATCTAACATTAGTTGTGGGCAAAACAGCAACAGCAATTCGAAATGAAAAATTGAACGTGTGCGTGAGATTGTTCGCAGTGATATTTATTTGATGAGTGTTCGAAAGTCAGAAGGCTCACAAAAATAAAATGTGCACATCAAGATCGAGATACAGACCGGGACCGCTAGCTAGCGCGGCGGCTCTTGGTGGCAACCAATTAGCCACTTTGACATGGTAAGAATGTGGGAATAGAAACCCAACAGTTAGTTCACTTGGCGAGGAATTCAGGGTGCAGCAATGAAGCAAATGGACATATTTTCCACCAAGCTATGTGCAACCTGTCGCTAACAAACTTGCATGGCATGGCATTGTTTATTTCATAAAACGCTTTGTCGATGATCAGTGAGAACCAAAATAGAACACTTGACGGCGGCAATACAACAGTGGCCAATAGCGTTGCGGCATTTTGTGATATCGACTCATCCATATTGTTGGTGTATGTTGGTGGGAGCCTACAGCGATAAAATTGTTTCGAGCTATTTTTGCTTGCCAGTCGCTTGCACACATTTGCATGGCTTCATTTGTACCATAAAACGCTTTGTGAATCAAAATGGGCGAAATTGCCTTTTCTGAATCATGCGAATTTCTCAAGATATCATAGTATAAACTGCAATTGCATTTTTTACCACCTTTTCAACTTTTGGGTATATGTTCAATCTTCAGTCTGTACAATCTCGAGTTAGAAACGGTGTAAATGCCTAGTTTTATCGTAGTATCACGTGCCGCCAAACAATCAGGCTGTCCTGCAGCCAAGAAAACTGATAAGAACATTTCAATCGCGAACCATGTTCCCTCCGTAAACACAGGATCCATTTCACACTTACAAGCACGTTGGACATTTTAGTTCCAACATTTGATTAGGAAGAATCTGCTTTTGTAAACAAACACTTTGTCTGCTAATTTATCGGAAGTTGTATACAATTCCTTCAAATTGAATATATCAGCGGATAGAAATAAAGCTCTTCTTCCTTAAAAAGTGCTTAATTTGTATTTGTGACCTTTTGTTCAAGAGCAAATGACTATGAAAGCCAATCTAATGTTGGCGATGATTTAACAAACAAAATATCATTAACAGTCAATTCGAGGCGTACTGCAGTTTCTATAAATTTTCGTGAAGAACCAATAGCGGAAGAAGAACCGGAGCCTCACACACCAACAGCACAGGGTTTCATGGTTCTTTAGACTGAATAAAATATAGTAGAAATTCATTAATTCGATGACATCAATTTCTTCACATCAACAAGCAGTCCTACGTCAACTTTGCAGTTATGTCACTGACATAACTCATCCTTTAGTTTTTTTTTTGTAAGCTTTCTCAAATTGAGTAAAAATCAGAAGTTGTGTACAAAAATAAACCCAAAAGGAGAGGGTTCCTTTCCCATGTATGCAACAAAACGGAGTATGCAAGTGGTTCGAGAACTACTTGACCCATGTCAATACTTCTATTCAATTTTCAACCTCCCGTACACTGTCGGAACTTTCAACACTTTCTCTTCATATCTTTCATTCTAGCAAACATTACTGTCCACTCTTGGTGCCTCATGGTGATGAGCGGACATCTCCTTCTACATCATAATCGTTACTCCATGTACGGAGAATACAGGTTTAACAATTATAGAACGTACATTTGTTTATTCAGTAGATCTGAGACCATTCCTTAACACAGTATACGGACCATCAGCGATAAATCTTTATGGGGTGGTACGATACCAGCATCCAGCTTGGAAACAAGTGAATCATGCATTTTTGAGGACGATTTCAGGATTTCCCGGATTTATATACCAAAAAAAAACAAAGCATTTGAGTTTTTGTATCTACTATTTTAATCGATTGTGAGACTTACGGTTCGTGTCTCAGTTCCGACAATTTTTTCTGGCACATTGTGTTCTTTTGAAGGAAAATTTCCTGATGGTGATTCCCGAAACGTCGATGTAATCGGTGATGGAAATTTCCTCTTGGCCACAACTGACAGAATCACAAGCCTACACATCAAATCATAATTTTGATATTCAGTAAAAAAAATTACAGTTTTGATCAGTTAAATAGAATTTCTACTGAATGATCTGTAAAATTTCATCAATTTATAGATATTCGTCAATTAACTACAAGTTCTCAGCATTTCGTATGAAAATATTACTGAACATTTGTATTTATTTTACAGATGTACTTTGTAAACCAATGAACTGTCATTGAAAATCCGCTGTTCAGTAAATGCATTACCAATTTTCAGTAAAACCATAATAAATACTGACGCAAAATGTGAAAATCACTGGAATTCAGTAATCTTTACTGAACGCGAGAGTGTAAATCACACCTGTCAAACCTCTGCCATTTTCGCGTGCTAAAGCGGTGGCAGCTAATTAAAATAATATTTTGTTTGATTCTTTCCATTCATTTCCTGACCGAGTTAAAGGCACCAGACTTATTTGCAAGTGTTAAAATGTAGGCAACAACAGATGTTTTTAAGATCGTTAGCTGTGAATGTTCCTCAGCCAACTCCTAAATGCATCGGAAGCCATGACGCCGTACGCTGTATAGATGGTGTCTTCAAAACTGTCCGCGTCGATGAGCCATGTATATCCCCATAATCAAAACCCTGCAGCTGTTATTTCGGAATCCTGAGACCAGATCTCTTCAGGCGCTTGAGAATACAGCTCATCTTTAACAGGATTATTTTATGAGAAAATGATTATTCAAAAAAAAAAAAAAATCCACCCGATATATGCGTTTACTTAAGAGCAGGAGAAGACAAAACTGATGTTTTCATAATTTTTTCCGAAATTCGGTATTGATTGATGATGTATTCAGTAATTTTTGGTAGCTTTCGTGCTTCCAATTTCGCAGTTTTTTACTGTAAATTGTACTGAACTTCCGTGTCTCTTACTGAGTTTTTCAGTAGTTTTTGACAGTTGAGAGTTCATGACTAGTTTTACGATCGTTCAGTAAAAATACTTTTACTGAACTGCTTACTGAACACTCAGATGTTTGAAATTCCGTAATATTTTCACTGAGTTCAGGAAAAAAAATTTGGTGTGTAGGTCCCATCCAAGGGTAAGTCGCATAGAACAGTGTGCCAGCCACGATTTCTTGCACACTAGATGAGTACATGTGTGGCACACTGAGGAACACTTTTGACAGTTGAACTTTTAGAAATTCGAAACCAGCAACCTTACCAATATGCGTTGTTGTTGGTGACACGCCAAACAACGTCACGCAAATCCAGCGAAAGTTTTGTTTGTTAAATTCGCAATTAAAATTTCTGGGAAAACTAACCTCGTGATGTGGAGCAATGAGGTAAGCGATAAATTAAATTAACAATTTCCGACCACTCATTGCATCTTTGATTTAAGGCATATTTTTAGAACAAATTTAAAACTGAGAAGGGTACGATCAACCTCCATATCTGAAACATTTAAAAAAAAAAAACAAAACAACATATGCAAGTCAGCCTGAGAATTCCCGGTGTCTCAGCGGAGAAGTTATGTGTCTCATCGATCTGGCAGAAGAAATTGTCAATTGTCTTTAGCTCACATTGAACGATTCAAGTGCAATAAATTTTGTATCTATCTTCGAGTGCGCAAATAAATGTTTCCCTAAGACTGGAGAAAAAGTCATTCTCAAGTGTTATGAAACCAAAAGGAATCGAAACAGTTACAAAATCAAACAAATCACAGGAAACGTAGATAGCATCACCGTGTCAAAAATGCTTCGGCTTTTGTCTTCAGGACGCATAAGAAGAACAAACGATCGCTTGCAACATGTCATCATATTCGGACCGTGTCGAAGATACGTGAAACTGGAGAAGAGAATATTCTTGGATTATATTGATTTTATTATGAGATGTTATTTTCTGCCTTGCTAAAGTTTGATATTTTCTATTAAATGATTTCAATTAAAAATAGAAAATGAGCGTATTGTTTATAAGGTCCCAATCATGTAGTTTTTTTTTTATCAAATCGACACAGTGCATCATGGTCAAAAGGTTCGAGTATTATCTGACCATGTTGGCGTTCTCACAATTAGTGAGTAGCAGCTGTTTACGGTACCCTACGTGAAACTTCCGGAAAGCTGTACGATTATTCGCATATTTTGTTCATCTGTTTGCTTCGTCGGGTTTATTCACAGGAGATTACTATCCGGGGAATCAGCTGATCAGAATGCAGATTTAATGATTAGATCACGTTCTTCAACATTTTCAAACAAGAAAGATGACCGAGAACCTTAAAAAAAATAAAATTAATGCAAAACTTTATCAAATTGCTTCACACACCTACAGGAAAGCTGATTTCTGGACTGGGATGCACTCGGGGGTTGCGTTGGACTTTTGATCAGCAGCATTATACCACATTAACTACTTTTGTCCATAACAGCATTTTTGTGATTGTAGCTGAAAATTATTTCTGTCAATTCAGCTTCAATTGGGATGTCTGTAACAGTTGATCAGCCATCAAAATTCCACCTTACCTCCAATCAACTGCCCTAGAATCAAATAGTGAACAACTAGGGTACATTCTTTCATCCTTCCAATGTCTTTGGATGCTCGAGGAAAGTACACTTTGTGCAAGTTTTTCCGAGTTTCGATCAGAATCAAACACTTCTGCAACCATTTGAATAACCCGCTAATAACTACATTCTAAGGAAAACCCGCTCAAAAATCTAGAGAAGGCCCGCTTCAGTGCAACGCTGGTGGTTTTTGTTATTGTACTATTTAATTCTTGTGGAAACCAAAACAAATGTCTGGTTGCCAGGCACACCAAATAATAAAAATTTGGACTGTCAACACATCGGCACCTTCGGCACATAACGGGCACACGCGGAACATTGCAACGCTAGTAGGCACACTAAAAAAAATAGCACAGAAGAAAAGTGTGCTGAGCGACCCACCCCTAGGTCCAATTTAGGTTAGGGTAAGATTTTCTTGGGATCCGATTCGGGTAGGTTTTGGAAGGATATTGGGGAAATTGTGGGTTTTGGAAATAATGGCTAAAATAACAAACATTCCTTGGTGGGAAGAGCTTTTACCCATTAATGGGTTGATTTATTGTTATTGTTATTTCTCTTGTGGACATTTTTACCCATTAAACCGTAAAACCGTCAAACTGCGTCTACCCATTTAAATGCGTAAAATGGGTAAACATTTAAATGCGCAGGTTTACGGTAAAATGGGTAAAAATTTCCTCAAGGTCGGTATCGAGTTCGAAAGAAATTTCTTTTTCTATCTCAATCCCATACTCAATTCCATTTACTGAAACGGAAAAGTAAAAAATCGAAAAGAAATTTCTGCAGCAGTATGCACCTGAAAATAACGAAAAATAAAATTGGAATTTGTAAGGTTTCCCACAAACTAATGGGAGCTGTCACTTTCAATTTCGGGAAAATATTCCGCTCGATTATTCCGTAAGTGAAGGTGACATTTCGTTCCATGCATATCAATTGTCAAAATTTCGCTTGGTAATATTGAACGAAATTCCGTAACCTCTCTACTTTTTAAGTCGATACAGGCCTTCAGGAGGAGTAACAATAACATTAAATCGAACCCACCAATAGGTAAAGGAAGCAACCGGTGAAATAAAGTTTTTTTTGATTTTTTTATTGGAGATTGACATAATATATAATATTTTTTTTTTTTTTTTTTTTTATTTTTTTTTTTTTTTTTTTGTGAAAAAGAGAGAGAAAGGACGCATATATTTTTTTTTTTTTTTTTTTTTTTTTTTTTTTTTTTTTTTTTTTTTATATATTTTTTTTTTTTTTTTATTTTTTTTTTTTTAAAATGTAAAAAAAAAATATATAAATTTTTTTTTTTTTTTTTTTTTTTTTTTTTTTTTTTTTTTTTTTTTTGTTTTGGTTGTGTGGGGTGGAAAAGAAATTTTATTATTTTTTAATTATTTATTTATTTTTAGATTTTTTTTTTTTTTTTTTTATAAAAAAATTTTTTTACACGCTAAGACTCAATTACCCATAAAAAGGTAATTGTTTCACCCATATATGGGTAACTGATGCAATACTCATAATATGGGTAAATTGTACTCGCAAAAGTGGGTCAACTTCACTTACAATTTGAGTTAAGTAATATTACCTAAATATGAGTAAATGCATATTACCTATATTTGGATGAAAAAATAAACATTGGCAGTTCGTAAGCTTCATTGGATCGAGTAGGTTGGTTATCATTCCATCTTGCGATTCAACAGATTGAGGTCCATTACGAAAGTTGGAATTGCGTAGTAGAAGATGGAAGAACTGAAAAAAACATTTGGATCCGGATTCGTTCCGAAAATTGAGCGGTGAGAAGGTTGTGGCAGAGTTGTGACCTTTGAATTGTACAGAGAATACACTACGATGAGAGTGAGTGGGAAGAATCACAACATCTGAAAAAGTAATGCCGTTCTTTTTTTTTAACCTGATGGGTTCAACCATTCGATCAATAATTGTTTTGATCAACTGTTAGTCATTTCCTTTTAATCACTTCTCAGCAATATTTGTAATACTTGTTATGGAACAAACAATCAGCAGTTAGTCCAATTGCTATAGTAGTAGTATAATTGAAGCACAGAGAAATCCATATCCATATCCATATTTGCGTCTAATTTCAATATAAGGTTTTAGATTTACCTATATTTGCGTGAAATTTACTTTAAATTGGTTACCCATAAATAAGTAAACATTACCTATATTGTTAGTTAACCATGTGTACCCAAATATGGGTAAACTTTACTTTACCCATAAAATGAGTATGTGCACTTTTCCGCGATTATGGGTAACGTTCACTCATATTTAAGTAAACTGATCTTAGCGTGCAATTACGTGCAGATTCCAAAGACTATAAACCATTTTGCTTATCACGGTTTGAAGAGATACTCGAGTTGTCGTATTTGACCTTGTAGCTTTTAAGATGTTGAACAAACCCAAGTACATTTAGCATCTGATGATACATATATAAGATTGTTCAGTGAAATGACTATCAAAGTGGGGGATATTTCAGTTATTCGCACTTTTCAGGAATGAAACACAACTTATTCTGTCGGTGGTCACAAAACTAATGAATCCAGTTTATTTCACCTATTCCATACACGTCTGAATTTCACCTATCATCTCATTTTCTCTCTTAATCTTCATAGTGAACTCTGAGCGAGTTCTCAAGCGCTACCCTACTACCACAACTCATTTATCCTTTAGTTTAAAAATAGTTTAAGGTTTGAAAGTACACACTTAGAAAATTTTACAGTATTCGGTAATTTTTTACCGAAGTTTCAACAGCTGAACTTTCGGTAATCCGATTTACCGGATTTTGGTGAAATTTTACAGTATTCTGGTAAAAAAATTACCGAATACTGTAAAATTTTCTAAGTGTGAATATTGATTTTGAATTCAACATCAATCTTATTTAGGTTTTCGATTGCACTTACATGCTAAATCATCTCTGAATATTTACAATATAATTTAAAATATACTAATACTTTTGATTCTATTAATATAGACAAAATCACTTCTTCTGCGTTTCTTTGTTTTCCAGTTGGAACGCCTATTTTAAACCATTTGGAATGGCTGTAAATGTTCTTGATGTTCTTGATTTGAAAATATTAAAGAATCGGCTGGAAAACCGTAAAAATCTTCACTAGGACTACTATCAGATTCTTGCTCTCTATCATCTCTTCTTCGTTTACTTCGATTACGTGAATCGCTACTTCTTACCAAAGTCGGTGACAAAACTACTCCAACAGGTGGCACTGATGACGAAATTGGTGCTTCTTGGTTCGATAACGATGACAAAACTGGTGCTGCTTCTTGATTTGATGAAAAAATAGGTGTTGGATCGTGTCTTGGGTTCGTCATACCATCCACCGGGAAAACTAAGGTTCCCTTGCGATGAGAGTTAGACGACAATTTAAGCTGACACTTTTCTTCCTCCAAGAGAAATCTGAAAAGTAGCATCCGGAACTTGTCTTAAAAAAGTGTCTGGTATCCACTGTCTGATGTCTTTAGGGTTAATATTTTTATAGAAAATCAAATCTCCATTCTTGAGATTTGTAAATGCATCAGACTTCTTGTGAACTTCAAAATTCACAAGTTTAGGACCATCATGCGACTTAGTCATATTGTTTTTAAAATTAATTTGAGGGTTAATTAAGTCCAACATTGTTTTTGGTTTATAAGAGAGTAATCGTTCGGAAGGAAATTGGCCTTTGTTGTCTTAAAAAATATGTCTGTAGTTAGACAAAAAATAAACTATTTGCTTGTCGACGTCAAGTCCTCTCATATCCGGGTCAAGCAAAAACTTCTTCAGCCTGCTCGTTGCTCTACGGGTGGAACGGTGGCCTCTTCATTACCAAAATGCTTTGTAATGAAGAAAAAAAATTGCCGAAAATGTTTTTTTTTTAAATTCACAAAATTTTCGGAGTTAAATGGTGGTCCTCCATCTGTAAATACAACATCAGGTAGACCAAACCTGGCAAAAATCCCCAAAAGTACTCTTTTTTTTACAGCCTGTATCGTATCGCATGTATTCCATCTCGATCCACTTGGTACACACTTAGAAAATTTTAAAGTATTCGGTAATTTTTTACCGAACTTTCAAAAGCTGAACGATCGGTAATCCGATTTACCGGATTTCGGTGAAATTTTATAGTATTCCGGTAAAATGAAATTACCGGAACTTGTCAAATTTTACCAGAATCCGTTAAATCGGATAACCGAACGTTCAGCTGTTGAAAGTTCGGTAAAAAATTACCGAATACTGTAAAATTTTCTAAGTGTGTATAGCTGTCCACAACTACAAGGAAGACCTTTCGGTCAAAATGGAAGAAATCTGCGTGAATCCCGCTGAAACAAACTTCAGGTATTTCAAAATCGTCTGAAGGAACTCATCCTTCAATGTTTTCTTAGTCACTTCCTTGTAGTTCCTTGTAGATTGGAAATTCGTCAGTAAAAAAATTTTTTTAACGTACTACTGGGGTAACTCTCTAGGAACTTCCTGGGATAAAGGGAAACGAGAGCAAAAATCGGCGTTTCCCATTCTTGCCGAAGGTCGATAAACTATCTTATAACGCTTGAGAAAACGTGTAACCGAAATAGGATTTTTGCCCTCCTTGCCAAAAATACCAAGTAGAGGCTTGTGATTGGTATAAATCGTAAAATGCATCCCGTAAAGAAATTTATGAAATTTCTTTACGGTGCGTACAACTGCTAAAGCCGCAAGATGCAATATGGGATAATTTTTCTGGGCACTGTTTAACGAAAATTGAGGTGAAGCTTATTGGTTTTTCTTCATCATCCACCAAATGTGAGATTACACCTCCCAACCATAGGTACACGGATCTGTTATTACCACAACCGGTTTATATGGATCAAAATATTCCAATAGATTTGGTTACACAAGGAATCTTTTACAATCGTTGAATGCTTTTTCACAGTTTTTATTCCAACAGTACGTAACGTTTTTCCTCAAAAGATTGTAAAGACAACTGATGCGAGTGGATAAATTAGGAATGAACTTCAAGTAATAAGTTACAAATCCTAAAAATGCCTTCAGTTCTGAAACGTTCAAATAAGGCAATTGCAAAAAGGCATTTCTTCAAGTTTATCTTTATGTTGGCCTTGGTTAACCTTTCCAAAACCAAAAAAAGCTTGTTCTTACAATCGTCAAAGTCCTAACCCGCAATCAGTACATCGTCCAAGTAACACGAAACGCTATCTAAATCGCGAAGTACTTTGTCCATAACCTTTTGGAATATTGCTGCATTTGACGAAGCCCCTTGAGACAGTCTGTTAAATGTGTAAAGTCCTTTAATGGAACCTTTTCGACAGATTTGTTAAAAGCAGCTGGGTGTAAGCACCCTCCAGATCAAAAGAACAAAAAATAGTTGAACCCAAAAGAGTGGCAAATAAATCCTGGGCTAAATGTTAGGAAGTAAAACTTTATTTATGGATACTTTGCAGTCAATCACCAAACGGATACTTTGATCTTTTTTTTACTACAGCTATTACCGGGAAGCCCAATCGCTTGCTTCAACCGGAGTGATGACACCTTCCCTCTCTAACTTTTCCAAATAATCGACCACTTTTTGTCGTAAACGCAGAGGAACTTCATAGGCCTTTTTAAAAATGGGCGTATCTTCCTTTAAGATTAAATCTCCCTTATAATCAACAATTGGACTAGAAAAATCTTTGGTAAAAATTGTCGGAAACTTACTCTTGGCTACATCAAAAACTGAATCTCCACCAGCCAAATCAATGTTCCCAGCCGTCAAAAGAGGATTGGTAAAGGTGTTTCGCCATCCGGAATAGAGCTCATCTAACCAAGTGCGACCAACTAGCGGGATAAAATCATTATTGCAGCGTAAAATCACGACGCTGAGCTGCTTCCTATTTCCAGTGAGCTGTACCTCGACGCCAATTTTACCAACAACTTTAAGCTTATTACCATCGATAACGACTAGTTTTCTGTTGTATCGCTGAAACTCAACATTGACCACATTTCTGAGGTTCAACTTTTCTGGGATTACACTCTCCGCTGAACCGCATGAATTTCCGTGGTCAAACGTTTTCCATTAATCGAAACCTCCACATAGCAAGGCTCACTGATTTTGTTGACAGATGAAATTTTCATGCAAGGCATTCCTTCATCATAATCTAAATCGGAATCGACTTCGTCTTCCAATTCTTTCTTAAGTCTCTTAAAAAGGGCCGAGTCTGTGGAAGTTGATGGTTTCGAGGAATCTTTAAATTTAACATTGGCTTTTTGTTTTCTAGGGCCTCTATCCTTAAAATCAGGGTTTAAACGGTAAAAATTTTTCCTGGTATGGCCAGTTTTGTCATGAGCAAACATGAACAAACATAAACAGGTTAACCTCCTGGCTTTATACCTACCATTGCTTCTACTTCTATACGACGATGATCTATCTCTATCGAAACTGCGGCTCCTGCTACGGAATCTATTTCTAGACCGTAAAACATCCGTCCGATGACCCAATCTCGCTACTACACTCACGCGCCTGTCATCATTCGGTTTTAATTGCTTTGTACTAGAAGCCGAAATTTCGGAGTTCAAAATTAACCTTTCTGCCTTTGCTGCAGACAACTCTTCTTCATCGCATAATCTTTTTTGTAATTTGATATCGTTTACTCCTATCACAAGCATATCACGGATGGCCCTCTCGTTAAACTTCCCAAAATCGCATATCTCTGCCTAATTTTTTACTGTTATTACAAAATCTTCCAATGACTCGCTCCTGCCTTGCCTCTTCGTCCAAAATTTGAAACTACACACAAAGAATAATGATTATTAAAAATAAAAAAACCATTGCCAAAATTGAAAACTTGCATTGGTTCTTTTTCGTAGAAAGCGGTTTGCTTTCAAAACAAAAACCTTCAAACTGTCAATTTAAAAAAATTCCTGGTATGCATTTTTAAAAGTTGAAATTTTCAGAATAAATTGTAGAACTGTCAAATCGAAACCGTAGCATCGTTGAAAATGAAAGCAAATTATATTTATTCCAAAATGAACTTTCGTCCAGAAAGTGTTGTACAATAAAAATAATTTTTTGGATTGAAATAATAAAAAAAGTATTAAAATAAAAGGATCTATTTTCAGATTAATTGTAGAACTGTCAAATCAAAACCATGGCATTGTTTATATTCGGAGCAAATTATTTTATTTCAAAATGAACCTTCAAGCTGAACTTTCGTGTTGTTTTCCGTCACGAGAGATCCTTGTCGGCCATTACCACCCAAATGCACCTGAGAAAAATTTGGCATCTGCGGCCTGCACACTTAATCACAGCTTCCCTGTTCAATAATTTTTTTACAGTTTTTGCTCCGTAAAACACCTACATTACTGAACAATCGGCTTTTCATTTAAAAAAAAATACATTTGTTCAGTGAAACCCAAAGAAAGATTACCGAATTTTCAGTAAAATAAACGTTTTACCGAAATTTCAGTATTTTTGTGTTGTACTGAACTTCAGTTGAGAAAAATAATCCAAATTACTGAACCCATCAGTACCCTGAAAACCATGACTTGTCAAATAATCAACAAGATGGATTCAATCATCGAGCATCGTTTGTAAATCGATGTAGAGGATCAGGAATTATTTTGTAAGTAAACTTTCCCATTAAATTTTGTAGTTTGATTTAGCTTTAATAGGCTGCACAAAATATGGCGGACACGTGCCGACGATCTGTACCCGGATGTACAAACTCGATATTTTTTAAGCACGATGAATCATTCCCGACCAACAAAAGCGACAACCCCATACTCCCTATGAAAGAAAATTTTCCAGAGGATAACTCTGAGGCAGCTATTTCATTTTTGACAGTTCATGGTTTGTGCTTTTACGGAGTTTCCAGCGAAGGAAAATACTGCTCAGTTGATTACTGAATTCTCAGCTGTTGAAAAACCCAGTAAAATTTTTCAGACTTCGGTAATTAAAACTCTGTGTGTGGTCTGTTACCGTTCTTTGTCGCTTGTGGTAGCGCTGCAAATAAAAAAGTGGGATGATTAATTCAACTAACAAATTAGGGGTGGGTTATATCAGGGATATAACGGCGAGGATCACGTAGAACCGCGTCGGTGCATAGTTCCAAGCTTAATGATTCGCCCCTAAGACCGTAACTCACACCAATCACTCTCCAATATTCTGTCAAAATAACATAGTGAATCAAAACAAACACAAAAATAATTGTACCAAAAAGTGCTGAAAAGCGCAAGATTGCATGACAAGGTGCAGACTGCCAGGTTTACTTCGGAAGTAGGGGTTCTACAACAGTGAACCAATTTCAAATCACTTCTGCGTAACGCTCTCATTTTTCAAAATTTTGAAATGACACCCGGTATAGAAAAGAGAAACATATTCCTACGTTAACATTACCATTCATGTAGTAAAGTACCCATCTTTCAGACAAAGATTGCTATTATCCGCCCTAAGGAAAGCATCGTTATTGAAAATCTCTACCGCCGTCATCCAGTTGAAACTTTCCTCCACTTGTTTGTACTGTAACAAAGAATCGAGCGAAAAATTTCAAACAAGGATGACGGCGAGGACGGTGACTTGCTTTGTGTTGGTGGATTGACAGTTCTACAATTTTCATGATAAAAGAACACACTAGAAAATAAGAAGAATGATTAGTAATTTCCATTTAATTCCAACTTCCTTTAGAGTAAGGTGGGGCAAAAGTTCTAGTGGTTTAAAAGTTTGTTTTGCAGTTTTTTATACACAGAGTACCGAAAAATTGGCAACACTGGTATGGATTGGTAGGAATTTTGACAGCTCATATTCAGATGTAAACAGTTCTTGGCTCGGTTGCGTTTTCTCAAAATAATGAGGTAAAGTTGTTTTTTCGTCCGAAAAATGTAATTTTTTAGTAAATGGTAAACGTGTTTTCGTACACCAAACTTCAGTTTTCAAAAAAGTGTTGTTGTGCCTTTAGTTGCTGGTTTCAATACCAATCAGATGCTGCGTTACAATTTTCAGTATTATTTCTCAGTTTTGCACTATTTGATGTAAAGTCCATGAATCCATAGTGGGGCAAAAGTTCGAATCGCGAGTGGGGCAAAAGTTCGAATCAGAATAATCATGTACTTGCTTCCTTACGTATAATCATACAGGGTCTACAAAAGAAAATCGGAGCGGAAGGTATGTACTTCCGATATGCTGGAAGTCGCCCAACAAAGGCTTGCCAATGGCGAATCTAAACTCGATATTGCCAAAAGTCTCGGAATTACGGAAGCTGCATTTCGTAAGACGCTGAAGAAGGTAAATAAATCACACTTTTTTTTTATGGTTAATCGTAGTTTAATTTATTCTGTTCCGGTTTTAGGGCTACGGAGCGCAAAAGCTTGGTGGGTTTAGATCAATCTTTACTCCAGATCAAGAAGAAGAACGAGCTGGACATTGCAAGAATCTCGATGACGCATTCTACGGATTATCGTTAATCGACCTCCGAAGAGCGGTATTCCAGTACGCCGAGGCAAATAAGGTCACACATGGATTCAATACGGAGTCAAAGATAGCTGGTAAAGAGTGGACGATCTCCTTCATGCGTAGACACAGATTGTCACTGCGAACTCCCCAGCAAACCAGTCTTGCGAGGATGATGGGTTTTAACCGGGTGCAAATGACAAAATTTTTCGACAATTTGACCGAAGTGACAACAAAGTATAGCTTCAGACCAGGTCGGATCTACAATATGGACGAAACAGGAATGTCTACAGTACCGAATATTGTCCCGAAGGTCGTCTCTACATCCGGAAAGAAAGCGGTAGGTAAAATAAGCTCGGCTGAGAGAGGAGAGCTCACCACAGCAGTTTGCGCTATGAGTGCTGTGGGAAGTTATTTGCCACCGGTTCTGATCTTCAAAAGAAAACGTCAAAAGCCGGAGCTTCTCAATGGGGCACCTCCAGGAACCGAAATGTTCGTTTCTGATACGGGATACATAAACTCGGATCTTTTCTTTCAATGGATACAGCATTTTCAGAAGCACACTAACGCAACGAAGAAGAACCCGGTCTTGCTCATTTTAGACAATCACAGCACACATCAATCGTTGGAAACTGTTCTCTACTGTCGGCAAATTGGAATTATTTTGCTGTCTATTCCCCCACACAGTAGTCACAAAGTCCAACCGTTAGATCGCTGTTTCTTTCAAGCCCTGAAAACCAAATATGCCGAAGCGTGCAATAATTGGCTTGTGTCCCATCCTGAAAGAGTTATCACGCAGTATCAAGTGGCTGAACTGTTTGGGATAGCTTACTGCAGATGTGCAACAATCGAAAAAGCGATCAATGCTTTCAGGATGTGCGGCATCGTTCCAATCAATCCTGGAGTGTTTACAGATCAAGATTTTGCCCCAAGTGAAGTGACGAATATTGATCAATCGAGCATTGAAAATGTTGACCCGGAACCCACTACCACCAGTAGTACAGAAGCAACTGGACGTTCTTCGCCATTGGCTGTATTCGTAGAGTCATCTGCGGAATTGCCCCAAAGTTCTTCAATCCACGTGAAGAGACCAGCAAAACGAAACACCGCTTCAAAAGTCGATAACCAGCCATTGAGGGTTAATCCGACTATGCCACTTCAACAGATAGCTGATCCTCCTGAACTACCGAATACGAAATCGTCCGATGCTGCTTTGACATGCTCCGGTGCTTCCAACCAACATGTGAAGTGCAGCAAGGATTGCAGTGTGAAATTCAAACCGCTTTTGGTTTCCCTCCGGAACATCCTGGAATCTCTAGAGACAGTGTGCTCTGATAATTGTTCATCGACGGACGTACAATCGTGCTCTGAGCCGTCAGAACCGGTTTCCATTGCAAAAATCAGGCCCCTGCCAAAACGAGTAGAGCCGCAGCAAAGACAGAAGAGAGGCCAGAGATCTGAAGTTATTACCAGCACACCATTCAAGGAAAAATTGGAACTGAAAGCCATGGAGCAAGCACAAAAACTGCCAAAAACATCTAAACGCAAGAAACTTTTCAACGAATCGCAGCCTACTAAGAAGAAAGCAAAGATTGAGAAACACTAAATTTGAACACGTGACTAAATCAGCTGCACCATGAAAGGTCGAACTTTTGCCCCACCTCATTCGAACTTTTGCCCCACTGGTGGGGCAAAAGTTCGTTTCGAAGGTTGTTTAAAAATATTATTTTTAACATCGTAATTTTAATTTCATTGAACTTGTACTTTTTCCGATGAGAAATAAACAGTTGTTGAATAAATCAGTATGCTTAATTTGTTGTAACTTTATTCATATCTTTACGATTATCTTAAATGTATATCAGTTGACCAAGATTCTCTAAACCCTTGCGCTGAACTGGCCGGCTTGACGTGCCGCAAGGGCTCAGTAGGGATCAAGACCCGAAGCTAAGAGTCAGTTCCATTGTGGTTATATCACATTTATTAGCAGAGCAGCACATCGAAATTTTAGGTTCATTATTCTTTATATGCTATACAATTTCAGATCATCCATGGATATCCCAAGTTTTGTAAAATAATTTAAAATCATTTTTTTTCTGGTGGCCATGATACATTATCTAAGCTTTCAGGTTCATGGTGGATGTGCGGGTCCATATACAATTGCAGCAGGACCACAATCTGCAGACACATAAATACAAATGAAATTATTATCGTTTTATATTATTGTAAAGTAGAGTATAACAGTTATCAATTTGAATAAATTTGTTTTGTTTTCGGCCCACTCTGCAACAGAGATCTGCTCAGTAGATTATCGCGAGTGGAGAGATGAAAGCTTTTGATATATGTATATAGCAGATAAGAGTACATACGGAATCAATTTGGCATGTTGAGTTAGTGAGAAATAAATCATTGCCGCGAACAGTTGCCTTTTCGAACCTCACAAGAACCGCGTTCTTACTCTGCGAAATGAGGGACTGTGAAGTGATAGTGCGGTTTGTGGGCAGAAAGTGACTATTGAAAAGATAATCACCACTGTGATACTATTACCTGCAACGAGCGTGTATAAAGATCGAACCGGTAAAGATCGCAGATGCAACATTGGTCCTTCGAACCGGATACGTGTTTTTGAAGAAAGAAGAGTGAAGCTGCATGAATGCTGTATCGAACAATACATCAAGTGATCGTGCTTTCAATTCCATCCCGCCATTGCTGAGGTTCCACTGCCGCTGATAGTTTTCCAAATCCCATCGGTTCCAAAGTTTCATCGCTGCTGTAGATGCCGTCGCCTTTGGGAACTCCTTGCTGTTTGCTGTTTGCTGCATGTTGTCCATTGGAAGGCCGATAAAAGTCAGTTAAGTACTCTAAAAGCAGGTTTGTCTGAGGTGTGCTCTGGAAGCATGTTCAGAGCTACCCATTGTGCGAGAATGACAATGTGCTACCCATTGTGCATGTAATACAATTCCGTTCGATTGTTTTGTTGAAGCGATGAAATAAAGATCCAAAACGCATGGTGAGCATTTCAATTTGATGATGAAAAAAGGTTATTAATCCACTGAGTTGAGTTGTTTTTTGTAAAGTTGATTGGTCAGTTCTATCTGGGGTGATTTTTTCTCTGTCAATCGGTGGGTTCTATACGGTATTCGGTCGATCGGTCACGTGATTTCGGTTGCAAATATAGTGCAAGTGCAGAAAAATGCCAACCATTCGAGAGCTAGGGAAGCAGGAGCGACAACTGCGACATGTGTTGGATTCTTTCAAGGAGTTTGTTCGGAGCTACGAGGAACCCCGAGACAAGGGATCAGTACAAGCCAGACTGCAAAAATTGGACCAAATTTACGACGAGTTCCGTCATATTCGAATGCAAACAGAGATTCTTTTGGAAGATGCAGCTGAAGATGAGGATTTTGCTGACACCGATGAAAGCGAAGCCGTACGTTCAAAAAGATTGAAGGAACAACAGCTACAACGGGACCGAGAAAATGATCAAATTATGAGGAAATTCATCGATGAATACTTTTCCATCCAGCAGGCTCTAAAAGCACTCCATCCTACACCCACACTGCAGCAAGGTTCATCGATGGTTCCTGCAGATCAGTTCCTACGCCAACAATCTGCTCCAACAGGTATGCGTGTCAAATTGCCTGAGCTTAAACTACCAACTTTCAGTGGTGACATGAGAGATTGGATTACGTTCAAAGACACGTTCAAAAACTTGATTTCAGACAACGCTCAATTGTCTGACATCGACAAGTTTACATATTTGCGTTCGTCTTTATCAGGCAATGCTTTGCACGAAATTACATCCATTGGTCTAACGGCTGCAAACTACCCAATAGCCTGGGAGTCGTTGGAATCAAGATACGAAAATCGAAAACTGCTTGTTAAATCGCATCTAGACTCGCTACTATCCATCAACCCCATGAAAAGAGAAAGCTTTGAGGCTTTGAATTTTGTCATTAGTGAATTCGACAAACACTTGCAGATGCTTGACAAATTGGGCGAAGCAACAGCCAACTGGAGTACTATATTGGCGCATCTATTGTCGAGTAAGTTGGATCCAACTACAATGTGCCTGTGGGAGACTGAACATCGATCGAAAGAGGTTCCAGAATACAAAAAAATGGTGGATTTCCTCAAAAACCATTGTATGGTGCTACAAGCCGTATCTGGTAAGATAACTCTACCACCAGATACGAAGAAATCTACAAAACCATTCACTAGCCACGCCAGCATTCAGAGTAACTCAAACAGTTGCCCTTTTTGCGGAGAACCTCAACATCCAGTCTTCCAGTGTAAGAAGTTCAAGACTATGAAAGTAGAGGAGCGGAGAAATGCAGTCGTCGCAAAGCGGTTGTGTTTTAACTGCCTTTCGCGAGGTCACATGTCCAAATTCTGCTCGAGAAGTTGTTGTAAAGTCTGCGGTCAACGTCATCATTCATTGCTGCACGTAAGTTCAAACAGATCTACTAACAATCCATCCGACTCGCAACCGAACAAGCGACCGCAGAACCCACCAAACATACAAACGTCAATGTCACCACCCTCAGAATCACAACTTGCAACCCCAAGTACTCACACTCCTCAGCAAACCTTTCATCCTTCCACGAGCCAATCCTTTCCATCAATCGCTTCCACACGTTCTCAAAACATGCCACCTTAAACAGACAACCTAGCTAGTCCCAGTGTTGTACTTTCTGTAACCGAAACATCACAATCAGTTTTGCTAGCCACTGCGGTCGTGATTCTTGAAGACAAAGGTGGAAACTTTACTCTTGCACGAGCTCTTCTTGATAGCGGATCACAGCTATGCTTTATTACTGAGAGCCTTTCTCAGAAGCTTAAATTTAAGAGATCGCGGGAGATGCTGTCGATAAGTGGGATCGGTCAGGCGACGAAGAAATGTAAACAGTCAGTTATTGCTCGAATTCGCTCTAGAGTTTCACACTTTGTTCAGGAGGAGACCTTTTATGTATTGCCGCAAGTGACATTGAATCTGCCAGCGACAAAGGTCAACACTAGCAGTTTGAATCTGCCTAATGACATTGTACTTGCGGACCCAATGTTCCATGAGCCCAGTTGCGTTGATATGATCATCGGTGCCAGTCTTTTCTTTGACTTGTTATCGACGGAGAGCCTGAAACTTGGCGAAGATGGTCCAGTTATGCAGAATACATCATTAGGGTGGATTATTTGTGGAAAAATCTCCGAAATTACTGACCTTCCTCGACCAGCAGTAGCTAATTTGTCCATGGAACATTGCTGACGAAATTTTGGGAACTGGAGGAATGCCACACCAAAAGTGTTTATTCAATAGAGGAGTCAGCTTGTGAGAACGTATTTGATCGGACCACTGTTCGGGATAGCACCGGTCGATTTATTGTGACTTTACCAAAGAAAAAGCATCTAATCGAACAACTAGGAGAATCCCGTACGACAGCTCAAAGGAGATTCCTGGCATTGGAAAGACGTCTAGATGCCAATCAACCACTTAAGCAAATGTACGCCGAATTTATCGCGGAGTATCTTCGGCTGGGACATATGAAGGAGGTGAACGATGACGAATTGGATTCACTTACACGCCATTACTATATCCCTCATCACTGCATTATTAAGCCTAACAGTACTACCACTAAGTTACGTGTAGTCTTTGACGCGTCATGTCAAACATCATCTGGGATTTCCCTCAATGAAGCATTGATGGTTGGACCTACCGTGCAGGACGACCTAAATTCCATAGTCCTTCGTTTCAGGTTACGAAAATATGCTGTGGTTGCAGACATTGAAAAAATGTACCGCATGGTCCTGTTGGGCTCTGCAGATCAAAATCTGCATTTGATTATTTGGAGAGACAATAAGGAAGGTCCACTACGCATCTTTAAGCTCTGTACGGTGACATACGGGACAGCGTCTGCTCCGTATCTTGCTACCAAATGCCTGAAAAGACTTGCTGAACTAGACGGATCCATCTTTCCAGCCGCTGCCAAGGTACTGAGTGAAGATTTCTATGTCGACGACATGAAGTCCGGAGTAGATACCATAGAAGAGGGCATTCAGCTCTGTAATGATATTCAACGCTTGCTTCAAGGTGGAGGTTTCACTCTTCGGAAATGGAACACCAATTGTCCAGCAGTCCTGCAACAAATTCCACCAGAATACAAAGATGATCGCACAATTTTCGAGTTGGATAGTTCAAGCTCAACAATCCAAACCTTGGGACTCAGCTGGGAACCACGGTCAGATAATTTCAAATTCAAGGTTCCAACGTGGAATCTTTCTGTTATTTGTAAACGATCTGTGATTTCCGATTTAGCCCGCATTTTCGATCCGATTGGCCTAATTGGACCAATCGTTATATCAGCACGAATTTTCGTCCAGAATCTCTGGAAGCAGAAGGTTTCATGGGACGAACCACTCATCGAAAATGATCAGTCCCAGTGGAAAACTTTCCGGAAGGATTTGGTGCAATTAGACGAGCTGAAAGTACCACGATGGGTTGAATTTCAATCCAACTGCATTGCTGTTCAGCTACATGGTTTTTGCGATGCATCGAAGGCGGCATACGGTGCGTGCATTTATGTACGAGTGACACATTTTGACGGTAGGATCTCTTCACATTTGTTAGCTTCAAAGTCCAGAGTCGCCCCGCTCGACCAACAGCGAAAGAAACGAAAATTGATGACCATACCTCGGCTGGAATTATCTTCTGCCTTACTGATGACCCATCTCTATGATAAGGTTGCTAAGGCTGTGAAACTAACTTCCGCACAATCACATTTTTGGACTGATTCAGAAATTGTTCAACACTGGTTAGCATCATCACCCTTACGTTGGCAACCATTTATAGCCAACAGAGTATCCGAAGTGCAGCACCTCACTAGAGCTGGCTTGTGGGGCCACGTACAAGGTTGTGAAAATCCAGCCGACGTTCTTTCTCGTGGAACAAAACCATCTCTTCTAAAAGATGATACGGGTTGGTGGCACGGACCGAAATGGCTGGTCCAAAATGAGCAAACTTGGCCTCAGAAGCAGAAAGTTCTCGCTAGCCGACTGGATCCATCACTTCTGGAGGAAAATCCTGTAACGTCTGTGGTTGCCAATGTCCTGGCACCTAGCCCGATATTTGGATTAAAATCGTCTCTCGATAATCTGGTGACTGTCACAGCTTGGATGCTCAGATTTAAGTTCAACTGTCTGCAAGAGCAGTCAAGAAGGCGCATTGGTGTACAAACATACGCAGAGCGACATGAAGCACTCCTACAGCTTGCCAGAGTCGCGCAGCATGAGTGTTTTAGGCAAGAGATCGAAGATCTGCAACGAAACATCCAAGTCAAATCTACTTCTCGACTCAACACTCTCCATCCACGTTTAGTGGATGGCATACTTCGAGTTGGCGGCCGGTTACAGCATGCCAACGTTTCCAGCGATAGAAAACATCCAATTATTTTGGATAAGAATCATCCGTTCACCACACTAGTTATGCTGCATTATCATCATAAATTGCTGCACGCCGGTCCCCAGCTATTAGTTGCGGGAGTTCGAGGACGATTTTGGCCACTCTCCGCTCGAAACTTAGCACGAAAAACCGTCCATGGCTGTATTAAATGCTTCCGATGTCGGCCATCAAACCAAGAGCAACTCATGGCTGATCTGCCCCCCGAACGTGTGACACCTGCTCCAACGTTTATCAGAGTAGGCGTAGACTACTGCGGCCCCTTCATGGTAAATTATCCGCAACGGAAAATGGTCCCCGTGAAATATTTTGCTGCCATCTTTGTGTGCCTTGTTACCAAAGCGGTGCACATAGAAATGGTAGCAGACTTGACGACTGATGCGTTTCTCGCCGCCCTCCGACGATTTGTAGCTAGAAGGGGAAAACCAGCAACGATCATGAGCGATAACGCTAAGAATTTTGTCGGCGCTCGGAGACAGCTCGATGAAATGCGACGGATGTTACAATCTCAGCAAGTACAGGCAAGAATTGTAACAGAGGCTGCGAAGGAAGATATTAGATTTCAATTTATTCCCGCAAAATCTCCAAATTTCGGCGGTTTATGGGAAGCCGCCGTGAAGTCAATGAAATACCACTTGAAACGGTCAATTGGTTCGAAATCCCTTTTCCCAGACGAACTAGAAACAATATTGGCGCAAATTGAAGCGTGCTTGAATTCCCGCCCTTTGACGCCCATGAGTAACGATGCTAGTGACCTGGAAGCCTTAACCCCTGGCCATTTCATCATCCATCGTCCACTGACTGCAATACCCGAGCCAGAGCTTCCCACAGAAATTTCTGAACATCGACTTACCAGATGGAGGCGCGCTCAGCGGTTCATGCAGAACATTTGGGCTAAGTGGTCCATGCAGTACTTGTCGACGTTGCACAATCGCACCAAATGGACGAGACAACATAATAATCTCTCGGTTGGCGCTTTGGTACTCATTAAAGAGGATCACCTCCCTTCGCTGAAGTGGCTTCTCGGTCGGGTCGTTCAAATCCATGCTGAATCCGATGGAAATGTAAGGGTTGTTACGGTGCGAACAATGAATGGAAACTTTACCAGGGCTATCTCAAAAATTTGTCCGTTACCTATTCGGGACAATGATGGAATTTTTACTCGTGGGAATTAGCGTCACCGGAGCGGTGGGCGCAAGCGGGAGCCAACTGGCTCCCGCATACCAGTTAAGTTTTTGTTTTTAAATGTTAGATTAAAAAATTCAATGAATGTTTTGTCGTCATAG
The DNA here is from genome assembly GCA_024533555.2 of Aedes koreicus. Lineage (NCBI taxonomy): Eukaryota > Metazoa > Arthropoda > Insecta > Diptera > Culicidae > Aedes > Aedes koreicus. The sequence continues at coordinate 174,848 of JAHHFK020003968.1, forward strand.
CCACCCCCAGGCGCTGCCCCAGGCGCTGAGGGCCGGAGCGCATCAACCAGCATGTGAGTTGGATTCATCATTACACGTCTAATCGATCAGGGATACTTCTCAACTGCATGGATGCTTGCCGTAATACTGCCGCTCATACTGCGTGCTGTTAAGTCATTGTACCCCAAACCTTCATCACGCCATTGAGAGAGGCAACGTTTCCAGCACTGACATGGCTCGCACTATCATCGGTGCAGGAGCACCCGCGGAGGCACGCAAGCCTCCGCGCCAGGGAAGTCTTTAAAGCTTTGTTTTATTCTTGTAAAAAAGCGCATCTCATATTTTCCAGCTGGACCAGCACGCGAGACCGCAGCAGAGGAAACCATGGTCACAGAACGCAAATAGAGGGATTGTGGATCGCTGTTTTCACCTGGGACAAGGCTCAACTCCATTGGTATCACTTGATTGACTGTTCGAACACTGCAAAGTACCCGAAGATGGGCCAGCGGCTGACGACGACGTTACTTAGTACCGTGTTTCAATTATGTACATATTATGCATTTTCTCCCCAATCATGTAACTATTATGCATGTTAGTTAGCGCTAGGATTTTCAAATTATTCGTTGATATTGAAATTATTTCAAGGCGGCCGGTGATGTAAAGTAGAGTATAACAGTTATCAATTTGAATAAATTTGTTTTGTTTTCGGCCCACTCTGCAACAGAGATCTGCTCAGTAGATTATCGCGAGAGGAGAGATGAAAGCTTTTGATATATGTATATAGCAGATAAGAGTACATACGGAATCAATTTGGCATGTTGAGTTAGTGAGAAATAAATCATTGCCGCGAACAGTTGCCTTTTCGAACCTCACAAGAACCGCGTTCTTACTCTGCGAAAGGAGGGACTGTGAAGTGATAGTGCGGTTTGTGGGCAGAAAGTGACTATTGAAAAGATAATCACCACTGTGATACTATTACCTGCAACGAGCGTGTATAAAGATCGAACCGGTAAAGATCGAAGATGCAACAATTATAACATCCATTCACTACATTTTGTATGCTTTTTTATAAGTCATTTTCAGCTTCGCATTTATGCATCCTTGTCAGTTATAGCTCATCTAACTTACGTTATGTATTTGAAAAGATAGGAAGGTTTTTATTGTTTTTTTTTTTTTTAGAAAGGATCATATTCGAAAATTCTACTTAAAAAAGCACTTTCCTTCTTCATCAGAAATATATATTAATTCAAAACCTAACAGTTTACAATCATTCATTTCCTATTTCACAGACATGAGGAATCATTTATGGGTGTACAAGAGCTATAGAAAAATTCAATTTCCTAATTTTTTATTTTTTTAGTTTTATTAAGATTTAGTTTTTAGATTCATACTCATCTGAAATTTATTTCGCCTTATTATTAGCTGTCTTCAGTTTTTCCAATATTATTATGAAATTAATACACATCTAATTTTTATTTTCAGTAACATACCAGTAGATGTCATATATATCTTGTACCTACGCTTATTATGTTCTCTGACTATTATTGTGAAAACAAATTCTAATCTTAGTAGATCTTATTTCAATAGAAACTGCAACAGTGGAAGTCTTTCGATGAGTGGATGATCAGATTAGTTACGGATATATGTATTCTACTATAGTTTACTGGCTTGCTGGTATTATTATTTTATATTTTAACGTCAGTTTATTATTTTATGTTATGATATTAAATGATGTGACATAATTACATTTAAATTCATTTCATTAAAATCGCTATTTCCGATGAGACTCACTACATAAATTATTGCAAGGAAACGGAACAGCACATCGATATTTTGGGTTTACCATTCTATTGCTATATAATTTCAGATTATCCATGGATATTCCAAGTTTGATGAGATAATTTTAAATCAATTTTTTTTCTCGCAGCTACATTGTCTAAACTTTCAGGTCCACAAATGGAATTGTTATTTTCATTCTTATATTCATTCACTATATTATTTGTCATTATAATATTCATTCGCTATATTTATTATAATTATAATATTAATTCACTATATTTTATACATTACTATATGACATTAAATATATATTGGGAAGGGAGGGAGCATCAGGGTATCACTCAAGCTGGAATTGGACAATGGAGTGGTATGACAACCGGCGTCTAGGAGGGAACAAACAGTATCATTTTCTTTATCCTACCGATTCGATTGTGGTGCTGTGAATTCTACTCCAACAGTTTCAGTGAGAGTGACGCGCCCTTCTTAACAAGCCATCCCGTAGAAAGCTTAATGAGTATTGCGAATTGGGTTATTCGATTTGTTGGATCGTATCGTTGGAAGGAGAATCTCATGTTCCCGCGGGTTTCGCGTAAGTGTCTCTGCTTACGGGTCCGCCCCACCGTTTTTGGCCCTTCATACAGCGTTACTGTGAATGCAAACCGGTAACTCAATTTGATCTTGCTATTAAGTGGAGCTGCATACATGACAAGGTCTTAGAAGGGATGGTGGCTACCTTACATACATACATACATGCTTAATTTGTTGTAACTTTATTATACAAAAAATTGAAAAATAAAATTCCACTAAGGTCGAACTTTTGCCCCACCTTACTCTATTGCTTATCTTGACAGATACGCGTATTTCATCTACAATGAGCAGACTTCTTCAGTGTCGTGTACTAATACTCGACTGGCTTGCAGTGCTTTAGCTTTTATTTATTTTTAGTTATTTCCGTACAGTATTTCATGTTTTATGATATGTTTTCAGGTTAAAAATCATGAAATAGCTGCCTCAGAGTTATCCTCTGGAAAATTTTCTTTCATAGGGAGTATGGGGTTGTCGTTTTTGTTGGTCGGGAATGATTCATCGTGCTTAAAAAATAACGAGTTTGTACATCCGGGTACAGATCGTCGGCACGTGTCCGCCATATTTTGTGCAGCCTATTAAAGCTAAATCAAACTACAAAATTTAATGGGAAAGTTTACTTACAAAATATTTTCTGATCCTCTTGCACATGTTGATTATTTGACAAGTCATGGTTTTCAGGGTACTGATGGGTTCAGTAATTTGGATTATTTTTCTCAACTGAAGTTCAGTACAACACAAAAATACTAAAATTTCGGTATTATTTTTACTGAAACTTTGTGATGTCCCGTAAAACGTTTATTTTACTGAAAATTCAGTAATCTTTCTTTGGGTTTCACTGAACAAATGTATTTTTTTTTAAATGAAAAGCCGATTGTTCAGTAATGTAGGTGTTTTACGGAGCAAAAACTGTAAAAAAAATTACTGAACAGGGATTAAGTGTGCAGGCCGCAGATGCCAGCAATGGCCGACATGGATCTCTCGTGACGGAAAACAACACGAAAGTTCAGCTTGAAGGTTCATTTTGAAATAAAATAATTTGCTCCGAATATAAACAATGCCATGGTTTTGATTTGACAGTTCTACAATTAATCTGAAAATAAATCCTTTTATTTTAATACTTTTTTTATTATTTCAATCCAAAAATTTATTTTTATTGTACAACACTTTCTGGACAAAAGTTCATTTTGGAATAAATATAATTTGCTTTCGTTTTCAACGATACTACGGTTTCGATTTGACAGTTCTACAATTTATTCTGAAAATTTCATCTTTTAAAAATGCAGACCAGGAATTTTTTGAATTGACGGTTTGAAGGTTTTTGTTTTGAAAGCAAACCGCTTTCTACGAAAAAGAACCAACCAATTTATTCTGAAAATTTCATCTTTTAAAAATGCAGACCAGGAATTTTTTGAATTGACGGTTTGAAGGTTTTTGTTTTGAAAGCAAACCGCTTTCTACGAAAAAGAACCAACCATTTTGGCAATGGTTTTTTAATTTTAATAATAATTATTCTTTGTGTGTAGTTTCAAATTTTGTTCGAAGAGACAAGGCAGGAACGAGTCATTGGAAGATTTTGTAACAACAGTAAAAAATTAGGCAGAGATATGCGATTTTGGGAAGTTGAACGAGAGGGCCATCCGTGATATGCTTGTGATAGGAGTAAACGATATCAAATTACAAAAAAGATTATGCGATGAAGAAGAGTTGTCTGCAGCAAAGGCAGAAAGGTTAATTTTGAACTCCGAAATCTCGGCATCAAGTACAAAGCAATTAAAACCGAATGATGACAGGCGCGTGAGTGTAGTAGCGAGATTGGGTCATTGGACGGATGTTTTACGGTCTAGAAATAGATTCCGTAGCAGGAGCCGCAGTTTCGATAGAAATAGATCATCGTCGTATAGAAGTAGAAGCACTGGTAGATATAAAGCCAAGAAAGGAGGTTGACCTGTTTATGTTTGTTCATGTTTGCTCATGACAAAACTGGCCATACCAGGAAAAAATTTTACCGTTTAAACCTGATTTTAAGGATAAAAGCCCTAGAAAACAAAAAGCCAATGTTAAATTTATAGATTCCCCGAAACCATCAACTTCCACAGACTCAGCCCTTTTTAAGAGACTTAAGAAAGAATTGGAAGACGAAGTCGATTCCGATTTAGTTATGATGAAGGAATGCCTTGCATGAAAATTTCATCTGTCAACAAAATCAGTGAGCCTTGCTATGTGGAGGTTTCGATTAATGGAAAACGTTTGACCACGGAAATTCATGCGGTTCAGCGGAGAGTGTAATCCCAGAAAAGTTGAACCTCAGAAATGTGGCCAATGTTGAGTTTCAGCGATACAACAGAAAACTAGTCGTTATCGATGGTAATAAGCTTAAAGTTGTTGGTAAAATTTGCGTCGAGGTACAGCTCACTGGAAATAGGAAGCAGCTCAGCGTCGTGATTTTACGCTGCAATAATGATTTTATCCCGCTAGTTGGTCGCACTTGGTTAGATGAGCTCTATTCCGGATGGCGAAACACCTTTACCAATCCTCTATTGACGGTTGGGAACATTGATTTGGCTGGTGGAGATTCAGTTTTTGATGTAGCCAAGAGTAAGTTTCAGACAATTTTAACCAAAGATTTTTCTAGTCCAATTGTTGATTATAAGGGAGATTTAATCTTAAAGGAAGATACGCCCATTTTTAAAAAGGCCTATGAAGTTCCTCTACGTTTACGACAAAAAGTGGTCGATTATTTGGAAAAGTTAGAGAGGGAAGGTTTCATCACTCCAGTTGAAGCAAGCGATTGGGCTTCCCGGTAATAGCTGTAGTAAAAAAAAGATCAAAGTATCCGTTTGGTGATTGACTGCAAAGTATCCATAAATAAAGTTTTACTTCCTAACATTTAGCCCAGGATTTATTTGCCACTCTTTTGGGTTCAACTATTTTTTGTTCTTTTGATCTGGAGGGTGCTTACTTACTGGTTTTTTTTTTTTTTTTTTTTTTTTTTTTTTTTTTTTTTTTTTATATACGGGATGGAAAATCTGCATCCAGACACCTGAAGAACTCAGGGTGTGGGAATGAGGGTGCCAACTCCTCGACCCACTAAAAACCCACCCGTGCCTTTAGCCCTGGTCCCTCCCCGGAACCACCTTTCGGTATTACTTCGGGGAGGGGGCTATTGTGCTTGTTAAGCACCCACTATGTCTAACTACTTAGGGCTTTAGTAGTTAGGTGGTCCTTGCGACCTGCCTTTGGTCGTTTCGCCATTTTTGTTGGAGATCAAGGACGATCTGGGAGACTGCTACGCATACCGCGTCCCAGACGTCCCGGTCTTGACACATCCTCTGGACCAAGTTATCCGGAGTCGTGTCGCGACCGCATACGGCCATCATGCCGGATCTCGCGCCGTCGAAGCGAGGACATGCGAAAAACACATGTTCTGCAGTTTCTTCGACTCCCGCGCACTCACTGCATGCGGAGGACTGTGCATGCCCATATTTATGCAGGTATTGTCTAAAACAGCCGTGGCCAGACAATATCTGCGTTAAGTGGAAGTTCACTTCACCGTGTCGCCTACCGACCCACCCGGTTAATTCCGGGATTAGTCGGTGGGTCCACCGACCTTTGGTGGAGTTGTTCCATTCCCTCTGCCACTTAACCATGGATGCGGCTCTAGTGGTCTTTCGGATACCTCTTGTTCCACGTTGCTCGAAGCACTCTACGTCCTCTTTTATGACGATGCCTATTGGCATCATCCCCGATAGGACGCAGACCGCGTCGCGTGATACCGTTCGGTATGCACTCACCACTCTTAGGCACATAAGCCTGTGTGTACTCTCGAGCTTATTTGCGTAGCTCTTGGTACTCAAGGCGGTGATCCATGCCGGCCCGTCGTACCTAAGTATGGACAGGGCGACACTGGCCAGGAGTTTACGCTTACTCCCTTGCACCGCCGAGCTATTCGACATCATGCGGGATAATGCCGATATAGCCATAGAGGCTTTCTTGCAAGCGTAATCGACGTGACTGACAAAGGACAGCTTGTCGTCGATCATAACCCCAAGATACCTCAAGAACCTCTTCGATTCTACTGTGCAGATACCTGCACTAATCGTCGCATGTTGCTCCGATTTCCGATTGTTCACCACCGTGACCTCGGTCTTATGGTGGGCTAGCTCCAATTGCCTGGAGCTCATCCATCTCTCCACAATGCCAATGGAGTGTGAGGCCGTTAACTCGACCTCCTCGATGGATTCACCACATATCTCCAGGGTGATGTCGTCTGCGAACCCGACAATCTTTACCCCGCTCGGGAACTCAATCCGCAGTACCTCGTCGTACATCGTGTTCCATAACACCGGACCCAGGATCGAACCTTGCGGAACGCCTGCGGTGATCTGCACACGTTTCTGGCCTGCCTCTGTATTATATACCAGTACGCGATTCTGGAAGTAGCTTCCGAGAATCTTGTACAGGTACCCAGGAACCTGAAGGCGTTGGAGCGAGTCGGCGATAGCCGCCCAACTGGCGCTATTGAACGCATTCCTCACGTCAAGGGTGACCACCGCACAGTATCGTACTCCTCGCCTCTTGCGCTGGATTGCCACCTCGGCCGTCTTAGTGACGGACAGGATGGCATCCACCGTCGACTTCCCTTTACGGAAGCCAAACTGATTACTTGACAGACCGCGTATACCCTCTGTGTATGTTGTCAGTCTGTTGAGGATTACCCTCTCGAGCACCTTACCCGCTGTATCCAACAGACATATTGGTCTATATGCCGATGGATCTCCTGGTGGCTTCCCTGTCTTTGGTATCAACACAAGGGTCTGAATTTTCCAGGCGTCCGGGAAGACGCCCTCGTCCAGACACTTTTGCATCACCACCCTGAACATTTCGGGATCCAGCAAGATAGCCGTCTTGATGACCAGGTTCGGAATACCATCCGGTCCCGGCGCTTTGTTCACCTTTAGCGACTTTGCTATCGCAATGAGTTCATCATTCGTCACCGTCGCCTCGTCGCCGACCCCCGTTGTGCCGTTGTCGGTGCCCACGTGGTCACGGGTGTTCGGCTGAGCCGTCCACCCTTCCGTCGCTATGACAGCGTTAAGGTCTGGGATACTGGAACGCTGGTCATGGGACACGTCTACGGTGGCGGGGGGCCATGGACTTGGGTCGTGGCTCGGAAAGAGTCCCCCAACGATCACCTGCAGCAGCTCTGGTGAACGCTCGGTTGGAGCCGCCGATCCTCTGGTTTTAGCCATTAAAAACCGGTAGGCGTCACCCCACGGATTCGTATTGGCCTTCTGACACAGACCCTCGAAGCAGGCTCGCTTGCTGGCCTTTATCTCCCTCTTTAGTGCGGCCTTCGCGGCGACTAGCGCCCCTCTACGCTCGATTCTATCGGCGTCTGACCGTGCTCTTTGCACCCTCCGTCTTGCGTGGAGGCATGTTCTTCGGCGTCGGCGATCGACTCCGTCCACCAATACACACGCGATCTTCCATTCCTCTGTTTGACTTCCCTCGGCATGGTCGCATCGCACGCTCGTGTAAGTGTCATAACGAGTCTTTCGCCGCAAGGTGCCTGGGTTTTGCGTAAGTTTCGTTCCCTCTCAAGCGCCTCTTTATAAACCTCTACATCAAAGTAGGACGTCCTCCATCTGCGGGTGAATGGAGTGGATGCTCCTCCTTCCGCACGCTGCCTTGTATTGTGGACGATACAATAACGCACCGCCAAGTGGTCGCTATGGGTGTAGCCATCATCCACCCTCCAATTGCTAACTAGCCCAGGACTGCTAAATGTTATATCGATGATCGATTCCGCTCCATTTCTATGGTAGGTACTTTTGGTACCCACGTTGGCTAGGTCCAAATTGAGCCTAGCCAAGGCCTCCAGAAGAATCTGGCCCCTAGGGTTGGTAAGGCGGCTCCCCCACTCGAGCGCCCAAGCGTTGAAGTCCCCCGCTATTACCAACGGGTTCAGGCCAATTAACTCCGTTGTCATCCGATCGAGCATATTGGAAAACTGTTCGATCGACCACCTTGGTGGTGCGTAGCAGCTGCAGAAGAACACTCCATTCACTTTTACAACCACGAAGCCTTCGTTTGTGTTGGACACAACCTCCTGAACCGGGTGCTTGCCCGTCGTCCATAATGCCGCCATATTAGACCTGTCCGCAAACCAGTTCCCGTTGCCGGATGGGATGCGGTATGGGTCGGAAATTATGGCGATATCCGATGCCGACTCGCTAACTGTCTGACACAGCAGTTGCTGGGCTGCCTCACAATGGTTCAGGTTTAGTTGGGTTACCTGCATTACGGTTGGCTCGTTGGAATACCCTTAGCGGCCGGGCACTTGCCCCCCCCCCCATGACGTGCTTATCATCCGGTTTCCCGGCGCACATCAAGCATTTGGGGGGACCTTTGCAATCCCGCGCCTTGTGGCTAGTGCTGCCACACCTTCTGCACATGTTGCTCCTATCTGGGCCTTTGCATTCCCAGGACATGTGCCCGCTCTCTAGGCATCTGAAACATGCCTTCGGCGGCTGGTGCAGGCTTAGTGGGCATATTGACCATCCCACCTTCACCTTCGCCACTTTCAACGCCGCGTCTGCGTCGACTGCCGCTACCCTCAGGGTTGCCACCTGGGTCCCAAGTGGACCCTTCCTCAGACGTATGTCTGCGGCGGCAACCTCGACCTTGCACTGTTCCTTCAGTGCAGTGGAGATCTCGTCTGCCTCGGTGATCTCATCCAGGTTTTACACTGGATCGTCACCTGCGAGACGAGGGCGCGCACCTCCACACCCTCACCTAAGGCCTGTTTTGCCAGGTCTCTATACGCCGGGCCCTTAAGCGTTGTCGCTTTTTTAAGCTCCAGGAGCATTTCGCCGGTGCGGGTACGGCGTATACTCTGCACGTCGGCGCCTAGGCCTGCCAGTTTAGCGTCCCCGCGCATCGCTTTCAAGACCTCGGAGTATTTTGACGCCTCGGTCTTAACGATGAGGGCCTCTCCGCGGTTACCTGTCGCTTATCTCTTTCTTTTTTGGTTTTATTCCTCTTTTTTCTCACTTTATTCCATGGGGCTTCCCTGCCCCGCCTGGGGTCATCGCTTGTCCCCCTCCTAGCACTGGCATCTGCCTCCGTGCTGGTTATGGCTGTTGTTGTCGTTGGGGCCCTGCCGCTCGGGCCCCCTTCAGCGCTTGAGACAACACGTGAGCTGGTCGACGCGCCTTTCGCGCTGGACTTAGCGCTGGGGCCTCTCTCTTTGCGAGAAGCCGAAGCTGATCGCGAGGATGGACCCTCTGACCCCGCCGCCACGTTCGCATAGGTTCTTTTCCCCTTTGGGGCTTCCGACACGATGCGCTTCTTAGAAGCGCCGGGTGCCGTCTCGCCCGGGGACTGCCCCGGGGACTGTTTACTATGCAAGCAGGGAGGCCATGCGAGGGTTGACACGGCCCTTCATGGGGAACCGTGTTCAGAGCCGGATCAGCGCAAGACAGGTATAGGTCATCTGAGCCTACTCCCGCCCGACTGGCGAGGTCGGGCGGTGGAGAATGGAACGTACTGGAGGCCTGCCAGGGTTTAAATGGGACGGAGACGACCTGTGCCGCGGGAACCTCGCCATTTCCTACTCGGTGTCACCCGGCAGTACTGAGGGAGACGACACAGGCGCCAGCCCGAATACAACGGTACCACTCTTGAATCTTTTCGCAGCCAGTTGCCATAATTGGGGTTTTACTGGCATCCACCCCAATGCGTCGTATGACGCTCCCTCCGTAGTTCGTTTAGCCGTTAAGGGGAGCTTAACGTTTTCAAGGTGCACCGCGGGGAGGCGAACTACATTCACACCTCTTACTTACTGGCTTGCAGTCGAGTATTAGTACTAGAGATGTGCGATTCAGCTCATTTTAAAGAGCGGATCTGAACCGATCAGCTCATCGGAATAAATCGATTCTTTTGACCAGCTCTTTTGATATTGTGACGTCAACTTACGCACAAGTGTGAACGTGACTTTACCAGGTTACTATTGGACTCAAAAGATTGATGAAATTAAGCTTAAGCAAAGAAAATACTTCACAACTTGTTTTTAGTCTAATCGATTTGAATATGTGATCTGATCACGTGAAGTACAAGATTATAAGATTTACTTATTCAATTATCTAACTATAATCAAGATTTTTGATACACCAGTCAATGAGATTCGACATGTATTTATTATTCAGTTAAAAATTAACAAAACGATTCGACTACATTTTTAGATTACCATTCGAAAATAAAATGGATTTTGATTCTTCAGTGTAAATACTAACACCAACACAGTAGAACTAGAATCGTCTTATTTGAAATTTACTCTTGTTGGCGTTGAGTGAGATTGTGCTTCGTAAAGTGACTGCCAGTTCGTCGATTTGTGTAAAAAAAGAAAACAAAAGGGAATCAGTTTACTTTACACAGCTCTCTTCTGAATTTTGATTTGACAGAGAAGATGAATTGGTCAGCTCACAGGAAAGCAAAGCGGACAATGAGAACGGTGAGAACGGGCGAGCTGGTGAGCTGCGTTTCTTTTTTTGAAGAGCTGGTTGTCATTTGCTCACTGAAATGAATCAATTCAGTGAAACAGCTTAGGAGTGGATTGCCCATCTCTAATTAGTACACGACACTGAAGAAGTCTGCACATTGTAGACGAAATACGCGTATCTGTCAAGATAAGCAATAAAGGTAGTTGGAATTAAATGGAAATTACTAATCATTCTTCTTATTTTCTAGTTACTGGTATTCCACTAAACAGCTCACACTCTCCATAATTCAAAAGAACACACTTTTAAATTTACACACTGAACCGAAAAAAGACACTTTCAAATCAAAAACATAATTTTCGTAGTAGATAATTTTACTGTAAAAAATCACGAAAAATCGATTGGAGATGGTTTCAGCCACCGCACGACACGAGAAGTTGTCCATTTTGCCCGATTCTTCCCATGATTATACCTAAAACTCATATGTCATTTAGTTTTGTACATTGATGTCACCAATATAAATCTCATTTGCACTGCACTTATGTAAAACTATCCGCAGAATCGAATGAAGATGCTACTGCTTTGATTTGACTTTTGGAAGAGGTCCATTTTACCCGAATTCCCCTCATACTTGCGGAACCTTATATAACATACGGTTTTGAGTATTGGACCCATCACTATTATCCCCATTTGCACTTTACTTATGTAAAATTGTCCGCAGAATCCAATAAAGAGGATACTGCTTCGGTTTGACCTTTGGCAGTGGTCCATTTTACCCCGATTCCCCTCATACTTGAGAAAACTTATATAACATACGGTTTTGAGTATTGGACCCATCACTATTAACCTCATTTGCACTGTACTTCTGTTAAATTATCCGCAGAATCGAATGAAGATGATACTGCTTTGATTTGACTTTTGGAAGAGGTCCATTTTACCCGAATTCCCCTCATACTTGCGGAACCTTATATAACATACGGTTTTGAGTATTGGACCCATCACTATTATCCCCATTTGCACTTTACTTATGTAAAATTGTCCGCAGAATCCAATAAAGAGGATACTGCTTCGGTTTGACCTTTGGCAGTGGTCCATTTTACCCCGATTCCCCTCATACTTGAGAAAACTTATATAACATACGGTTTTGAGTATTGGACCCATCACTATTAACCTCATTTGCACTGTACTTCTGTTAAATTATCCGCAGAATCGAATGAAGATGCTACTGCTTTGATTTGACTTTTGGAAGAGGTCCATTTTACCCGAATTCCCCTCATACTTGCGGAACCTTATATAACATACGGTTTTGAGTATTGGACCCATCACTATTATCCCCATTTGCACTTTACTTATGTAAAATTGTCCGCAGAATCCAATAAAGAGGATACTGCTTCGGTTTGACCTTTGGCAGTGGTCCATTTTACCCCGATTCCCCTCATACTTGAGAAAACTTATATAACATACGGTTTTGAGTATTGGACCCATCACTATTAACCTCATTTGCACTGTACTTCTGTTAAATTATCCGCAGAATCGAATGAAGATGATACTGCTTTGATTTGACCTTCGGAAGTGGTCCATTTTACTCGACTTCCCCTGATACTTGCGAAAACTTATATAACATACGGTTGTGAGTATTGGACCCATCACTATTATCCCCATTTGTACTGTATGTAAAATTGTCCGCAGAATCCAATAAAGAGGATTCCGCTTCGGTTTGACCTTTGGAAGTGGTCCATTTTACCTCAATTCCCCTCATACTTGAGAAAACTTATATAACATACGGTTTCTAGTATTGGACCCATCACTATTATCCCCATTTGCACTGTACTTATGTAAAATTGTCCGCAGAATCCAATAAAGAGGATACCGCTTCGGTTTGACCTTTGGCAGTAGTCCATTTTACTCCAATTCCCCTCATACTTGAGAAAACTTATATAACATACGGTTTTGAGTATTGGACCCATCACTATTATCCCCATTTGCACTGTACTTATGTAAAATTGTCCGCAGAATCCGATAAAGAGGAAAGCGCTTCGGTTTTACCTTTGTAAGTGGTCCATTTTACCCCGATTCCCCTCATTCTTGAGAAAACTTATATAACATACGGGTTTGAGTATTGGACCCATCACTATTAACTTCAGAATCGAATGAAGATGGTACTGTTTTGGTTTGACCTTCGGAAGTAGTCCATTTTACCCGAATTCCCCTGATCCTTGTGAAAAATTATATAACATACGGTTTTGAGCATTGGACCCATCACTATTATCCAAATTTGCACTGTACTTATGTAAAATTGTCCGCAGAATCCAATAAAGAGGATACCGCTTCGGTTTGACCTTTGGCAGTAGTCCATTTTACTCCAATTCCCCTCATACTTGAGAAAACTTATATAACATACGGTTTTGAGTATTGGACCCATCACTATTATCTTGCACTGCACTTATGTAAATTATCCGCAGAATCGAATGAAGATGGTACTGCTTTGGTTTGACCTTCGGAAGTGGTCCATTTTACCCGAATTTCCCTCATTCTTGAGAAAACTTATATAACATACGGTTTTGAGTATCGAAGCCATCACGATTGACCTCATTTGCACTGTTATTATGTAAAATTGTCCGCAGAATCGAATGAAGATTATAGCGCTTTGATTTGACCTTAGGAGTTAACTCATATATTACGTATTCTTTTATGAACTAAATTTCCGATTAGTTTTAGAAATTGACTTTTTTAACACACATCGATTAAGGTTGCAGAGGTTTTCTTAAATGGAATAAAAATAAATGATTTTGTTGTTCACTCAACTTAGGGTACCAAAGAATTGTATTGAACTTATGCTCTAATCTTCGCCACTGTCCTCGTAAACTGATTCCGTATCGAGATCACTTTCACTATCGGTCTCCGTCTCGTTGTGTTCCACGCACGTTTGGCTTTCCAAACTTTCTTGGTCGGCGTAATAATATGTCATCATCTGTTCAAAGCTCTCGTTTGCTTGCGGGCAATTTGATTTTTTCAGCTTGTACTCTGCGAAAGACATCTTCACGTCGGACCAAGCTAGTGACATCCGCATCATGTCCAGAATGTTATCTTCTGGGCAAGTTTCTCTCGCTAGGTGCGTGCGACCGTGTTTATATTTTTTGTGGCACCTCTTGCCTGCCTGTTCATCGATGAAACTAAAGGGAAACGGCTGAAATTCATTCAATATGGTCAATTTCATTGTCTTTTTTGGAATTATATGTACGCAAAAAAGGAAAAAATAGAACTCACTAGATATCTTATAAATTCCGGCATATGGCTATATATGTGAAGGCAAGATGGTAGCTTCCTTATAAAGGGAAATTCTTCTCTTATAGCTCGATGGTATTATATAGCCCTTCAGATTTCTTGTCATCAAGAATATTTGAAGATAGCGCCAAACAACTGATCATTCTCAAATTTTCCACAAGTCCTTGGCTAATTCCAAGTATTTTGGAAAATTTGGCAGGTTCTGATACCTTTTTCTGCGCCGAAATATTTGAAGATAGCGCCAAACAACTGATCATTCTAAAATTTTCCACAAGTCCTTGGCTAATTCCAAGTATTTGGGAAAATTTTGCAGGTTCTGATATCTTTTTCTGCGCCGACACGCGTATCAGCCACTCAAAAAAGTTTAATCTAGCGTGATAATACGAAGGCATAACAAGTGAATTGGCGTTGTCGAAGCAGCCAATCAATGGACAGGCATGCGTTTTTCGATTACCAACTATCGCATTGGCCGCTTTGCCGTCAATAAGACTGTACACAATAGAAAGCGATACATGCAGTTCTATGTTCTCCGAAGTTACAATGGGTCCGTGTTGATGTTGTTAACTTCGTCTATGGAAGCAGTGAACATGCTTTTCGTCACATCTGTGGTTTCTTTTACCCAGCTCATTGACAGTGCACGACAGAAAACATCTGACTGGGGGCTTGGGTTAACCCACAATTCTTCACCCTTGGCCACCAACTTACGACACATTATGTGTTCTGTGAGTAGGGAGTCATCTTTTCACAAAATCTAAGATTGATCGTAATGCGGGAACCCTGTTACGGAATCCAATCCAGCCACCACGCACAAAACACAATCGACTCTTGTTTTCGCCACACCTTCAGAAAGTGCACTCATCTTTAATCCAACTTCCTCAATTTGGATCATTCTAGCAACATCGTTGGCAATCATATCCCTCAACTTCACATGAATGGATAGATAACCCTTATCCCAGTTCAGAGCTGAAATTTCAGGGATTGTTTCATTGCAAAGTTGCATTACATCTTCCTACGGCTTCAACATTTTAATTCCAAGAGCTTTCTTGGAGAATTTTGCTACATCCTGGTACTTCCGTTTACTGAGGCTAAGCCGCGTTTTCAACATTAGAGAAATTTCTGCTGAAGGCTTGTGAAGTTTTTCGGTTTGCTTAAGGTTCTGTAACATACCAGAAGCCCACTTGTCACCTTTCGTTCTGAGATATTTTAGAAGCTTTGCTGTGGCTGAAGAAGAATTGTGGTGAGCAGTTTTTTCCGCCGATCGCAAAAGCCTTTCGAGTGGCTCTTTAGATAGATGCCTACTTCTCCTGTCCTTGACGCTTTCTGAAAGGTTCTGGAATGGCAGACGTTTTCGTCCACTGCAGCTTCTTTTGCACGGCTCTGTAGCACGAAGTGTATTTGAAGAGCCAGCCTGATGAAATGGAGTTGATTGATCAGCAACCTATTTTGCAATTTTGTATGATAAAAATGGCATAAGGCTTATTACATGAACAGTACACACACAGTTATGTTATATCTCAACCCTTCGTCTGTCCAACGATTTTTAGATCCATAATTTTAGAACTAGGGTTTTACCGTACAGTTGAGAAGTATAAAATAAATTGCCTCTAGCTTGTGCTAGCCCCATTATTAGTTTTAAAGATACTTTCAAGAAAATTATTATATCACCATTATTTTCAAGTTATTCAAAAACAAATTATTTTCATGTGCCTTTTCAGTGCCTCTATCATCTCACGAAATAAAATCCAAAATCGGTTCAGATACTATAAAGATATAGCGTGTCAAAGTTGCTGGAGTAACATTGACCACCAAAACAGACAGAGATTTAATCATTTTATGAAACACTGCACGGCTATGGCGAACGCTATGCTAAACAGTAGTTCTCTCATCAATGGACCCATTGTTTACGTATGGTGGAGACATCTACAATTTGCAAGTGGGTATAGCTACATCCTTATCAATTGAGCTTAAAGAGGCGCTAAATTTGCCTCCTTACTGTGAGAGTTCCGTATGTGACCTCGGGAGGCAGGAAAGGGGCCATTCAATTAGACACCGCAAAAATCACCCAACACGAGAAGACTAATGGGCTGCACTACGAACGTGACTTACCTATCGGAAATGCAGACTCACAAAAGCGGCGATGAAGTTGAAACCCGCTTTGCTGATACTACAGCTATCGCATTCAACGTCCGTTATACGGTGGAGCCATCAACATCTCGCTCGCACTCATTAATTGCCGTTTACGAGGGGAATTCGACATGTTAAGTCCTGTGTACACTCCACATCTTCCTTCTTCCCTAAAAAAAAAAACCCACAGAGCCTTGAAAAAAAGTACACTGATTCCTTTTTTTCAGAACCGAGTTGGCATTCATCCATTCCTCGATCCGTCAAAATTGATGCCAACGAAGCTGATCTGAAACGGTATAAATACATTTCCTACAAATCGCTATTGAGAGCGCAACATGTTACCGTACAATAATAATAATAATTTAAAAAAAACAAAAAATTCTCTCGGTGCAAACTTATGTGCAATCCGAAAATGGTTTCATATTGCGTAACGCTTCCCGGTACTGATCTTCAAGTTCTAGTATAACGCATGATCTGTCAAATCAAAGTCAAATACTGCTCCTCTTCTTCAAATTGCCTTCGTACGTTGACGCTTGACAGATATTTGCTGACTGAAAACAAAACATTAATTTTATTTTCACATCACTGAAACAACCTGAGAGAACAACCATCTAGGCAACCATTGCAAGCAAAATAAGAAAAAAAAAATTATCGGATTTTCAAAAAAAAAAAAAAAAACTGGAGCTATGGACGCAGGTATCGGACGACGGCCTATTCAAATACCGGATTTTCTATTAAAACCCAGCTCAGTGAAAAAGGATTCATACAAAAAAAAAAAGGAAGGTTACAACCCAAGCCCAAAGATGTTTGTTCGGATTATTGAAAAAAAAAGTCATTCGTAGGTATGGTTGATATAAATTATTTCAGCTAATCAAATTTTCTTTTCAGTTCAATTTCAACTGTTTCACCAACTATTCTCTTGCTTGCTTATCAGACATAGTCGGATAGATGAACTGGAGCTCTTTTTTCCCTAGCCGTACGAGAAGAAACGGTTATTTCTTCAGATGCCTTCTCTTTTCCCGCAGTTTTTCCGGATTCCTGTTCTCTCCAGTGATGCACTTTCTTCGTCTGGGTAACATGGCGCCTTTGGAGATAACCGTCTTTATCACTCAGAACTAAACTGCCATTACTCTCTAGAACTACAGTATGACGACCAGGATTGAATCAAGTGTCCCCTTTGCATTTTGACTGTCGCTCGATTATTGTGATCCCATGGTTATCTATGCAAGCAGGAAGGCCATGCGAGGGTTGACACGGCCCTTCATGGGAAACCGTGTTCAGAGCTGGATCAGCGCAAGACAGGTATAGGTCATCTGAGCCTACTCCCGCCCGACTGGCGAGGTCGGGCGGTGGAGAATGGAACGTACTGGAGACCTGCCAGGGTTTAAATGGGACGGAGACGACCTGTGCCGCGGGAACCTCGCCATTTCCTACTCGGTGTCACCCGGCAGTACTGAGGGAGACGACACAGGCGCCAGCCCGAATACAACGGTACCACTCGTGAATCTTTTCGCAGCCAGTTGCCATAATTGGGGTTTTACTGGCATCCACCCCAATGCGTCGTATGACGCTCCCTCCGTAGTTCGTTTAGCCGTTAAGGGGAGCTTAACGTTTTCAAGGTGCACCGCGGGGAGGCGAACTACATTCACACCTCTTACTTACTGGCTTGCAGTCGAGTATTAGTACTAGAGATGTTCGATTCAGCTCATTTTAAAGAGCGGATCTGAACCGATCAGCTCATCGGAATAAATCGATTCTTTTGACCAGCTCTTTTGATATTGTGACGTCAACTTACGCACAAGTGTGAACGTGACTTTACCAGGTTACTTTTGGACTCAAAAGATTGATGAAATTAAGCTTAAGCAAAGAAAATACTTCACAACTTGTTTTTAGTCTAATCGATTTGAATATGTGATCTGATCACGTGAAGTACAAGATTATAAGATTTACTTATTCAATTATCTAACTATAATCAAGATGTTTGATACACCAGTCAATGAGATTCGACATGTATTTATTATTCAGTTAAAAATTAACAAAACGATTCGACTACATTTTTAGATTACCATTCGAAAATAAAATGGATTTTGATTCTTCAGTGTAAATACTAACACCAACACAGTAGAACTAGAATCGTCTTATTTGAAATTTACTCTTGTTGGCGTTGAGTGAGATTGTGCTTCGTAAAGTGACTGCCAGTTCGTCGATTTGTGTAAAAAAAGAAAACAAAAGGGAATCAGTTTACTTTACACAGCTCTCTTCTGAATTTTGATTTGACAGAGAAGATGAATTGGTCAGCTCACAGGAAAGCAAAGCGGACAATGAGAACGGTGAGAACGGGCGAGCTGGTGAGCTGCGTTTCTTTTTATGAAGAGCTGGTTGTCATTTGCTCACTGAAATGAATCGATTCAGTGAAACAGCTTAGGAGTGGATTGCCCATCTCTAATTAGTACACGACACTGAAGAAGTCTGCACATTGTAGACGAAATACGCGTATCTGTCAAGATAAGCAATAAAGGTAGTTGGAATAAAATGGAAATTACTAATCATTCTTCTTATTTTCTAGTTACTGGTATTCCACTAAACAGCTCACACTCTCCATAATTCAAAAAAACACACTTTTAAATTTACACACTGAACCGAAAAAAGACACTTTCAAATCAAAAACATAATTTTCGTAGTAGATAATTTTACTGTAAAAAATCACGAAAAATCGATTGGAGATGGTTTCAGCCACCGCACGACACGAGAAGTTGTCCATTTTGCCCGATTCTTCCCATGATTATACCTAAAACTCATATGTCATTTAGTTTTGTACATTGATGTCACCAATATAAATCTCATTTGCACTGCACTTATGTAAAACTATCCGCAGAATCGAATGAAGATGCTACTGCTTTGATTTGACTTTTGGAAGAGGTCCATTTTACCCGAATTCCCCTCATACTTGCGGAACCTTATATAACATACGGTTTTGAGTATTGGACCCATCACTATTATCCCCATTTGCACTTTACTTATGTAAAATTGTCCGCAGAATCCAATAAAGAGGATACTGCTTCGGTTTGACCTTTGGCAGTGGTCCATTTTACCCCGATTCCCCTCATACTTGAGAAAACTTATATAACATACGGTTTTGAGTATTGGACCCATCACTATTAACCTCATTTGCACTGTACTTCTGTTAAATTATCCGCAGAATCGAATGAAGATGATACTGCTTTGATTTGACCTTCGGAAGTGGTCCATTTTACTCGACTTCCCCTGATACTTGCGAAAACTTATATAACATACGGTTGTGAGTATTGGACCCATCACTATTATCCCCATTTGTACTGTATGTAAAATTGTCCGCAGAATCCAATAAAGAGGATTCCGCTTCGGTTTGACCTTTGGAAGTGGTCCATTTTACCTCAATTCCCCTCATACTTGAGAAAACTTATATAACATACGGTTTCTAGTATTGGACCCATCACTATTATCCCCATTTGCACTGTACTTATGTAAAATTGTCCGCAGAATCCAATAAAGAGGATACCGCTTCGGTTTGACCTTTGGCAGTAGTCCATTTTACTCCAATTCCCCTCATACTTGAGAAAACTTATATAACATACGGTTTTGAGTATTGGACCCATCACTATTATCCCCATTTGCACTGTACTTATGTAAAATTGTCCGCAGAATCCGATAAAGAGGAAAGCGCTTCGGTTTTACCTTTGGAAGTGGTCCATTTTACCCCGATTCCCCTCATTCTTGAGAAAACTTATATAACATACGGGTTTGAGTATTGGACCCATCACTATTAACTTCATAATCGAATGAAGATGGTACTGTTTTGGTTTGACCTTCGGAAGTAGTCCATTTTACCCGAATTCCCCTGATCCTTGTGAAAAATTATATAACATACGGTTTTGAGCATTGGACCCATCACTATTATCCAAATTTGCACTGTACTTATGTAAAATTGTCTGCAGAATCCAATAAAGAGGATACCGCTTCGGTTTGACCTTTGGCAGTAGTCCATTTTACTCCAATTCCCCTCATACTTGAGAAAACTTATATAACATACGGTTTTGAGTATTGGACCCATCACTATTATCTTGCACTGCACTTATGTAAATTATCCGCAGAATCGAATGAAGATGGTACTGCTTTGGTTTGACCTTCGGAAGTGGTCCATTTTACCCGAATTTCCCTCATTCTTGAGAAAACTTATATAACATACGGTTTTGAGTATCGAAGCCATCACGATTGACCTCATTTGCACTTTTTTTTTTTAATCAGTTCGTTTATTTATTAGGCTCAGGCGTGTGTAACACTTTGCGGAGCCGATATTCAATATTGTAACTAACAATTTTTCTATTTCGATTTTAGTAAAGAGGGGTGCCAATTACTCGTGGCTAGCTCGAGGTTAATGGGTCACATTATTGTTTGGAAGGGGCTAGGCAGGTAACTTATTTCAGGTATTTGTTGCTGCTCATGGTTGCGACATCTTCCAAATCCTCGGTCTCTGTAGTCCCTTACAGGAACTAAGCTGCAGATGGGTGACCACAGCTTGCTGGGCAGGTACAAGTAGCACGGAAACAAAAGGATAATATAACTGGGACACAATGGCAGGGAATTTACTAGAGTGAAAGGGAGGGGGTGATGACATTACACTCTTAGATCAGACAAACAAAGGAATTCGTAAATCGCTTGCATGTAGGGAAGATCACGCATTCCCAAAACATCTCTTACTTCGCGGAAGGGTTGTCTACCTCGGGCCACAAGGGTATCCAATAGTCGTGCTCTGGAGGCATCATTACCCGGGCAATGCCAAACTGCGTGATCGATGTCATCATAACCGGTTCCGCACATACATACATTGCTATCGACGAGGTTAATTCTGTAGAGATGTGCGTCTAGCGAGTAGTGGTTGGACATAAGTCTTGACATCACACGAATGAAACCGCGACTTACATCCAGACCTTTGAACCACGATCTCGACGAAACATTTGGAATAATGGAATGTAACCACCGCCCAAGAGAATTACTTGTCCAATCGTTTTGCCAACTTTGAAGAGAACTCTGACGTACTAATGGGAAAAATTCATCATGTGAAATTCTTCTTTCAAAAATCTCGCCTTCTTGTGCGCCCACCTTTGCTAGAGAGTCCGCCTTCTCATTGCCTGGAATTGAGCAATGTGAGGGGACCCATGCAAAGGTAATTCTAAATGATCTTTCGACCAACGCACACATCTGCTCCCTTATTTTTGAAAGAAAGTAAGATGAGTGCTTAACTGTTTTCATCGACTGGAGGGCCTCAATAGAACTGAGACTATCCGAGAAGATGAAATAATGGTCTATGGGCATGTCGGAAATTATCCCCAATGCGAAATTGATTGCTGCCAGCTCAGCAACATATACGGAACAAGGTTCCTGAAGTTTCCGGAAGGCAGATGAGTATTCATTGTAAACACCGAAACCAGTGGATCCATCAATGCGTGACCCATCAGTGAAAATTCTTCTATTGCAACTGACATGTTGGTACTTTTCGATGAAAATATGGGGAATTAAAATAGGTCGAAGTTGATCTGGAACTCCTTGAATAGCCTGTTTCATGGAGAGATCATAACCAATGGAGGAACTGTGATAAGGAAAGCGTACACTAGGAGGGTTATAGCATGGAAGACTAATATCGGATGACATATAGTTAATATAGATTCGTAAGAATCTTGACTGGGTACTCAATTCGAGCATTTCTTCGAAGTTTTCAATCACAAGGTTGTTACTGATTCCACACTTGATCAGTATTCTAGATGAGAGCTCCCAGAAGCGGTACTGTAAGGGTTTTACTCCTGCCAGAACCTCCAGGCTCATATTATGCGTTGAATGCATACAGCCAAGGGCAATACGTAGACAACGATATTGAATGCGTTCCAATTTGATGAGGTGGCTATTTCTTGCCGAGAGGAAACAAAAAGAGCCATATTCGAGAACTGAAAGAATAGTTGTTTTATAGAGTTTAATAAGGTCTTCCGGGTGAGCACCCCAACATGTCCCGGATATTGATCTTAGAAAATTGATCCTTTGTTGACATTTCTGTTTTAAATACGCAAAGTGATTACTCCAAGTGCATTTTGAATCAAACATGACTCCAAGGTATTTGAAGGTCAAAGATTGGGTAATGTCTCTTCCCAACAGCTTGAGACGCAGTTGGGCTGGGAACCGCTTTCTAGTAAACACTACCAATTCGGTTTTATGCGGTGAAAACTCGATCCCCAAATTTCTGGCCCAGATGGACAGATTATCTAGGGAATTTTGCAATGGTCTTTGCAAGATTTCTGCACGTGGACCTCTAAAGGAGATCACAGCGTCGTCTGCAAGTTGTCTTAGCGTGCATCTATTTTCCAAGCAGTTATCAATATCTTTAACATAAAAATTATAAAGCAAGGGACTTAAACATGAGCCTTGGGGTAAGCCCATGTAGCTAATTCTGGAAGTTGTCAGTTGACCCAGATTGAAGGTCATTTGTTTTTCTGACAGTAAATTATACAAAAAGTTGTTTAAAATTCCTGGTAATCCACTACTGTGCAGACTATCTGCCAGTATATCTATGGAAACTGAATCAAATGCGCCCTTAATATCCAGAAATACTGAAGCCAATTGCTCCTTGTGTGCAAAGGCCAGTTGTATATCAGATGAAAGCAACGCTAAACAATCGTTTGTTCCTTTGCTCTTTCGGAAACCAAATTGCGTATTTGATAGCAGGTTGTTTGATTCAACCCAACGGTCAAGTCTTGATAGGATCATTTTTTCTAACAATTTCCTTAAACATGATAGCATAGAGATCGGACGGTAAGAATTGTAATCAGACGCTGGTTTCCCAGGCTTTTGAATAGCTATTACTTTAACCTGCCTCCATGCGGGTGGAACTATATTTAATTCCATGAGAGTGTTATACAGGTTAAGTAATCGTCTTTTAGCGATATCAGGAAGATTTTTTAGAAGGTTGAATTTAATCATATCGCTTCCCGGAGCAGAGTTATTCGATGAAAGAAGTGCCATTGAAAATTCCAACATTGTGAATGGTTCGGCCAGAGAACCGTTATTTCGGGTGGTATCCCGTAAATTCGGTTGTGTTGGGACAGAGTCTGGACAAACCTTTTTAGCGAAGTCGAATATCCACTGCATGGAGTATTCTTCACTCTCATTGGAGGATGAGCGGTTTCGCATGTAACGAGCCTTTCTCCAAAGCGTTGTCATCGAGGTTTCTCTAGATAGTCCCTCTACAAACGAACGCCAGTAATTGCGTTTCTTTGCTTTGAGTAAGTTTTTAAGCTTTTTTTCAAGCTTGAGGTACTTGTCAAAAAGCTCGCACTTAGTGCATTCGTCATCCCATCCAGGGGTGGCGGGTCTTCTTTTGAGGGATGCACTTGGAACACGTCGTTTCTGAGCTTCTAATGCACTTTTGTACATCAGGTCGGAAAGGAAACGATACTCTTCTAATGGTGGAAGAGGATCGGTAGAATCAATACCAAGGGTTACCGCCGATCTAAAATGTTGCCAATCGATATGCCTCGTGAGGTCATAAGGAACATGGATTGACTGGTCTGTTTTGTGAAAACTATTTGTGATTGAGATAATTATTGGTAAGTGATCACTACCATGGGGATCATTGATTACCTTCCACAGACAATCTAATGATAGTGAATTAGAACACAAAGATATGTCAAGTCGACTCTCCCTGGCAGGAGGTTTTGCTATTCGTGTCGCTTCCCCAGTGTTCAAGATGGTCAAGTTGAAATCGTCGCATAAGTCATAGAAAATACCCGCTCTATTGTCATCGTATTGTTCGCCCCAAGAAGTACCGTGGGAGTTCAGATCGCCCAAAATAAGAACTGGAGATGGAAGTAATGTAATTGAACTCCAAAGTTGACGGCGGTTTATTGATGCCCTCGGAGGGACATAGACGGAAGCTATGCAGAGATCTTTATTTTTTACATTTATTTGGCAAGCGACGATTTCAATGCCTGAGATTATTGGGAGTGAGATTTTATAGAAGGGGTAGCACTTTTTGATCCCCAGAAGTACGCCACCATATGAATCATCTCGGTCCAGGCGAATAATGTTAAAATCGTGGAAGTTTAATTCATCTTCGGATGAAAGCCATGTTTCACAGAGAGCAAATATATCACAATCAGAATTGTGAATCAAATACTTGAACGAGTCTAATTTAGGTATTAGACTACGACAGTTCCATTGTAATACGGTGATCATATCTTGATCCTCACTCGACGAATTATTCATCGAAAGATATGAATTCACCAATAAGGGGCCATGATACAGTCAATTGCTTGAAGTAGTTTCCAACTATAGGAATAAGCAGGTCAATAATTCCTCGGAGCGGTGAAGCATCCGAAAGGCCAAGAGCATTTAAAATGTTATCCACAATGTCCCTAAAATTAATCTTACCTCGCTTGGACGGGATATTCTTAGAATTGCGAGAAGACGTAGTGTTTGGTAACCTCTTACGGTTACTGTTATTAGGTAGCGGCGGGTTGGTATAACTACAGCTAGGAACGGATGCATCAGCTATTACCGGTTTATTCGGTTTTTTAAATTGACCCCCTCTACCTCCAATTTTTTGCAAGCTTTTGAGAGTAGGTTTTATTTGTTTCCGGCGCACACCCGGAGAACTAGTAGGCTTTCTTTTACCGGGGGCGTGTACCTCCGGAAATCCACTCTCATCGGCTTCGTCAGAGTCCAGTTCATCGGAAGACAAAATCAAAAAAGGATTTTCATTTTGAGCGGCTGATACAGACGATGCAGACGCTCCGTTTTGCGACTTTAACATGTCTGCATACGTCTGCTTAGAGCGTTCTTGTATGGAACGTCTCACGTTACCAGTGCGCTTCTTGTACACGGGGCAGTTCTGCAAATCGTGGAGAGGCTCTTTGCCACAGTAAGCACACTTTGTTGCTTCCTGTTGGCAAGCATCCTCTAGATGCCTTTGGCCGCATTTGCCACAACGGGGCTTGTTGTCGCAAAAAGTAGCCGTATGACCCAACTGTTTGCACTTGGTACAATTAAATACCCTTGGTACAAAAAGGCGCACTGGGAAAAAAACTTTATCAATTTCAACAAATTTTGGGAGAATTGATCCGGCGAAGGTCACTTGTAGCGAGTCCGACGGTGAATACGTCTTTTTTCTATCTACCATTGATCCTGCATGCAATTGTTTGCATTCCAGAATCTCAATGGTAGACGAAGCGGAATCTGGAAGTCGCCCCTTACCTTCCATAACGTCTTCACACGTCAGGCTCGCTGCAGAAACCACACCGTCTATCTCCACATCTCGAGAGTACTCGACATTATAACCTGCGTCACTGGCAATTTCATTTGCAATTTTATATGTAGGTGCAGTAACACGCAGTTTGTTTCGGTTGACCTGATGAAATTCGGTCCCCGGATAACGACGCGTCAAATTTCTTTTAATGCCCAAAAAATCTAGGGCTTTCACTTTCTGCCGAAAGTAGACAACCCAAGGAGAGGCAGAAGACGGCTGATAACAGCGCGCCCTAAAAACATCTTTGGGAGGCAAGTCGCCCCCCGTAGAATCATCCATGCAAGAACAAATTCAGCGAACAGAGAAAAAAAAAATAATAAATTAATAAAAATCAGATGATTTTTTTTGGACCACCCTATGCAGAACGATTTACTATATGGGAGAGAGATACACAACACACTAGCAGATGACGAAACAAAAAACAAATGTGCTACTTGCCGTTTGCCGGTATTCTGCTGTTGTTCGCAAACAAAGCACCGCTTGCTGACCGGCAGTGGATGGAGCGATGACCTTCCTTGCTGCGATGGTGCTTATGGGGTTACACTTTTTCCCCTCGGGTGTTTGACGATGGTACAGGCTGGACAGATCATCCGTCGGGCTCGGCCGGGAATGTCTGCTTCCCTAATGGAACGCTCGGCTGGATATCGGTGGTTTAAACAGTGCACTACTTTTAATCACCGCGTGATTGATAGCGGGTTGTAGAAAAATAAATGCAAAAGAGGTAATGCGGACTGCGAAAAAAACTAAACCGAAGCTCTTCAGCGTTCGATGCGGAATGACCTCATTTGCACTGTTATTATGTAAAATTGTCCGCAGAATCGAATGAAGATTATAGCGCTTTGATTTGACCTTAGGAGTTAACTCATATATTACGTATTCTTTTATGAACTAAATTTCCGATTAGTTTTAGAAATTGACTTTTTTAACACACATCGATTAAGGTTGCAGAGGTTTTCTTAAATGGAATAAAAATAAATGATTTTGTTGTTCACTCAACTTAGGGTACCAAAGAATTGTATTGAACTTATGCTCTAATCTTTGCCACTGTCCTCGTAAACTGATTCCGTATCGAGATCACTTTCACTATCGGTCTCCGTCTCGTTGTGTTCCTCGCACGTTTGGCTTTCCAAACTTTCTTGGTCGGCGTAATAATATGTCATCATCTGTTCAAAGCTCTCGTTTGCTTGCGGGCAATTTGATTTTTTCAGCTTGTACACTGCGAAAGACATCTTCACGTCGGACCAAGCTAGTGACATCCGCATCATGTCCAGAATGTTATCTTCTGGGCAAGTTTCTCTCGCTAGGTGCGTGCGACCGTGTTTATATTTTTTTGTGGCACCTCTTGCCTACCTGTTCATCGATGAAACTAAAGGGAAACGGCTGAAATTCATTCAATATGGTCAATTTCATTGTCTTTTTTGGAATTATATGTACGCAAAAAAGGAAAAAATAGAACTCACTAGATTTCTTATGAATTCCGGCATATGGCTATATATGTGAAGGCAAGGTGGTAGCTTCCTTATAAAGGGAAATTCTTCTCTTATATGTAGCTCGATGGTATTATATAGCCCTTCAGATTTCTTGTCATCAAGAATATTTGAAGATAGCGCCAAACAACTGATCATTCTCAAATTTTCCACAAGTCCTTGGCTAATTTCAAGTACACTCCCCCCACAATTATGGGTCACCCACAATTATGAGTCACTTTTGTCTTTTATGATTAATATCAAGTAAAAGCAATTTGGAATGGATCAACTCATATTTTTCCCTCAAAATATTAAATGTTTTCTTGCTTTAGACACACTTTGCATTGTCTTTTTACCTAAAAATGACGATTTTTTATGACCGTGTAATGTTGATGTCGAAAAACTGTCGAAATGTCATCGTTTTACGCAAGCAGCATTAGCAGTGTGACTTTTGCATAGAAGCTTGAAAAGTGATATTATTATCGATTTAATCCCAGAAAATGGCACGGACACCACGATCAAGGTATGTTTATTGCAATTGAATCAATTTTCAGTCATTAGAAATGTTTAGTGCTGGATATAAAGCATATTAAAAGTGATCCATAATTGGGACCGGAAAAAAATACTTTCCTACAATTATGGGTCATTGATATTCAATCCAATATTGATTATGTTATGCGCAACACTTTGGTTAGGAACATTCAACGGAACCGAAAACGGAAGCAGTATTGTGCTGAGGCTTTGGAAAATGCTGTTTCTGAAGCGCGAAGGACGGGAAAGATTCGTAGAGCGGCAAAGCATTATGAGGTTCCGTTTTCTACAGTACAGCGTTATATAAAGACTCCTCCGAAAAACCAAAAACCTGGTCCTCTTACGTTGTTGCGACCGGATGAAGAAGCTCGCTTTGAACAGTGGATAATTTATATGTCCAAAGCTGGGTTCCCAATCAGCGAAACCGATCTAACACACGCTGTGAAGGATTACGCCGATAAGATCAGACCAACTAGAAATTTACCGTCGTCATTTCCCAGTAAGTTCCATAATTGAAAAGCTCAGTGCAATGAATTTTAACCAAAGTATATTTTTATTAATTCCGCAGGTAAAAATTGGGCGCGCCGCTTTCTAAAAAGACACCCATTGTTCGGATCGAATCTTAAACCTTCTTCAAATCAACTCTTGCAGAGTAGATCAAAGCTACAAATAGATATTTATTATTTTAAAGATTGAATAAGAGGTAATTAATTAAACTTACAGATAGTTTTTCCTCCTGTAGACTGATTCGTGTTTACTGTTTTTTTGTGTGTGACTTTAACCTCTATAGCTGTCCAATTATATCTGTTTTCTGTTTGTATAATAGTTTTAGATAGGTTTTAATAAATTTAAGCTCATTAGTCTATACTTACAATTGCACTAAAATATTTTAATTTAATCTTGGAAATCTAAATATAAACTTTTTGAAATAATTTTAGAAAGCTATTGTTCACGTGACTCGCACTTTTACAATGAACTGGATTTTTGGATTATCATTCTATTGTATATTTTCTTTATCTTCTCTACTACATATTTTGTGCGTTTTTAATTGTGTTTGATATATTATCTGCCATTTGATTGTCGCTGTCAAACGGCTCCGTCGCACATTCCTGTGGGGCAAACTGTGTGCCCAGCGGTGTTGATCCCAACATATCCCCGACCCGTAAACCTGGTCCGGTCTCCACATCCGGTCCTGTGTTAACTTCAATGTCCAAAACCGCTAGCTTAGCTGTTGCTTTCTAAAGACACCACTGTTGGTTCGGACCCAAGCTTGCCGAATCCTACCATCCTTGGATGTTATCGGCTCCTCCACGATTCCACGGACCCACGACTTTCGATTCTTGCCATCCACACATAAACTAGATCACCTGCCGTCAATGGCTTAGCCTCACCAAACCATTTAGTACGTTGGTTGATCAACGGCACATACTCTTGAATCCACCGTTTCCATAATTCCTCGGCCAGTTGCTGTGACCGATGATATGCGTTGCGAAGTGCCTCAGCTGAATGTGGCGGCGAAGGAACCATAAGCGGTTCGTTCGGTGACACACCTTTCAAAAAATGATTTGGACTTAGTGCATCGATCGACGCTTCGCAAACGTATGTAAGGGGGCGAGAATTGACTAGATCCTCCGCCTCCACAATCGATGTTTGAAGGATTTCATCGGTTAGCCTTTTTCCATCGTCAAGCGCCTGTAGCGCTCCTTTCACGGTCCTTACTAGACGCTCCCACGAGCCCCCCATATGGGGAGTGGCAGGGGGGATAAACCGCCACTTTGTGCGAGCATCGGTAACTGCTTCAGCACACTCTTCTCCAATGGTCCGGATCTTTTCGACGATCTCCTTGCTCGCAGCCTTCAGGTTCGTGCCATTGTCGGAGATGAATTCCAGTGGAGGTCCACGGCGGCACATAAATCTCCGGATGGCCATGAGACAGGATGCTGCAGACAAATCGTGCGCGACCTCAAGATGTACTGCACGAACTACCAAGCAGGTGAACAAAACTATCCACCTTTTTTGTCGACTGCGTCCTACTATTACTTCAACAGGTCCGAAATAGTCGACCCCTACGTAACTAAAGGGACGATTATGATGGGAAAGCCTTTCGGTCGGTAACGGCGCCATTCTGGGAGTCCTAGGTTGATTCAGATGAACCTTGCACCAGCAACAATTGGTTGACACCTTCTTCACGACTGCGTTAACGTTCTCGATGTAGTAGCGTTGACGCAATTCGTTTTTAACAGTTTCACGAAACGCATGTCCGTACCTTTCATGATAATGTTGAACAATCTTTATTGTCACTTCGTGTCTTTTCGGAAGAATGATAGGAAAGCGTAGATCGAACGGCAACGTCTCAGCATCTTTTGCTCTTCCTTCCATGCGAATAATCCCATCACTGTCGATCATTGGCGTAACCTTGTAGAGAGGGCTGGATTTTTCCAACGGGTACCATTGGTCCGAAGGTTGTCCTTGGTTTTTTAAAAGCACTTTCAACTCGTCCGCATATGCTTCCGCCTGCGCAGTCCTTATCAGAAAACATTCCGCCTTATGGAATTCCTCCTGTCTCAACGGTGTTCGAATTGCTGCCCGGTTATTGCAAAATATCTTCTCTTGTCGCCTTGTTGGTTTTAGAGTCTCAATAGGTAATCCTTCCTTCTTCCTTCTACAGTTTGAAATGAACCGCAGCACACAAGCAATCATGCGCACCAAAACGGTCCACTTGGCGATTCGTTGAACTTCAACCATTGGTTGTGTAATATCGATGTCATGGAAAAGGTAAACAGCTCTGAGCTCCTCCTCGATTTTTATTGGCATCGTGGGTTGGTGCGGCCACTCAGCTTCATCCTGATACAAGAACATTGGTCCCTGAAACCAAGTACTGCCCGACTTAAAATCCTCTTCACGACTCTTCTTCGTTAATTTATCTGCGACGTTTTGCTTCGTCGGCACCCACCGCCAATCTGTCAGTCTGGTAAGGTCCAAAATTTCTCCAATTCGAAATCCTACAAAGGGCTTGTACCTTCGCTGATCGGAACGTATCCAAGAAAGTACTGTCTGTGAATCGCACCAGAAAAATTGCTTCGTGACTACGAGTCTGTGATTGCTGCATACCGTCTTCGCCAATCTTGCTCCCATAACAGCGGCTTGGAGTTCCAACCGTGGAACTGTCAATTGTTTCAACGGCGCCACCTTTGTGCGGCTCGTCACCAAAGAACATCGAACTTCTCCATGTCGGGGATATGTTGGGATCAACACCGCTGGGCAAACTGTGTGCCCAGCGGTGTTGATCCCAACATATCCCCGACCCGTAAACCTGGTCCGGTCTCCACATCCGGTCCTGTGTTAACTTCAATGTCCAAAACCGCTAGCTTAGCTGTTGCCCTTCTAAAGACACCACTGTTGGTTCGGACCCAAGCTTGCCGAATCCTACCATCCTTGGATGTTATCGGCTCCTCCACGATTCCACGGACCCACGACTTTCGATTCTTGCCATCCACGACATAAACTAGATCACCTGCCGTCAATGGCTTAGCCTCACCAAACCATTTAGTACGTTGGTTGATCAACGGCACATACTCTTGAATCCACCGTTTCCATAATTCCTCGGCCAGTTGCTGTGACCGATGATATGCGTTGCGAAGTGCCTCAGCTGAATGTGGCGGCGGAGGAACCATAAGCGGTTCGTTCGGTGAAACACCTTTCAAAAAATGATTTGGACTTAGTGCATCGATCGACGCTTCGCAAACGTATGTAAGGGGGCGAGAATTGACTAGATCCTCCGCCTCCACAATCGATGTTTGAAGGATTTCATCGGTTAGCCTTTTTCCATCGTCAAGCGCCTGTAGCGCTCCTTTCACGGTCCTTACTAGACGCTCCCACGAGCCCCCCATATGGGGAGTGGCAGGGGGGATAAACCGCCACTTTGTGCGAGCATCGGTAACTGCTTCAGCACACTCTTCTCCAATGGTCCGGATCTTTTCGACGATCTCCTTGCTCGCAGCCTTCAGGTTCGTGCCATTGTCGGAGATGAATTCCAGTGGAGGTCCACGGCGGCACATAAATCTCCGGATGGCCATGAGACAGGATGCTGCAGACAAATCGTGCGCGACCTCAAGATGTACTGCACGAACTACCAAGCAGGTGAACAAAACTATCCACCTTTTTTGTCGACTGCGTCCTACTATTACTTCAACAGGTCCGAAATAGTCGACCCCTACGTAACTAAAGGGACGATTATGATGGGAAAGCCTTTCGGTCGGTAACGGCGCCATTCTGGGAACCCTAGGTTGATTCAGATGAACCTTGCACCTGTAACAATTGGTTGACACCTTCTTCACGACTGCGTTAACGTTCTCGATGTAGTAGCGTTGACGCAATTCGTTTTTAACAGTTTCACGAAACGCATGTCCGTACCTTTCATGATAATGTTGAACAATCTTTATTGTCACTTCGTGTCTTTTCGGAAGAATGATAGGAAAGCGTAGATCGAACGGCAACGTCTCAGCATCTTTTGCTCTTCCTTCCATGCGAATAATCCCATCACTGTCGATCATTGGCGTAACCTTGTAGAGAGGGCTGGATTTTTCCAACGGGTACCATTGGTCCGAAGGTTGTCCTTGGTTTTTTAAACGCACTTTCAACTCGTCCGCATATGCTTCCGCATATGCTTCGTCACCAAAGAACATCGAACTTCTCCACATACCACTGCTCGATAGTATGCAACGCACCCGTAAGCAGCTTCGCTAGCGTCCGTAAACACATGCAGTTGAATGTCGTGCAGCTGATCCGTTGTTGCATCTCCAAAGTACGCTCTTGGGATTCTCACCGTTTCGATCATCGACATCTGTTGAACCCAGCTCTTCCACTTAACCAGCGATTCCTCATCAATTGGTGCATCCCACTCACACCCGGTTCTCCAGAGACCTTGCATGAGCAGCTTGCCTTGCACTGTGAACGGCGATAGGAACCCCATAGGATCAAACATCGACATCACACAACTGAGGATGCCACGTTTTGTTGGGTGATCTTCATCATTTATCTGGAATGGAGCAATGAACAGGAAGCTATCGTCTTTCGTGTCCCAGATTATTCCCAAGACTCTGTCAGTCCCAGTAGATTTTTCCTTCAAATGAACGGTTTGAGCAGCTGTTTCTTCACCCATTTCACGAATGAACGCCTCTGAATTGCTCACCCAATTTCGAATATGGAATCCTCCTCTTGAGTGCACATATCGTATATCCTTGGCCAGCTCTACTGCTGCATCAGAAGTATCCGCGCTATCGTAGTAATCATCTCCGTAATGGCGGTTTATTATGGCCTCGTAAGCCTTCGGAAATTGTGCGGAAAACTCCTCCGCATTTAGGTTTTTTATAAACTGAGCAGAACACGATGAACAGGTTGACCCGAATGTTGCAACATCCATCACATAAACCTGTGGTTCCAAGTCTCCCGGATTAGTGTAGAACAGGAAACGCAAAGCCTGCTTATCTTCCTTCCGTATTTTGAACTGATGATACATTTCTTTTATATCACCACCAAATCCCACACGGCGCTCTCGGAAAGGGCAGAGTACGGACGGAAGCGAAGACAACATGTCGGGACCTTTCAACAACTCTGAGTTCAGTGAAACTCCTTGAACTGTTGCCGCTGCGTCCCACACGAGTCGCAACTTACCAGGCTTGTGGGGATGCTTAACCACATTGAGTGGTAGATACCATACTGTAGCCGGATCAGATTCTGCTAATTCCTCTTCCGTAGCAACGTGCGCATACCGCTTGACTTGATACTCCTTAATCTGCGCTCTTACAGCCTCCTGCAGCTGCGGATCTTTTTTCAGCTTTCGTTCTAAACTTAATAACCGTCGCTTTGCCATTCCGTAGCTGTCAGGAAAGTTTCTCTTATCTCGGCGCCAGAGCATGCCCGTCTCGAAACGGTTACCGATGCGAACTGTTGTAGCTCGCAGGATTTCTCGCGCCCTATAATCTTCGTCGGATTCAAGAACAGTGGAAGACACAACCCCCGATTCGTCCAAAGTATATTGCGTACGAATCATGTCGTGTAATTCTTGATTGGACACTGAACAGGCAGAATGGAAGTTTACTTGTACACCCGCTGACTTGGTATGTTTCTCAGGTCCGTAAATCGTCCAACCTAATTTAGTCCTAACGCCAATCGGGTCGCCAGGTTGACCGATCCTCGACTCCAGTGGTGCAAAGATGTGCAGATTATCTAGACCAATCATAATTTTCGGCTCGTCGGCTCCCAAATCTGCTACCGGCAGATCACGAAGGTGAGTATAGAGCTTGATGATATCATGGAATCGAATTTCTTGTTTCGGAAGAACCAATTCGGACACAGTACGCGCTCCTTGTAACAGCAATTTTTGACTGGAATCTCTTGCCGCTAACATCAGGTTGACCCACTTGGAGTCATCTTCGTACCTCTTCATATTTCCGGTCCACGATACTATCAGTGGTTCCGGCACTCCCTTCGCCTGAAGTTGATTCACAACGATGTCCTCCACTAATGTCACGGATGAACCTTCATCTAAGAACGCCAATGTATCTAGCGACAAATCCCCCACCGAAAGAGTTACTGGTACCATTCTAAAAATGACCGATCGATGCAAACGGTGATGCGCATTGCATTCCACTTCCATAACTTGAACCGCTTCCTGAGTACGGTGCAACAGTGGGTGATGATAATCCTTACAGTCCCTAACATTGCATCTCAATTTGAAGCTACACTGACTCTTCCCATGGCTATTTAAGCACAGTACGCATAGCTTTAGTTTCTCGACCAGCTTCAATCGTTCAGTAACATTCAGCTTCTTAAAATCGTCGCAAAACCTTACCTTATGGTCGGTCCTCTTACACATCCAGCAGGGCTTGGTTGCTTTATCACCCTGTGATGTCTCACCTTTGGATGGTGAATTGTGCATGTGGACATACTCCTTCTTTTTCTCGTTGCGATTTCGTGCGCGCCCTGCTTCATGGTGACTCGTCACTGTGTAGTCAGCGACTTCCGATACATCCGAAACCACATCGCTAATGAAATCGGTAAACATTCGTAGCGGAGTACCACGACTGTACCTCCTGTAGCGCACCCAATCCAGCTTGTAGTTTGGTGGAAGCTTATCCACTAGCTCCTGAACTAGCATGGGATTGTTCAAATGGTCTCCTAGTCCGGAAGCCTCCAAATGGTCACATAACTGTTTTACGGTTATTCCGAAATGGATAAAGGTTCCCAGCTGCTCAGCCTTTGGCGATGGAGCTTTGCGAACTTTCGTTAACAACGCTTTAAGGAGCTTTTCCGGCTTCCCAAATAGGTGTCGGAGATCGTTAATCACGCCCGGTACAGATTCTGGCATAACTAACCGACTTCTTACCGCCTCTAGAGCTTCACCTTGTAAGCAATCCTGCAATCTTTTTAGGTTGTCCAGGTTCGAGAAGCCACAAGCGTTTGTAGTATTTTCAAAACAGCTTATAAACAGCGGCCAGACTTCGGGTTCGCCTTTGAACGTTGGAAGCTGCTTCGACATGAACTGACGAGCAGCTAGTTGCTCATGACTCAAATGCCACTGTCCGACACGTCCTCCATCGTTGTTCTTCTGCCCCGACCCGTTGCCTCCTTGTCCCTTCTGATCGCCTGACTGCGGTATTGGAGCACCTTGCGAGCCACGATTGTTGCGGTCCTTATCATCCATTCTTTCGGAATCCTCACTGGAATCGTCCTCTTCCAGCAAAGCCTTGAGTCTCTCCAGTTTTGACTGCCTTTTCGTTGCCGGTAAGGTCCCCAGTAGCATCGTTCCTTTGGATACTGGAGGCACCGTTCCTTCGGGATACGCTCCTACAGAATGTTTCATGTTGGTCGTGCCTTTGTTCTGCAGTAAATTTTGAACCATTTCTCCTTGCGATTCAGTTACGGCTAGCGGTGACTCCAAATCATTTTTCGGTTGGACATTATCGTTGCCCCCAACGGCACCATACTTTTCAGTCTAGCTGCCCAAGACTATCGCCTTCGCAGTTTGGAACTGCTCACGCATAGCATGTTGTTTCTTCAGGAACTCTTCTTCAGCGGCCAGCCTCCTTTCAAGCATTTCTCGCTCTTGTTGCAGTTGCTTTTGTTGAAGCTCGCGTTCCATCTTCAACTCCCGCTCACGTATTTCCTCCTCGTACTACAGTTGCTTCACCTTCAATGCTCTTTCCATGTCCATCCGCTTCTCACGAATGGCCATTTCTTCTTCCATAGCCTTCTCCTTTGCGCTTTGTTCTTTTTCCAGCTCCTCTATCGCATAAACAAGACTCTTCACCGATCCGTTATCACTCTTAGAGGACTTTTTACTGCTCTTCTTCTTCAGTGGATCTGGAACTCGCAATCGGTTAACGCACTTCGGGCAACTCCACGGCTTGTCCCGAATATCCTCATCCACTTCAGCACAACGAAAATGCGCCCACAACTCGCAATCATCGCATTGCACCATATTTTCATCGGCTACGTCGGGTGCATCACATAGCAAACAGCTAACGTTCGACGAACCATCCATCTTTTGAGGTTATCCGAATCGTATCTCTTTGATAATTGTTCGGATCGAATCTTAAACCTTCTTCAAATCAACTCTTGCAGTGTAGATCAAAGCTACAAATAGATATTTATTATTTTAAAGATTGAATAAGAGGTAATTAATTAAACTTACAGATAGTTTTTCCTCCTGTAGACTGATTCGTGTTTACTGTTTTTTTGTGTGTGATTTTAACCTCTATAGCTGTCCAATTATATCTGTTTTCTGTTTGTATAATAGTTTTAGATAGGTTTTAATAAATTTAAGCTCATTAGTCTATACTTACAATTGCACTAAAATATTTTAATTTAATCTTGGAAATCGAAATATAAACTTTTTGAAATAATTTTAGAAAGCTATTGTTCACGTGACTCGCACTTTTACAATGAACTGGATTTTTGGATTATCATTCTATTGTATATTTTCTTCATCTTCTTCTACTACATATTTTGTGCGTTTTTGATTTTGTTTGATATATTATCTGCCATTTGATTGTCGCTGTCAAACGGCTCCGTCGCACATTCCTGTGGGGCAAACTGTGTGCCCAGCGGTGTTGATCCCAACACCCATCAATCAAAAAAAAGTTTACCACCAATCTCTCAAGATCTGGAGCGAAGGTGACTGAGGAACTGATTCGCATGTGGTTTTTGGAAGTGGAAGATATTTTAAAGGAAGAGGATGTCGATCTATCAATTTTCGATTACCCAAAACGAATCTTCAACTTTGATGAATCAGGATTCCAATTGATACCCAAAGGATTCAAAGCCCTTTGTGAGCGTGATGCTGAGAACGCTTACATTGTGAATAATAACTCCGACAAGGAAAGTTTTACTGCTCTTTTCGGAAGTAACGCTGATGGTGAATTGACTCCCCCAATGATTTTATTTCCGGGAAAACGGATCAGTCGAGAAATTGTGGAAAGCATTCCTAAAGGTTGGTCAGTGGGTGTGTCAGATGAGGGATGGCAAACATCCAAAATATTCTACGAGTATGTTACAAATGATCTTATCAAATGGCTGGTTGCAAATAAAACTGAGTTTCCCGTAGTTGTTTTTGTGGATGGCCACAAAAGCCATATCAGTATGGAATTGGCAGAGTTTTGCTCTCAAAATCAAATAATACTGATTTCTCTCTATCCTAATTCTACCAGAATCCTACAACCGCTAGATCGACTGTTCTTTGGGCCATTCAAGAATATTTGGTGTAAAGTTCTAAGGCAATTTCACCTGCGAAGCGATTCAGCAAAAGTTACAAAATCAAATTTTGCCAAACTTTTGAAAACGGCTCTGGATAATTTCACAAATTCCAAAGACTGTCTGAAAAAGGCATTCAAACTTTGTGGACTCTGCCCTTGGAACGTCAATATGATCGATTTCACTACTCTGCCTACGAATGCTTCCAAATCCATTGCAAAATCATCTAATCATGACGACAGTGATGAATCACTCGTAGTAGTTGATAACTTAAACCAACCTACTGACAATGAGTACCAGCTTCAACTGAAATATGTCGAAATGGGACTGAAACCTGATCAACTCATGAGATTTTTTTTTTTTTTGTTCAATTTCTGGAAAATTATTAAGGATAAGGCTGAAGGGCTATTTTTTACCGAATCGCTCCAACTATTCCAAAGCATCATCATCGAGTACGTTGATAATGACAATGTTGAATGCTCAAACCTACCAGAAGCAGTTCGTGCGCGAAAAACTAAGAATATGAAGTGAAAAGGATAAGTTTCATGCAAATTGATGTTATGAATGAGCATTTTCGAATAAATACGATCACTGAAACTGTTCTGTTTTACTTGACCCATAATATGATGCAAATTGACCCGTAATTGTGACCTCTCGAAGAAGTGACCCATAATTGTGTATTTCGCAAGTCTTTAGGAAAACCCTTATTCTGAAATAAATTGACATTATACGTGAATACTTCGTATGTCAACATAATATTTAGACCTCCAGCTACCATAGTACATATTTGTTATTAAAATTAAGCAGTTAAAAACATTTTTTTCAATTTTTTGTTCACTTGCAGTCCCCTTAAGTGACCCATAATTGTGAGGGGAGTGTATTTCGGAAAATTTGGCAGGTTCTGATATCTTTTTCTGCGCCGAAATATTTGAAGATAGCGCCAAACAACTGATCATTCTAAAATTTTTCACAAGTCCTTGGCTAATTCCAAGTATTTGGGAAAATTTTGCAGGTTCTGATATCTTTTTCTGCGCCGACACGCGTATCAGCCACTCAAAAAAGTTTAATCTAGCGTG
The DNA here is from genome assembly GCA_024533555.2 of Aedes koreicus. Taxonomy (NCBI): domain Eukaryota; kingdom Metazoa; phylum Arthropoda; class Insecta; order Diptera; family Culicidae; genus Aedes; species Aedes koreicus. The sequence continues at coordinate 213,255 of JAHHFK020003968.1, forward strand.
ATAATACGAAGGCATAACAAGTGAATTGGCGTTGTCGAAGCAGCCAATCAATGGACAGGCATGCGTTTTTCGATTACCAACTATCGCATTGGCCGCTTTGCCGTCAATAAGGCTGTACACAATAGAAAGCGATACATGCAGTTCTATGTTCTCCGAAGTTACAATGGGTCCGTGTTGATGTTGTTAACTTCGTCTATGGAAGCAGTGAACATGCTTTTCGTCACATCTATGGTTTCTTTTACCCAGCTCATTGACAGTGCACGACAGAAAACATCTGACTGGGGACTTGGGTTAACCCACAATTCTTCACCCTTGGCCACCAACTTACGACACATTAGGTGTTCTGTGAGTAGGGAGTCATCTTTTCCCAAGATCTTAGATTGATCGTAATGCGGGAACCCTGTTACGGAATCCAATCCAGCCACCACGCACAAAACACAATCGACTCTTGTTTTCGCCACACCTTCAGAAAGTGCACTCATCTTTAATCCAACTTCCTCAATTTGGATCATTCTAGCAACATCGTTGGCAATCATATCCCTCAACTTCACATGAATGGATAGATAACCCTTATCCCAGTTCAGAGCTGAAATTTCAGGGATTGTTTCATTGCGAAGTTGCATTACATCTTCCTACGGCTTCAACATTTTAATTCCAAGAGCTTTCTTGGAGAATTTTGCTACATCCTGGTACTTCCGTTTACTGAGGCTAAGCCGCGTTTTCAACATTAGAGAAATTTCTGCGGAAGGCTTGTGAAGTTTTTCGGTTTACTTAAGGTTCTGTAACATACCAGAAGCCCACTTGTCACCTTTCGTTCTGAGATATTTTAGAAGCTTTGCTGTGGCTGAAGAAGAATTGTGGTGAGCAGTTTTTTCCGCCGATCGCAAAAGCCTTTCGAGTGGCTCTTTAGATAGATGCCTACTTCTCCTGTCCTTGACGCTTTCTGAAAGGTTCTGGAATGGCAGACGTTTTCGTCCACTGCAGCTTCTTTTGCACTGCTCTGTAGCACGAAGTGTATTTGAAGAGCCAGCCTGATGAAATGGAGTTGATTGATCAGCAACCTATTTTGCAATTTTGTATGATAAAAATGGCATAAGGCTTATTACATGAACAGTACACACACAGTTATGTTATATCTCAACCCTTCGTCTGTCCAACGATTTTTAGATCCATAGAACTAGGGTTTTACCGTACAGTTGAGAAGTATAAAAAAATTGCCTCTAGCTTGTGCTAGCCCCATTATTAGTTTTAAAGATACTTTCAAGAAAATTATTATATCACCATTATTTTCAAGTTATTCAAAAACAAATTATTTTCATGTGCCTTTTCAGTGCCTCTATCATCTCACGAAATAAAATCCAAAATCGGTTCAGATACTATAAAGATATAGCGTGTCAAAGTTGCTGGAGTAACATTGACCACCAAAACAGACAGAGATTTAATCATTTTATGAAACACTGCACGGCTATGGCGAACGCTATGCTAAACAGTAGTTCTCTCATCAATGGATCCATTGTTTACGTATGGTGGAGACATCTACAATTTGCAAGTGGGTATAGCTACATCCTTATCAATTGAGCTTAAAGAGGCGCTAAATTTGCCTCCTTACTGTGAGAGTTCCGTATGTGACCTCGGGAGGCAGGAAAGGGGCCATTCAATTAGACACCGCAAAAATCACCCAACACGAGAAGACTAATGGGCTGCACTACGAACGTGACTTACCTATCGGAAATGCAGACTCACAAAAGCGGCGATGAAGTTGAAACCCGCTTTGCTGATACTACAGCTATCGCATTCAACGTCCGTTATACGGTGGAGCCATCAACATCTCGCTCGCACTCATTAATTGCCGTTTACGAGGGGAATTCGACATGTTAAGTCCTGTGTACACTCCACATCTTCCTTCTTCCCTAAAAAAAAAACCCACAGAGCCTTGAAAAAAAGTACACTGATTCCTTTTTTTCAGAACCGAGTTGGCATTCATCCATTCCTCGATCCGTCAAAATTGATGCCAACGAAGCTGATCTGAAACGGTATAAATACATTTCCTACAAATCGCTATTGAGAGCGCAACATGTTACCGTACAATAATAATAATAATTTAAAAAAAACAAAAAATTCTCTCGGTGCAAACTTATGTGCAATCCGAAAATGGTTTCATATTGCGTAACGCTTCCCGGTACTGATCTTCAAGTTCTAGTATAACGCATGATCTGTCAAATCAAAGTCAAATACTGCTCCTCTTCTTCAAATTGCCTTCGTACGTTGACGCTTGACAGATATTTGCTGACTGAAAACAAAACATTAATTTTATTTTCACATCACTGAAACAACCTGAGAGAACAACCATCTAGGCAACCATTGCAAGCAAAATAAGAAAAAAAAATTATCGGATTTTCCAAAAAAAAAACTGGAGCTATGGACGCAGGTATCGGACGACGGCCTATTCAAATACCGGATTTTCTATTAAAACCAGCTCAGTGAAAAAGGATTCATACAAAAAAAAAAGGAAGGTTACAACCCAAGCCCAAAGATGTTTGTTCGGATTATTGAAAAAAAAAGTCATTCGTAGGTATGGTTGATATAAATTATTTCAACTAATCAAATTTTCTTTTCAGTTCAATTTCAACTGTTTCACCAACTATTCTCTTGCTTGCTTATCAGACATAGTCGGATAGATGAACTGGAGCTCTTTTTTCCCTAGCTGTACGAGAAGAAACGGTTATTTCTTCAGATGCCTTCTCCTTTCCCGCAGTTTTTCCGGATTCCTGTTCTCTCCAGTGATGCACTTTCTTCGTCTGGGTAACATGGCGCCTTTGGAGATAACCGTCTTTATCACTCAGAACTAAACTGCCATTACTCTCTCGAACTACAGTATGACGACCAGGATTGAATCAAGTGTCCCCTTTGCATTTTGACTGTCGCTCGATTATTACGGTATCACCCGGTTTAACATTACTCGCCCGTGCGCCCTTCCGAGAATCTTCGTGTTTCTTCGAATACAACTTTGCTTTTGCATCCCTCGCGTCCAACAACTGCTCATCGATATTTGCTTTCCCACGACTTATCAATGGTAGTCCTCGTTGGATTTTTCTTCCGGACATTACCTCTTCTGGAGGCATCTTTGTTATACTATGGGCAGCCGCATTATGCGCGTGTACTGCTGATTGCAGCTCTTCGATGAAATTACTCCCATAAGACGATGCAACTGACATTGCTTTATTAACGACCTTCATAAAATTTTCCACCAGGCCGTTCTGCTGAGGGAAAAATGGCGTAGAAAAGATCGTTTGGATCCCTCTCTCGTTACAATATTTTTTGTATTCTTTGCCATTGAACGGAGGTCCTTTGTCGGATTTGATTGCCTTCGGATAACCTTCTTTGTCGAAGACTTCATCGAGCACTTTCTTCGTGTTCTGAAAACTAGTAGATTTCACAGGTCTAGCTATTGCATATCTTGATCTGTAATCAATAACCACTAGAATTGAGATCCCCCCAAATCTTGCATATGGACCGTTGAAATCAAGTGCTATAGTTTCCCACACTGTCCTAGGAGCAAATGTACGCTGCATTGGGGTTGGTTTCTCCGGCCTACCAGTCATTGCACACACTTGGCATGATTTGACCCATTCATCTGCGTCCGATGCCATCCTAGGCCACCACACGCGTTCCCGAAGTATGCTTTTAAGTTTTGCTGACAGCGGATGACCGGTATGTGCTACCTCTAGAGTCTTGTTTCGCAGTTTTTCCGGGATCACAGCGCAACCGAGCTTCATCAGCACACCAACCTTAACGAATAAGTCATCACCCACTGCCTGGAACGTCTTCAAGTGTTTCGGCCAACTTTCAGAATTCATGGCCTCTACTACCTGCAAAACGAAAATTGAAAATGGAAACACACTCTCTTACATACTCTAATTAGTCTTCATACTCTATTACCTGTTGTAGTGTTTTGTCTTCTGCAGTGAATTGTTTAATTTCACTTTCTGTTAAAAAGCTAACAGCATTTGCTTCCAGGTTGGCGATTTCCCAAGGGCTTGTATCTTCATTGAAGGGTTTATCAATTCCTTGGTAAAGACGAGACGATGGATCGGCTATATTGTCCTGACCTTTAACGTATTCCACATTGTAGTCATATGGACTTAGCCGCAGAGCCCACCCATCTGCTCTGGTCAGTGCTCTCTTAGTATTTTCGCGTGATCGGTTGAAAATAAAAGTGACACACTTGGCATCGGTGCGCAGAGTAAAACGTCTTCCTAGCAAGAAATATGAAAAATGCTCCACAGCCCACACGGCACTTAGAGCTTCTCGCTGGTTCTGTGCGTACTTCTTCTCTGTTGATGTCAAAGCTTTAGACGCAAAACTAATCATACGAGGATTTGAACCAGACTTCTCCTGAACCAATACAGCACCCAAAACATTTGGCGATGCATCTGTGTATAGAACAGTATTGTCATGATCGGAGAAATAGCCCAAAGATACTGTACAATGGATTATTTGATCCTTAAAAATATTGAAAGATTGTTCCTGTCGCTCTCCCCAACTCCATGCTTTGGATCCAGCAACTGTCCATAGTGGATTCGAGATATCTGCGAAGTTTCGAATATATGGGCTTACATACGACGCTAAACCTAAGAAACTACGTAGTTCAGAGGCCGTGGTAGGTCGTCGAAACTTTTGAATAGCTCCAATCTTCGCTGCTTCAATGCGGAAACCGCCTTGGTCCAGTTCGTGACCGAGGAACGTAATACGTGTTTTATCATATTCACACTTGGAGTTGTTTAGAGTCAACTTGTTTTCCCTAAATATCTGCAGAACTTGCACAACTGTTTTATGTAATTCCTCTATCGTATTGGCAAAAATCAGGACGTCGTCTATGTAAATTATTTTGTTCTCAATTCTTTCTAGGATCCGTGACATTTCGCGTTGAAAAATCTCGGGAGCACAGTTTACTCCAAACATTAGGCGTGTAAACCTGAACATCCCATTTTCCGCTAAAAATGTCGTCAAATCACGTGATTCATTACTGAGTTCTAGGTGGTAGTAAGCGCTTTTCAAATCTAGCTTCGTGAAATATTTTGCCCCATGCAATTTGGTCCTCATTTCATCCAGAAGCGGTAGACGAAAGTACTCTCGCTTAATCGCAGTGTTCGGCCCTCGCATATTAACTACTAATCTAAAATCGTCCTTTCCCTTCGACACAGCAGACATGCCGCTTATCCATTGTGGTGCCGTTGCAACCCGTTCAATTGTTCCACTGGTTTCCATTTCTAACAAGCGACGTCGAGCACCTTCACGATATGGTGCAGGAATGTTTTAATAAGCCTGCTGAATAGGTGGGATTGACTTATCGATACTAAATTTCACATTAACGCCTGGCATTTTAGGGAAAATTTCATTCTCGACCTTTCGGCATTCGTTGATTTGAGGTCCCACAAACAACAGCTTCAAATCATTTGCAGTTGATCTGCCAAGCAGTGACCGTTTGCCCTCTTCAACCACCAGAAATTCAGCTATTACGGAGGTATCAGATCCAGTTGCTTCTATCTTTGCTCTAAAGGCAAAATCGATTTTAACCGCAACATAAGCTCGCAATCCTCTGTTAGTCCCAAGTCCAACTTGACTAATCCTGATTCATACTCTTTCTGTAGGCGGTGCCAGTCTCTTCCTAAAACGACGTTGACATCCGCTCCAGAGTCGACGAGGAATGAGATAAAACTCGAGGATCCAAGTTGGAAATCAACTAGTACGTCTTCAAGGGAAAGTGTGTTCAGCAATAAAAAAAACAAAATTTCTTTTTGAAATGAAAGGTCTCAAGATGTATTTCCGTTCAATCAACATAAAAATATAATGAAGCTTATTCTACCTCTTCCGTTTTAGTTCCTGCATTTGCACTCGCCTTTCCATCATGAACAAGCTAGATATATATAAATAAATATATATATATATATATATATATATATATATATATATATATATATATATATATATATATATATATATATATATATATATATATATATATATATATATATATATATATATATATATATATATATATATATATATATATATATATATATAATATATACACACACATAATATATATATATATATATATATATATATATATATATATATATATATATATATATATATACATAAATCTTTCCTAGCATTTGTCACGACACACTGTTTTGCTCTCTAAGGCAGTTACCCCAACATCCATATTTTCTTTTTACACTGGCGGTTATCCTAGCACAACGAACACGTTTACTCAGGCGGTTATCCTAACACTCCATTTGCTCACTCAGGCGGTTATCCCAACACGCCTATAGTTTAACTCTGGTGGTTACCCCGACGCACCATTTTAGTTTTCAATCCGGTGGTTATCCCAACACGCCTATCACGTTTACTCAAGCGGTTATCCTAACACGCCATATTCTCACTCAGGCGGTTATCCCAACACGCCTCTAATTTTCACTCTGGTGGTTATCCCGACGCACCATTCCTCAACACGAAACATCTCTCATTTACTCAGTTTTTTTATTGACACGCCATTTTTTTTTATCCTTGCGCCTATTTCTGTATGTCTCTCACTGTAATTTTGTTGAAAGCCGTGACACGCCATTTTGTTTGGTTGCTCTTATCTGATGTTGGGTGATCTCGCCTTCAGAATAAAAATATCAATAATTTAGTTCCTTAATTTAATCTGGCAGGATCGAGAGTTCCGTATGTGACCTCGGGAGGCAGGAAAGGGGCCATTAAATTAAATACCGCGAAAACCACCCAACACGAGAAGACTAATGGGCTGCACTACGAACGTGACTTACCTATCGGAAATGCAGACTCACAAAAGCGGCGATGAAGTTGAAACCCGCTTTGCTGATACTACAGCTATCGCATTCAACGTCCGTTATACGGTGGAACCATCAACATCTCGCTCGCACTTATTAATTGCCGTTTACGAGGGGAAGGATATTTCGACATGTTAAGTCCTGTGTACACTCCACACTTACCAATACCAGTTGAATAATATACTCACCATGAAATCGCAATCGAGCCACTCCTGTTCCCTTTCCATGAATCTAGTTCGCCTACGGCAGCAAATCCAACGGCGCATAAATTGTTTCATCCAGGTTTCAACGATTTCCTGTACTTCTTCGTCATTTTTATCAATTGTTGCAAATATAATTTGAAATACACGTTCCTAGCCCCTCTTGGAATTCAAATACGCATCTGAAAATTTTTCATTCGTCAGCATTTTGCTTTCTGAACTTTCGAATACAAGAAAATGGTGACTGATTTTTTCACTCCAGGAATTTGACAATTAAGAAAACACACGGCCGAGAGCTCGAACTCAGAACGAGAGTTGCTTTTACTCAGTCGTGAGCGTGCTCACCACTGAGCAGGGATTGAAATTTTCGCCGAAGACAAATGTTCCTTTTCGTCCATGCTGAGAAAGACCAGATCGGCACAAAGAGCGAGAGATATTTGATCAAGCAAAGTAATTCTCGTGAGAAAAGCAATCATGATAATATCTTTTCACTCTATAAAGAGAGCCGATAATTTCGTTCTTTTTCGGCGTTACTTTTCAGGCGATAATGTATTTTCGCTATTCTCGAGAATCCGATTTTGCGCCTTTTACTAACACCAAAACAGCCATTGCCGTTTGAATTTCTGCTATGAGTTAAACGAACAGGTGTTACAAGCTGTGGAACCTTCTAAATGTTGGGAGATGATAGCGTGGGAACTACAACTCAGTTTTTGTTTTTTTAAGTTTTTCAAGGTTAGTATGAGAGTATGAGAGTACTTCTAAAGGTCAAACCGAAGCGGAATCCTTTTTATTGGATTCTGCGGACAATTTTACATAAGTACAGTGCGAATGGAGATAATAGTGATGGGTCCAATACTCAAAACCGTATGTTATATAAGGTTCCGCAAGTATGAGGGGAATTCGGGTAAAATGGACCTCTTCCAAAGGTCAAATCAAAGCAGTATCATCTTCATTCGATTTTGCGGATAATTTTACATAAGTATAATGCAAATGGGGATAATAGTGATGGGTCCAATACTCAAACCCGTATGTTATATAAGTTTTCGCAAGTATGAGGGGAATCGGGGTAAAATGGACCACTGCCAAAGATCAAACCGAAGCAGTATACTCTTTATTGGATTCTGCGGACAATTTTACATAAGTACAGTGCTAATGGGGATAATAGTGATGGGTCCAATACTCAAAACCGTATGCTATATTAGTTTCCACCAGTACCAGGGGAATTCGGGTAAAATGGACCACTTCCGAAGGTCAAATCAAAGAAGTAGCATTTTCAATCGATTCTGCGGATAATTTTACATAAGTACAGTGCAAATGAGGGTTATATTGGTGACATCAATGTATATAACTAAATGACATATGAGTTTGAGATATAATCCTGGGGAAAATCGGCCAAAATGGACAACTTCCCGTGTTGTGCGGTGACTTTAACCATCTCCGATCGATTTCTCGGGATTTTTCACACTAGAAGTGCTTATTCTAAGGGACTTAAACTAGCGGCCATAAAAGATCCGTTGTTTGGCTCGTTTTTGCCCACAGTGCAGTTGTTGGAGAAAGAAAATGATCAACGACAAAATTAAACTACAATTCACGCTCTTTATTTTCAAAATGGTGTTCTCTATATAAATAGTTTAACAAATTGTCACGTTTCCATTTTGTATCGCCACAAAAGAACAGAACAACGGGTATTTGTTCTGGTTTAAGCTTTATGAAAAAGAACTAACCATGTATAAAACGTAATTGGGAGAAGCAAAAAGTTCTTTTGCTCAAAACGAATATAAAAAAAATGCTACTTACGCCGAGCTCCTTGGCGAAAAAATGCGGATTTTTCTCCAAAACCCCACGGAATGCGCCTTAATCACACGCGAACAATTCACGGTATACAAATTACACTGTTTCAAAAAAAAAAAAAATCTATCCTCGTTGCCACTGAAATGACCATCAAAGTGGGGTGTAAACAGTTTCAGTTATTCGCACTATTCAGGAATCAAACACAACTTATTCTGTCGGTGTTCACAAAACTGATGAATCCAGTATATTTCACCTATTCCATTCATGTCTGAATTTCACCTATCATCTCATTTTCTCTCTTTCTCTTCATAGTGAACTCTGATCGAGTTCTCAAGCGTTACCATATACTACCACATTCAGTACTGGGATCATTTGCAATAATTGCGTTTAGTATGCCATATGATATATCCTGGATAAGTATTATGTTTTATTGCAACACCTGGTCTAAGACTAGTGCCGTTTATAATTAAGTGATTGACGATAGTTATTTTTTGAGGAAAATCGAATAATAGTAATGCATAATCAAGCGAATCCTTATCGTTGTGAGCAGATGACTTAATTTTTATTTTATCAGTTTCGTATTGGTGATTGATTATTGTACTAACTTGTTCTCAATTGATCCGTTTAGTCATGCTTGATGTTAAATTCCGAAAATTACGGCAAGTTTTGGCTTGGGATTTAGATACTCTGAATTTAGCCTCAAATTGTAAGCAGCTCATTTTTACAATTGGTCCACTTTTGAATGAAGTTATTCAAGCTGTCTATCATTTCATCTGTTAAGTACGTGGAAAAAGAATAATATGTAATGAGGAGCAAGTCTGTGATCAAATTCGAGAAGTTTGGAAACTTGGGCAGTATATCTGAAAGCATGAACGGAAATATCCTGAGTAATATCAAACTTTGTGAAGCAAATTGGTCAATCATATTACCCTTTCCCTTCAATGTATTTGATGTAAAGTTTCCGGATGGCTTATCATTAGCCTCTACTATTCCATAATCAAAATTCTTAATGCTGTCATTAATCTCGACATCAGAAATAGCTTTTGCAATGTTTATGATATAGTTCAATGTATCTTTTATGGCCATTCCAACCAACCCTTACAATATATCATGCATAGGGTCGAAATAAATATTCTCTGTGAAGTGAAAGTATTTTAAGGAATCCAATGCAGATATACGGAGAATTACACATTTACAAATTACATACACATTACACACGGTAATGTTATTTTCTACTGACTCGATATCAAGATCAACGCTTTCTCTAGTTCTTGGAGTATATGTTGCTCCGCAAAGCCTGTGAAAGCAGTCCCTAGTTATATAACAAGCTCGACAAAATACGTTACACTGGGCAGGCATGAGTTCGAAAAGCTCAATTATTGCAGCCGTATCCCCTAGAACATGCACTACTGTAGCTCGCAATAGAAATTCGCCATCTTCGCTTCCTAAATTAATCATAATACCATTTTCTGACTGGAGTTTGAGTAAATCGTTCATAAGAGGTTGGCATATTTTTCTTAATCCGTATGTTTTTACTAAATGTGAAAGAACCAACAGCATCATATACACCCTTTCTAGGCCAGAAATAATTTTATCGTCGAGATTATGAATTTTGAATGAAATTACAGTAAGCTTCTGTTTTCCTCTACGGGAACGAGTGGTTTCCAATACTCTACATCATCGAAAAATGGCGTTGAACAGATCGTTTGGACCCCTCTCTCGTAACAATATGTTTTGTATTCTTTGCCATTGAACGGCGGTCCGTTGTCGGATTTGATTGCCTTCGGATAACCTTCTTTGTCGAAGACTTCATCGAGCAATTTCTTCGTGTTCTGAAAACTAGTAGATTTCACAGGTCTAGCTATTGCATATCTTGATCTGTAATCAATAACCACTAGAATTGAGATCCCCCCAAATCTTGCATATGGACCGTTGAAATCAAGTGCTATAGTTTCCCACACTGTCCTAGGAGCAAATGTACGCTGCATTGGGGTTGGTTTCTCCGGCCTACCAGTCATTGCACACACTTGGCATGATTTGACCCATTCATCTGCGTCCGATGCCATCCTAGGCCACCACACGCGTTCCCGAAGTATGCTTTTAAGTTTTGCTGACAGCGGATGACCGGTATGTGCTACCTCTAGAGTCTTGTTTCGCAGTTTTTCCGGGATCACAGCGCAACCGAGCTTCATCAGCACACCAACCTTAACGAATAAGTCATCACCCACTGCCTGGAACGTCTTCAGGTGTTTCGGCCAACTCTCAGAATTCATGGCCTCTACTACCTGCAAAACGAAAATTGAAAATGGAAACACACTCTCTTACATACTCTAATTAGTCTTCATACTCTATTACCTGTTGTAGTGTTTTGTCTTCTGCAGTGAATTGTTTAATTTCACTTTCTGTTAAAAAGCTAACAGCATTTGCTTCCAGGTTGGCGATTTCCCAAGGGCTTGTATCTTCATTGAAGGGTTTATCAATTCCTTGGTAAAGACGAGACGATGGATCGGCTATATTGTCCTGACCTTTAACGTATTCCACATTGTAGTCATATGGACTTAGCCGCAGAGCCCACCCATCTGCTCTGGTCAGTGCTCTCTTAGTATTTTCGCGTGATCGGTTGAAAATAAAAGTGACACCCTTGGCATCGGTGCGCAGAGTAAAACGTCTTCCTAGCAAGAAATATGAAAAATGCTCCACAGCCCACACGGCACTTAGAGCTTCTCGCTGGTTCTGTGCGTACTTCTTCTCTGTTGATGTCAAAGCTTCAGACGCAAAACTAATCATGCGAGGATTTGAACCAGACTTCTCCTGAACCAATACAGCACCCAAAACATTTGGCGATGCATCTGTGTATAGAACAGTATTGTCATGATCGGAGAAATAGCCCAAAGATACTGTACAATGGATTATTTGATCCTTAAAAATATTGAAAGATTGTTCCTGTCGCTCTCCCCAACTCCATGCTTTGGATCCAGCAACTGTCCATAGTGGATTCGAGATATCTGCGAAGTTTCGAATATATGGGCTTACATACGACGCTAAACCTAAGAAACTACGTAGTTCAGAGGCCGTGGTAGGTCGTCGAAACTTTTGAATAGCTCCAATCTTCGCTGCTTCAATGCGGAAACCGCCTTGGTCCAGTTCGTGACCGAGGAACGTAATACGTGTTTTATCATATTCACACTTGGAGTTGTTTAGAGTCAACTTGTTTTCCCTAAATATCTGCAGAACTTGCACAACTGTTTTATGTGATTCCTCTATCGTATTGGCAAAAATCAGGACGTCGTCTATGTAAATTATTTTGTTCTCAATTCTTTCTAGGATCCGTGACATTTCGCGTTGAAAAATCTCGGGAGCACAGTTTACTCCAAACATTAGGCGTGTAAACCTGAACATCCCATTTTCCGCTAAAAATGTCGTCAAATCACGTGATTCATTACTGAGTTCTAGGTGGTAGTAAGCGCTTTTCAAATCTAGCTTCGTGAAATATTTTGCCCTATGCAATTTGGTCCTCATTTCATCCAGAAGCGGTAGACGAAAGTACTCTCGCTTAATCGCAGTGTTCGGCCCTCGCATATTAACTACTAATCTAAAATCGTCCTTTCCCTTCGACACAGCAGACATGCCGCTTATCCATTGTGGTGCCGTTGTAACCCGTTCAATTGTTCCACTGGTTTCCATTTCTAACAAGCGACGTCGAGCACCTTCACGATATGCTGCAGGAATGTTTTAATAAGCCTGCTGAATAGGTGGGATTGACTTATCGATACTAAATTTCACATTAACGCCTGGCATTTTAGGGAAAATTTCATTCTCGACCTTTCGGCATTCGTTGATTTGAGGTCCCACAAACAACAGCTTCAAATCATTTGCAGTTGATTTGCCAAGCAGTGACCGTTTGCCCTCTTCAACCACCAGAAATTCAGCTATTACGGAGGTATCAGATCCAGTTGCTTCTATCTTTGCTCTAAAGGCAAAATCGATTTTAACCGCAACATAAGCTCGCAATCCTCTGTTAGTCCCAAGTCCAACTTGACTAATCCTGATTCATACTCTTTCTGTAGGCGGTGCCAGTCTCTTCCTAAAACGACGTTGACATCCGCTCCAGAGTCGACGAGGAATGAGATAAAACTCGAGGATCCAAGTTGGAAATCAACTAGTACGTCTTCAAGGGAAAGTGTGTTCAGCTATAAAAAAAACAAAATTTCTTTTTGAAATGAAAGGGCTCAAGATGTATTTCCGTTCAATCAACATAGAAATATAATGAAGCTTATTCTACCTCTTCCGTTTTAGTTCCTGCATTTGCACTCGCCTTTCCATCATGAACAAGCTGACTTTCTTGGACGGCATTAATTCGCTTTTGTCTACAGACTGTGGAAAAATGACCTATTTTACCACATATGTAGCACTTGAGTTTCAAGGCAGGACATAGTCGGTCCCAATGAGCCCAACTACCACATCTGGAACATCGTTCACGACGACTATTCGGAGCCTTCATATCAAAACGGAATTGTTTGCTTCGAGATCCACCGGATTGTTCATGTCCAATTTCACGCTTCTATGGTGAAAGGGCTCAAGATGTATTTCCGTTCAATCAACATAGAAATATAATGAAGCTTATTCTACCTCTTCCGTTTTAGTTCCTGCATTTGCACTCGCCTTTCCATCATGAACAAGCTGACTTTCTTGGACGGCATTAATTCGCTTTTGTCTACAGACTGTGGAAAAATGACCTATTTTACCACATATGTAGCACTTGAGTTTCAAGGCAGGACATAGTCGGTCCCAATGAGCCCAACTACCACATCTGGAACATCGTTCACGACGACTATTCGGAGCCTTCATATCAAAACGGAATTGTTTGCTTCGAGATCCACCGGATTGTTCATGTCCAATTTCACGCTTCTATGGTGCTTTGACCACTCGTCCACGTACATGGTTGATCGATGTGTCATGAAAATTGACTGCCTGCGTTACTTCCCTCTGGTACGCCTCGTCCCGTGTTGCGGATTGAACGATGTAATTTGTTTCGTAGGCAAACGTCCTCGCGGTCCTGGCAAGTTCTCGGTTTGTCATTCCCTTGAGTAGCTGCGACCATACGAATCGTTCCTGTTCGATTGCGCTATACCGACAAAGGCGTACTTTTCCCATAAGCCTGGAATGGAAACTCATTACAGATTCGCCTTTTTCTTGTTGCATATGTAGAAAATATTCGTGTTCAGCAGCTGTGTCGGCCATGGATCGTAAGTGGTTCTCGATACTCTTGATAAATGTAGCGTAGCAATTTGATTCGGTCAAGTTAGGCCTCAGTTTAGCTGCACGTACAATACTTTGCAACTCTTCACCCATAGAAAGGAAGAGTAATTGAGATCGCCGGACAGGATCGAAGGCGTTGGATAATGATGCCGCAATCTCGAAGTTCTCTATGTATCTGGACCATTCCTCCCACATCTTATTTGCTACAACGTTTTTTTTGGGAACGGCTTGATTTGATCCCACCTGATATTAGCAGAGCTACCTGATGTGCACGCTGACGAGATTTCCCGAGAAAAGTTCCAGCTTTCTTCCGCGACGTCCATTTGTGTGTTTTGCTCTTGGTTATGCCTGTTTCCTGATAATCCCGCGATAACTTTTTGCAAGTCAGCAATCTGCTGCATCAACGCTTTTTTATCACTGTCCGGATCAGTTGTAATGTCGTAATCGTCGTACTGATCATCTCCCTCGTCAACGTTGTCCTGCTCATCATTGGTTTCGTATGGCTTCGGAGCGCTTACGAACTTCCCAACATCTGAGGATTCACCGTAGTCTGCTTCGTGATCAATAGCTTCCGAATCTTCGCTTAGACGATTTATACGGACAAATCTTCCTTCCTTCGACAGCTTCAACTGAAATCAATCAGAAAACAATAATCATAATGTGTCTCTCCTGCATAATCACAGAATTTTTATATTCTTGTTTATTTTTTTTATAGTTCAATAAGGGTTTTACGGTCTTGTTTTATCAAATTTTATATATATACATGCATTTATACACATACATATATATACATACAAATATATATATAAATAAATATATATATATATATATATATATATATATATATATATATATATATATATATATATATATATATATATATATATATATATATATATATATATATATATATATATATATATATATATATATATATATATATATATATATATATATATATATATATATATATATATATATATATATATATATATATATATATATATATATATATATATATATATATATATATATATATATATATATATATATATATATATATATATATATATATATATATATATATATATATATATATATATATATATATATATATATATATATATATATATATATATATATATATATATATATATATATATATATATTATATATATATATATATAAGTTAAAACATGAAGAGTGTTATTCGGATTTTTAAAAAATAAACTAAAATGAACGCGACACTACTGTGGTTCGACACTAATTAATTCTTTTATTCCATAAGTAGCCCTTTTATAAGCTTTCTTCTAGACTAATACTATTATGCCCTACCTTCTCTCGTGGTGTGTAATCCGATGATGGGAAAATGATGATCTGTTGGTTTGTCCTGCGTTCCTGGGAATGAATTGGCGGGTGCTTTTAACGAGACGCCTGGGAAAATGCTGCCTGGTCCTTTCAATGATGTATCTTCGATCTTGGAGCTCAATCCTGGGAATGTTGTTGTTTTAGATGCTGAAGAGGTTGTTGGTGCGTTGTTAACTACTCCCCCCACAAGAGAGGCACGTCCCGTGCATCTGGTGAAGAATGTTGTAATCACGCTACGCTGTCTGTAGGCCAAAATTACTATGATTATTGCAACTGTTATGAAGATCGTTCCGATTGAGTAAAAATGATGCAACTTGAGGGAATTCAAATGTTGGCGGTTTTCTATGTGCATTTGGTGAACGTGTGAAATGTTATAGTATTTTTCTAGACGTGTTTCCTCTATTTGATATGCTCCGAGAGGTGAAATTATTGGATGATTAAATTTTAATTCCAGACTATCGAACAGCCTATCCTGAATTATCACCGAACAATTGTGAAAAATTATTAGATAATTACCCTTGAGAACTTTCTGATTTATGCCACATGTACTACTAAGTATTACGTTTTCTAACGTTGCTTTGACGATTAACGTTCCGTATGTCAAAAGCTTACATTCTGTAGTGGGTGGTATTTCTTTGAAGGGGCATTTCCCACTTCGTCCTCGAACTAAGGGCGCAATACACAAATCGTTGGTAATATTCTGCAGTTGGTTTCGTTTATAAATGTAGACTTTGGCGATTTGTTCTAACTCTGGTAAGATTGCAAATGTTTCGTTTAAATGCACAAGAACTGTCTGATGACTTATATTGACGGTTTTGTTTTGAATGGGTAGTTGCTCAATAATCATTCTGTTATAAATGGTGGGTGAAAGCTTGGGGATGTCGATACTAATGATGAGATGATGTCCATGGTAAAACACCGTAACTGAGAGATAATTGTAAGCATCTTCTAGACTGTCTAATCTAACATCTACTTGTGTTAACTGCTGGGCTATGATTTTCAATTCATTATTCGTTATGAGTTGTCTATTAACAATGTTTACTTTGGCAAGTGCTATTCCATTCTCTATTTCTCTTAGTGTTCGAATTACAATGTCTAATTGGAAAAGTAATGATATTCTGGCATTGACTGTAATTATGTGTCTGTTCTGTGTATCGAATTTAAGAATTATATTTTCCTGACCTTTTATCACATCTGTTAATGAATTTATTCGATTTTGGAACTCTTGGTTTATAAACATCTGTTTATTGTTTTGATAAATTAGTTTATTATCAATTCCTTTGATTGCCTTTATGTTTGAATCAATGTATCGAAAATCTTCTGCGTCTAAATTGCCAGTTACAAATTTTATAGCACTGCCTAATATTTCAATGGATCGTTTATTTCTTGATGTCTTTGGGAGAAGGGCTTTGAAAGTATCATTTATTTCCTTGAATTTTATATCAATAAGTTTGGAAAAATCATCTGTTGAGCTATTAACCTTGTAAATTATGTTTTCTAGTATTCCAATTGTAATTCCTAGTTCCTTTAAATCGATTGTATGAAATAATCTATTGTAGCCTTCTTGAATTCTACCTTCTCCCGCACTGAGAGTCAGTGCTCCTGGATTATTTGTTATATCATGAAGTTGGATAAACTTGGGATAGGAAAAGGGAATAAACAGCAAAGTGACGATAAAAGAAAGGTCCATCCTGTAAAAATAAAAAAATAAAGTTATTTCATACTCTTTTTATATTTTCCTTATGAATCTCTCGTCCGTCGAGAACTACTCTTCCTTTGTCCTCAATAGCTCTAGTCGGTTGATATCTTTCCTTTGTTTTTCTTCGTATGCCTTGATTTTTTTTAAAAATAGTTTTTTCTTGTTCTATGACAGGTTGGCCTTCTCTATCCTTATTGTGGTAGGTCAAATCTTTATTTTGTGTTCTCTTGTTTGCCAAAATGACCTCGTCATAGAACTTGTTTCTTTCCTGTATCATTAAATCCATATCAAGAGGCCGTTCGTTGCCATCTTTCAAACCAAAAAATATTTCTCGGGGTTTGAATCCTGTAGCCGAATGAATGGTGTTATTGTACAAAGTACAAGCAATTAGAAAAATTTCTTCCTGATTCAGATCTTCATATTGAGGTTTGACACATCGAAAGATTTCAGCCACAGTTGAATGAAATCTTTCGACTAATCCGTTACTCTCACTATGGTTTGCAGGCACGAAATGCATCTGGACATTTAAGTTATTAGCCATTCCTCTTATTTCCGCAGATCTTAAAGCAGGTTCGTTATCACTAACGATTAATCCTGGTGTACCGTAAATGGAGAATAATTTCAATAGTCCTTTTCTTATATCTGTTATTGTTCTTGATTGGATGGGGATCAATGCTCCAAATCTTGAAAATTTATCTATTGCTGATAAGAATATTAACGGACTGGTCAAAAAAATATCTATGTGAATTATTTCAAATGGTTTTTTTGTATTAGGTGTAGCGCCAAATCGAATTTTGTAGGGATGTCGATCATATTTATTCGTATTACATATTTCGCAAATTTTGATAAACTGTTGAATTTTAAATTTCATTTTAGGGAAAAAGTATCGTTTTGAAATTTCCTTTTTGTTCTCCCAAATACCTCTGTGCGCCGTCTCGTGAGTTTGTTCAATCAAGAGGCTCTGTTCTTCAGGAGTTCTTAAATCAATTAAAAGTTTTTGTGAAAAAAAAAACTTTAAATGATTTGCATCTGCTGAAATAGTTTTTGTAAACTATTTGGATGCTATTCATTAAATTTTCAGGACACATTATGCAATTTGTTCGCCTTAAGTCCATGTATTCCTTGAAAATTCTTATTATTTGTGGAACTCCAAATACAAATTTAGTTATTATTCTCCTATATATTCTTGGAAAAATTTGTTCGTATTGGTCTGGTTCATCCGGACCAATTTTGAGGATAATCTGATTGCTAAAAGCATTTAATGGCAGTTCAGTGCATTTTATAAATTCTGATTCATCTGTATCGGCTGAATGTACACTCATATCGTCAGATGAAATACTTTCATTCATATTAATTTCATTGCGAATTCGAGATAGACTATCAGCAACAGTATTTTGTTTTCCGGGCCGGTATTTAATCTCATAGTCGAATTCGCTCAATGAAAGACGCCAATGAACTAGTCTATTGTTGGTGTCTTTCAAATTCAATCCATATGTTAGCGGTTTGTGGTCTGTATACAAGATGAATTTTCGTCCATAAAGATACGGCCGAAAATACTTGCAGGCCCATACGACGGCTAACAATTCTTTTTCAATTGCAGAGTATTTTTCCTCTGACTTATTCAATGTCCTGGAAGCGAAAGCAATTGGCTTATCACTTCCAATCGAACCTTGGGAAAGAACAGCTCCAATAGCAAAATTGGAAGCGTCTGTCGTCAATATGAAAGGCTTTGAAAAATCTGGGTACTGTAAAATATCACTCCCAGAAAGAATACTCTTACATTTTTCGAAAGCTGCTACAAATTCTTTCGAATGTGTAATTGATTCACCCTTTCTTAAAGCATTTGTTAGAGGTTTTGCTATCTTAGCAAAATCTCGTATAAATTTCCGATAGTAACCTAGAATTCCTAGGAAACCTCGAAGTTCTTTTTCATTATTTGGAATAGGCCATTGTTGAATGATATGAATCTTATCCGGGTTTGGTTTAACCCCTTCTGATGTAACAATGTGGCCCAAAAAAGCAACTTCCTTTTGAAGGAATTCACTTTTATCCAATTGTACTTTCAGATTGTGTTTTTGAAGAGTTGCAAAAATTTTTGCTAGATTATCCAAATGTTCTTCTAAACTGGTAGAAAAAATAATTATGTCATCCATGTACACAAGACAGATGACTCCAATGTGTTCTCGTAACACATTATCCATCACACGCTGGAACGTTGATGGTGCATTTTTAAGGCCGAAAGGCATTCGCAAAAACTCATAGTGTCCATTTTCAACACTGAATGCTGTTTTTGGAATGTCTTTCTTCTCTACTTCGACTTGGTGGAAGCCAGAAGCGAGATCTAAAGTGGTGAAATACATACAACGACCAAGCTTGTCGAGTATGTCAGTAATGTTTGGTATGGGATAACGATCGTCGATCGTTTTCTCATTTAGCTTTCTGTAGTCTATTACAAGTCGCCATTTTTTCTGTCCGGATACATCCATTTTTTTTGGTACGATCCACACAGGTGACGTCCACGGACTACATGAATGTTGAATGATGCCCTGCTCGAGCATCTTAGAAATCTGCCGCTGTACCTCTTCTCTATGGCAGAAAGGGTAGCGGTACGATTTTGAATGTATCGGCAAGTCATCCTTTGTTTTTATGTTGTGCTTGATAGCACTAGTAAAGGTAAGGTTCTCGCCTTCGATAAAAAATACGTCTTCGTGTTTCTTAATTAATTTCAAAAATTTGCTACGTTCTTCTTCATTCATATGCGAAATTCTTAATTGCTCATAAAGGGATCTTTTTATGTCGGGTTCGCCGTAAGCTGGTGTTCCCGTTTCAAAATTATTAATTTCAGGTTTAAACATAATTGTGTCAACATTGACTTTACATGGTTCGTTTGAGTAGTTTGAAATCAAAACGAGAGTTTGATTATCCACTACATTGTACAACCCAGAATGAATTATTACATCTGGTTGAATGGGAAGATCATTGTCGAGAAAGAAATCTCCGTCTCCAGCTTTTATGGCAAGGCTAATGACCTTGGTTTCTTGTGAATTTATGCTAATATTTTTTATCTCAGCATATTTTCTAAACATTCTAATTTTTCCGTTGGGAAATTGGAGTTCATTTGTGTCAGTTAAAATTTTGGTTTTGAAATTTCTCAATGTTTCATAGCCAATTAGGCCGTCAAAAAAATTATGGAATTGAAAAACAAAGAATGTAGATTTTTCTATTCCTTCAATTTGCGGAAAAGGATTGAATTTAACAAAGCGGTTTATTTCATGCGAACCACGTACGTTGCGAACATGCATAGGTGTCGTTATTCGACATTTTTCGTAATTTACGTGTTTTGGATCTATATAATTTTTGTTGGCTCCTGTATCAATTAGAAATCGAAGAGGGCCTTTAGTTGTTTCTAATATGATGTATGGAATGAAATTGTTTACGTTAGTGGTTGTGCATACGTGACTGTCTGAAAATTTAGGTCATCTGTTTCGCTACAAACAGCTGACGGTTCATTTGATGCTTCTGCATCGTTGGTATAAATCTGATCTGATTGTTGTTGTTGCTGTTCTTCAGTGTTTTCATTCTCGGTGTCGTACTGTAGATCATATAGAGGGTAAACATCTGGATACTCTTCTATATGATAATTAGGTCTGTTCATATAATTTACTCTTCGCGACTGTATCGATGGGTCAACGTCCATCGGCGTTGGCTTCGGTTGCGAATTGTACTTAGGTGGATTTGGATTAATGTTTGTGAATGGGCGAGCAGGTAGTTGCACTCTTGGAGTATAGAATGGATTTTGTTTGAATTGTTGTGGTGTTTGTTGTTGGAAAGGGGGGTATTTTTGCTGATATTGGTTTTTTATTTGGGTTGCGGGGTATTGTAGAAAAGGTTTTAGATTTTGTATTGGTGGTGTGGGTCTGAAAGGAATTTGAGGTGGATACTTGAATGGAATTTGAGGAGGATGTTTGGATGGGATTGGTGGTGGATGTGGCCTTGAAAAGGATTTTGCATAATGATAATTTTGTTCCTCAAGACACAATCTTAATGCCTCTTTTAAACTGTTGGGTGACTGTGCACGGATAATTGGTCCCAATGGATCCTTAAGTCCGGATAAAAACACCTTAAGGCCCATCTGTTGGTAAAATAAATTTTTGGCTGTTTTGACTTGAGAATTCAGCTCATTTATGTTTAACAAATTGACCAATAGGGATACAATATGTGAAATTTTTCCGTAGAAATCTTCCACTGAGCTATTCTGCTGGGTTCCAAATAGATCTCTCGTAAGAGACACTTCGTCTCTTCGATCGCTGTAATGCGTTATTAGATTGCTTTTAATTTCGGCCCAATCTAAATTGGTTCCGTATAGCTCTAACACATTGTCGGCATCACCGACAATTTTTGTTCTTATCGCTTGTATCCATATCGCGTGCATAGGTGTACCTTGCACCGAGTTTACAAGTGGAATTAAATTATCAATCGCTCTAACGAACGAATGCAATTTAACGGGGTCACCGTTAAAAGGTGGGAGGTCTCTTATGATTTGTGGCGTTTGTAGCGCCTTAAGCACAGATTCAGCAGGTGTAAGCTGCTGTCTCAAATCTGCCTGCCTAGCGATTTGCTCAGCTTGAGCGGCTTGTTGGGCTTGAGCTGCTTGCGCTGCGTGAGCAGCTTCAGCAGCACCCTGCGCTTCTAATCTAAGTTGATGAATAATTTCATCCTTCGCGTCTAATTCTTGTCGCAAAGCGACCATTTGATTTTGTATTTGATCCATATTCACTTAAAAATTTAATATTGCTCCTACACAATTCTACACAATTCTAATGCAATGAAATGTCTGTCCACTTTTTGTTTTATGATGTTTCACTTATATTTTTTTCACTTGTTAGTTATTTGTCATCAATTAAAAATTGTAAGTTAGATAGAATTAGATAGTAAATTGAATAAAATTACTTACGTACAATATTCACTATCACTAAGTATTTTTTCTGCTTCTCAAAACAAATTCACGATATCCGTTCGCGATCAATAACACAGGGAAGCAAAAAGGTTACACAGATTTTCAGTCGATTTACTACACAAATCGCACGATATTCATTCGCGGATGCCTTCAAAGCGGTAATAAAAACACTAAAAATCTGCGCCGACTGCGCCAGTTAAAACATGAAGGGTGTAATTCGGATTTTTAAAAAATAAACTAAAATGAACGCGACACTACTGTGGTTCGACACTAATTAATTCTTTTATTCAATAAGTAGCCCTTTTATAAGCTTTCTTCTAGACTAATACTACTATGCCCTACCTTCTCTCGCGGTGTGTAATCCGATGATGGGAAAATGATGATCTGTTGGTTTGTCCTGCGTTCCTGGGAATGAATTGGCGGGTGCTTTTAACGAGACGCCTGGGAAAATGCTGACTGGTCCTTTCAATGATGTATCTTCGATCTTGGAGCTCAATCCTGGGAATGTTGTTGTTTTAGATGCTGAAGAGGTTGTTGGTGCGTTGTTAACTTATATATATATATATATATATATATATATATATATATATATATATATATATATATATATATATATATATATATATATATATATATATATATATATATATATATATATATATATATATATATATATATATATATATATATATATATATATATATATATATATATATATATATATATATATATATATATATATATTATTTTACTTCTTTTCAATTATATTGTATTATATTCAATTTCACATCACATCCCATCACATCATATCATTTATCATCTACATCTGCTTCTCGAATGATTCTTCTGAAATCTTTGTAACACGAACTTGCTGCTTGCAAATAAAATAGAATATATCGATTTAAAGAAAACTCATGTTTTACATACTCAATATTAGTTTCTCACATTGTTTGTGTCCTTAAAATTATTCAATTCAAGAATTGTTAATGCAAAAATATAATTGCTGGTGTCGGTGGTGCAGTGGTAAGCGTGACTGCTACTTAGCACCCCAGTGGGTCGTTAGGTAGGGTCCAGGTGGTGGAGTCGTCTTCCTGGCGTCGGTGATTGTCACCTGGTGAGGAAATAGGCCGACGGAAAATATATATATATATATATATATATATATATATATATATATATATATATATATATATATATATATATATATATATATATATATATATATATATATATATATATATATATATATATATATATATATATATATATATATATATATATATATATATATATATATATATATATATATATATATATATATATATATATATATATATATATATATATATATATATATATATATATATATAGATATATATTTATATTAATTATATAAAAATATATATACATATATATTATATATATATATTAATAATTACAAAATTTTCAGCAAAGAAAAATATTAAAAATCATTAAAAAAACAAAAGGGTGAGTTATGTCAGTGACATAACTGCAAAGGACTGCTTGTTGATGTGAAGAAATTGATGCCATCGAATTGATAAATTTCTACTATATTTTATTCAGTCTTAAGAACCATGGAACCCTATGCTATTGGTGTGTGAGGCTCTGGTTCTTCTTTCGCTATTGGTTCTCCACGAAAATTTATAGAAACTGCAGTTCGGCTCGAATTGACTGTTAATGATATTTTGTTTCAATCAGCGCCAACATTAGATTGGGGCTAATTTGCTTTTGTAAACAATGGCTTTCGTCACATATACAAATAAAGCACTCTTTAAGGAAGATCAGGTTTATTTCTATCCGCTGATATATTCAATTTGAAGGAATTGTATTCAACTTTCGATAAATTAGAAGACAAAGTGTTTGTTTGCAAAAGCAGATTCGCCCTAATCACATGTTGGTGCTAAAATGTCCAACGTGCTTGTAAGTGTGAAATGGATGCAGTGTTTACGGAGGGAACATGGTTCGCGATTGAAATGTTCTTATCAGTTTTCTTGGGCTGCAGGACACCCTAAGTGTTTGGCGGCACGTGATACTACGATAAAAAATAGGCATTTGCACCGTCTTCAACTCGAGATTGTACAGACTGAAGATTGAACATACACCCAAAAGATGAATAGGTGAAAAAAAATGCAATTGCAGCTTTGCAATCATATCTCGAGAAATCCGCATGATTCAGAAAAGGCAATTTTGCCCATTTTGATCCACAAAGCGTTTTATGGTACAAATGAAGCCATGCAAGAGTGTGCAAGCGACTGGCAAGCAAAAATAGCTCGAAACAAATTTATCGCTGTAGGATCCTTATTCAATCATCACCAACATATCAATATACAATATTGATGAGTCGATATCACAAAATGCCGCAACGCTATTGGCCACTGTTGTATTGCAGCCGTCAAGTGTTCTATTTTTGTTCTCACTGATCATCGACAAAGCGTTTTATGAAATAAACAATGCCATGCAAGTTTGTTAGCGGCAGGTTGCGCATAGCTTGGTGGAAAACATGTCCATTTGCTGTACCCTGAATTCCTCGCCAAGTGAACTAACTGTAGGGTTTCTATTCCAATGCTCTTACATGGTTGCCATCAAGAGCCGCCGCGCTGACGGTCCTGGTCTGATTCTCGATCTCGTGACAGGTACATTTTATTTTTGTGAGCCATCGGACTTTCGGACACTCATCTCTTAATCACAACCTAAATATCACTGCGCACAACCTCACGCACACGTTCAGTTTTTCATTGCAAATTGCTGTTGGTTTTTTGCCCACAATTTATGTTATATTTTTCATCCAAGTTACGATCAATAGCAAGAATGGAATAAAATCAAGCGAAATTGTATTACAATCTTACTTTCGTAGTTTGGGTGTAGAGCGAATTACGAACAACTTTACCTAACACCAGGTGGACCAGTTTGGACATTTTCGTTTTGCAAAAAACTCCACTGGCTGGAGCGGGAATCGAACCCTCAACTTCATGGCAACCGCTTGAACGACGGGCGACGCCGCTAACCACTTGACCACGAAGATGATGTGGGCGATTGATTTGGCCATTTTCTCAGGGACGCGGCAGTTTAAGCAACGCCATGTTGAGCCGGTGCGTGGTAATAAACATTTCGATGAGCTCAAGAGAAAGTTCAATCAAACATACTCTTTAATCGGTAAATTGATTTGGTCGTCCTGAAAAGGACAGATTTTAGTTGTTTAAGGAGGGATGATTTACGTCAGCGTCGACGTCGGGCTTCTACCGCTTGCCTCGTCTAGCGGACGTGCCAGCCACGTCAGGCGCCACATCAGCGTCTACTCGATTTCCAGCAGCAGGGCGTACAACTCGGAAAAGCGCTTTTTTATCACGAGAGCGGGATACACACGTCTGAACGTGTCGATGATCCAATAACGAATGATTACTGTTCCTTTTCTTCTTCTTTATTGTTTTAACTGGAATTCCAGGCCACATCAGGCGGCGTCTACTCGATCTCCAGCAACAGGGCGAAAAATTCGGAAAAGTGCTTTTTTATCACGAGAGCAGGATACACAAGTCTGAACGTGTCGATGATCCAATAATGGATGATACCTGTTCGCCATGCCAGGCCTGTTTTATATAATGGCATACACCATTACATGGCAGGAAGGGGGTTCTCGACGAAGGCAATGCGTATCAAATTTTACAAAAGGGGACGGGCCTCATTTGTTACGCAAGACAGCAGCGTGGAAATGAAATCATTAGTTTTCATTAGAGCGGAGGTTAATATAGATAGACACACTTGCTTCTGAAACTGCAAAACAATAGAGTTTGTAAATATCAGCCAAAAAAATTATAACTCACATTTTAAAACTACCTGCAACTAATCTAATCTATTATCTGCAACTAATCCACTATGTACCTATGTACAACAAGAACTATAATGAAGCTAACCTACCCCCTAAACTGAATATGTGAAACACATAATTGGTCTGCCGTGTTGCAGTTCGGCTCAAATTAACTAACTAGAAATAAGAAGAATGATTAGTAGTTTCCATTTAATTCCAACTACCTTTAATGCTTATCTTGACAGATACGCGTATTTCGTCTACAATGTGCAGACTTCTTCAGTGTCGTGTACTAATACTCAACTGGGTACTAATACTTGACTTAGTACACGACACTGAAGAAGTCTGCACATTGTAGACGAAATACGCGTATCTGTCAAGATAAGCAATAAAGGTAGTTAGAATTAAATGGAAATTACTAATCATTCTTCTTATTTCAAGTTACAGGTATTCCACTAAACAGCTCACACTCTCCATAAAGGGTGTCCACGATGAAATTGCCACACTATGAAATTGCTCTAACTTTTTAACCGTTGGGTATTTATTTAATGAAAATTTGGGTGGATTTAGTTCATAGTGCATTATTTACATCCTGCAAGTTTTAAAGTCCTGTGATCAAAAATCGCGGAAATGGAGTCGAAAGAACAGCTCGTGCGTGATAAAATCTTGCGCATTCATCACGAGAACAAGGATCTCTCGCATCGTTCCATCGCTAAAACGTTGGGAATCGCGAATTCCACGGTGTCGCGAGTGATTAAGCGGTTCGAGGAACGGTTGACCACCGATCGGAAGCCCAGAAGTGAAGGAAAAAGTATTCCGTACAACACCAAAAATCACAACCGCGTAGTTGGGGCCTTTAACCGAAATCCGAACGCCTCCGTTCGGGATGTGGCTAAGAAGCTGCACCTAAGCCGAAGTTTTGTCCAGAAGGCCAAAACTAAGGCTGGGCTTCGAACGTTCAAGGTACACAAGGCCCCTAATCGCGACGAGAAGCAGAACAAGTCCGCCAAAACCCGTGCCAGGAAGTTGTACCTCAACATGCTGACGAAAGTTGAATGCTGCATCATGGACGACGAAACATATGTGAAGGCCGATTTCAAACAGATCCCCGGCAACCTGTTTTTCACGGCCAAGGATAAGTTCAGCGTTCCGGAGCATGTCCGCACTCAGAAGATGTCCAAATTTGCGAAGAAATTCCTGGTTTGGCAAGCCATCTGCACGTGCGGGAAGCGGAGTGCACCTTTCGTGACCCAGGACACGATGAACGGACAGGTGTACATAAAAGAGTGCCTCCAGAAGCGGCTGCTTCCTCTCCTGAAGGCCCACAACGTCCCAATAATCTTCTGGCCGGATTTGGCCTCATGCCACTACTCCAAGGACGTGCTGAAGTGGTATGCGGACAATAAGGTCAATTTCGTGCCGAAAATTTTCAACTCTCCCAACACTCCGGAGCTCCGCCCCATCGAGAAGTACTGGGCGATTATGAAGCAGCACCTTCTTAAACGACCTAAGGTAGTGAAGACAGTCGAGGAACTGAAGAAAGTATGGGTTTACATGCAAAAAACGGTTGATTCACAGGTTATGCAGAATCTTATAGCCGGGGTTAAGGCCAAGGTGCGGCCATTTGCGTATGGACTGTAAATAAAATACGAGTAAAATGGTAAAATTTAATAAAGGTAAAGTTTAATAGTTATTTCTCAATCCCTGAAAATTTGATGGCAATCGGATGAAAACTCGAATTTTGCGAATCAATTTTGTGTGTGGCAATTTCATCGTGGACACCCTTTAATTCATCAAATTAACTATTAATATTTCGTTTATTAAATGTCCACCGTGCTTGCTAGTTTAAAAACGGCAAATAGAGATTTATATATGTATACTAATAAAATATGTTGCTCATTTTCTCCAGAGCGCGGCTTTTCAAAGAACAGCCTTTTGGGGGGGGGCGTGGTAATGAAAATTCGATGAGCTCAAGAGAAATTTCAATCAAACTTACTCTTTAGTTGGCAAATTTATTTGTTCATCCTGAAAAGACCGGGCTTTAGTTGTTAACGGAGGGAACATGGTTCGCGATTGAAATTTTCTTGTCGGTCTTCTAGGGGAGCAAGACGGCTTGGGTGTTTGGCAGCACGTAATACTACGATAAAAATTAACATTTACACTGTCTTCATATCGAATTTGTACAGACTGAACATTGAACATAGAGCAAATTACAACGAATAACTTAACCTAACAACAAGTGGACCAGTTTGGACATTTTCGTGTTGCAAAAAGTTCCACAGGCTGGAGCGAGAATCGAACCCTCACTTCATGGCAATGAACGACGGGTGACGCCGCTAACCACTTGACCACGAAGATGATGTGGGCGATTGAATTGGCCATTTTCTCCGGGACGCGGCTTTTTCAACGCCATATTGAGCCGGTGCGTGGTAATGAAAATTTCGATGAGCTCAAGAGAAATTTCTATCAAACATACTCTTTAGTTGGCAACTTGATTTGATCGTCCTGAAAAGGACGGATTTTAGTTGATAACATGGTTCGCGATTGAAATTTTCTGCCGTCTTCTTGGGCTGCAGGACACCACTCTGTGAAATGGTCACACTGGAGAAAAGTTTGTTCAGCTCCTCGTCTTTGCGGATGGCTAGCTGCAGGTGACGTGGATGATTCTTCTTGGTCTGGTCTTCTTGTGTTCACGGGCGGCGTTTTCTACCAACGTGCTCCGCAAACACGTCTGTCGCATGCGGATGCACAGCGAGAACTGATGATTGGTCGGTCGTCCCCACATGTATGATAATCGCTGACATGGTAACTGTGGCAGTATGAACCAATAAGAGCGAGGCGCAAACATGATGTCATTTTCGACCAATAGCTTTGTGCGTTTAGACATTTTTCTTTTAAGTACATTTTAATGAGTTTAAACAAACGTTATGAATTAAGTTTGCAACAGGGATTCAGCTTTGATGTTCTACCTTGCGAATGAAATAATTATCGTAAAATGTCTGTGGGCCAGACAGGAGATATTATCGTTCAAAGTCTTCAAACCCACGTAACGCTTGCGTTTTCAGAAATTTTAGAACGGTGCCCCTATACAGGAATAGAAAAGAGAGACGTAAGTCCTACGTCAAAAAATGTTGTCATCGACAGAAAAAAAAATTGAAAAAGAGAAAACTTATCTGTATCTGTTCTCGCGTGCACATGGTTCGGCAGTAATCAGCAGAATTCAGGACGAAATATGGCCGAGCTATTTGAGCACTTTGGATGCAGCGGCCAGCGAAGCATTCTACCAGCACTGCAGGTTTGCCGAGAGAAAGTTCTGAAATATCGTGTAACCTATCGCTATCGTACATCCAAAAGTCTTCCGGTGGATTTCCCGGCTAGGTCAGCTGAATGGCCAAATACTGTTACAGTATCAGCCAACGTTTCTTTGGCACTCCGGGTGAATATGCACTCATTTTGGAACGTCGACTGTGGCAGATCTAGTTTGCTACACATTGTGCAATTTCACTGACTCTGATCAATCACGGAGCAGCAATACGTGTAGTCAGCAAATCTAAGCTAAGCTAAGCGAACAGAGGAAAATAAAATACAATCTAAACCAGAGAAGCGAGGAACCGCCGAAGTCAAACCTTTCAACTTTTGCCACACCGATGTCATGGTTGATTTTGTCAAAAACAGCGGACAATTCCATGTAGATAACGTCAGTTTGTGATCCAGCTGAAAATTCATCCATGATGGAAGCATTACGGAAGTATCAAGAACATTGCTCTTTCGTAGATTCCAAGATAGGGAACAGGGTCTGGCGGCAAGTGTGAATCTCAGTCATCAATTTTCAGAATTGCATTTATTCGAAATAGAAGCGTACATGCCTGTAGTCAGATTTTGAAAGACCCCGTAACTCATCTTAAGACCGGGACGGCTGCTAGCCACTCCAATCTAATGAGGTGGCTGTTTCTTGCGGAGAGGAAGCAGAAAGAGTCATATTCGAGAACTGAAAGAATAGTTGTTTTATAGAGGTTTATGGGGTCTTCCGGGGGGACACCCCCCCATGTCGGGGAAATTTGTTATAAAAAATTTATTCTTTGTTGTTTTTTTTTTTTTAAATACGTAATGGGGGGCTTCGGGTTTTTAAAAAAAAACCCAGGGTGTGGGGGGGGTGTGGGGTTTTCCCCGGGGGGCAGGGAACCGTTTTCTAGTAAACACTACCAATTTGGCTTTTTGCGGTGAAAACTCGATCCCCAAATTTCTGGCCCAGATGGACAGATTATCTAGGGAATTTTGCAATTGTCTTTGCAAGACTTCCGCACGGGGACCTCTAAAGGAGATCACAGCATCGTCTGCAAGTTGTCTTAGCGTGCATCTATTTTCCAAGCAGTTATCAATATCTTTAACATAAAAATTATAAAGTAAGGGACTTAGACATGAGCCTTGGGGTAAGCCCATGTAGCTAATTCTGGAAGTTGTCAGTTGGCTTAGATTGAAGGTCATTTGATTTTCTGACAGAAAATTATACAAAAAATATTTAAAAATCCTGGCAAACCACTACTGTGCAGACTATCTACCAGTAGATCTATAAAAACTGAATCAAATGCGCCCTTAATATCCAGAAATACTCCTTGTGTGCAAAGGCCAGTTGTATATCAGATGAAAGCAACGCTAAACAATCGTTTGTTCCTTTGCTCTTTCGGAAACCAAATTGCGTATTTGATAGCAGGTTGTTTAATTCCACCCAACGGTAAAGTCTTGATAGGATCATTTTTTTCTAACAATTTCTTTAAACATTATAGCATAGAGATCGGACGGTAAGAATTGTAATCAGACGCTGGTTTCCCAGGCTTTTGAATAGCTACCCGAGCAGAAGCGAATAACTTGATAACTGGCCTTGGTATTTATGAGCTCAGATTAAGAGGTAAAATACCTGAGGATAATACCATCAAATTGTTCCCACAATGTCATGCGAATACCGAATTGAGGTAAGACAATACCAAAATAATACCTCTAAGGTGACCAGATACTTACCCAGGTATCCGGAATATCAAGTTTAGTTATTCTAGAGACATTTTGCTTGCAATTCTTAGGTATTTTGCTTAGGTATTTTACCTCTTAATCTGAGCTCTTTAATACCAAGGCCAGTTATCAAGATCAAAATTAGGTATTCATATGCTTTTGTGTTCTGCTCGGGTACTATTTTAACCTGCCTTCATGCGGGTTGAGCTATGTTTAATTCCATGAGAGTGTTATACAGGTTGAGTAATCGTCTTTTAGCGATATCGGGGAGATTTTGCAGAAGGTTGAATTTAATCATATCGCTTCCCGGAGCAGAGTTATTCGATGAATGAAGTGCTATTGAAAATTCCAACATTGTGAATGGTTCGTCCAGAGAACCGTTACTTCGGGTAGTATCCCGTAAATTCGGTTGTGTTGGAACAGAGTCTGGACAAACCTTTTTAGCGAAGTCGAATATCCATTGCATGGAATATTCTTCACTCTCATTGGAGGATGAGCGGTTTCGCATGTAACGAGCCTTTCTCCGAAGCGCTGTCGCCGAGTGTTCTCCAGATAGTCCCTCTACAAACAAACGCCAGTAATTGCGTTTCTTTACTTTGAGTAAGTCTTTAAGCTTTTTTTCAAGCTTTAGGTACTTATCAAAAAGCTCACATGTTTCATGTCTACGATAATCTTTAAACGCATCGGATTTCTCATGATACAACTTAGTGCATTCATCATCCCATCCAGGGGTGGCGGGTCTTCTTTTGAGGGATGCGTTTCTGAGCTTCTAATGCACATTTGTACATCAGGTCGGAAAGGAAACGATACTCTTCTAATGGTGGAAGAGGATCGGTAGAATCAATACCAAGGGTTACCGCCGATGCAAAATGTTGCCAATCAATATGCCTCGTGAGGTCATAAGGAACATGGATTGACTGGTCTGTTTTGTGAAAACTATTTGTGATTGAGATAATAATTGGTAAGTGATCACTACCATGGGGATCATTGATTACCTTCCACAGACAATCTAATGATAGTGAATTAGAACACAAAGATATGTCAAGTCGACTCTCCCTGGCAGGAGGTTTTGCTATTCGTGTCGCTTCCCCAGTGTTCAAGATGGTCAAGTTGAAATCGTCGCATAAGTCATAGAAAATACCCGCTCTGTTGTCATCGTATTGTTCGCCCCAAGCAGTACCGTGGGAGTTCAGATCGCCCAGAATAATAACTGGAGATGGAAGTAATGTAACTGAACTCCAAAGTTGACGACGGTTTATTGATGCCCTCGGTGGGCCATAGACGGAAGCTATGCAAAGATCTTTATACTTTACATTTATTTGGCAAGCGACGATTTCAATGCCTGAGATTATTGGGAGGGAGATTTTATAGAAGGGGTAGCACTTTTTGATCCCCAAAAGTACGCCACCATATGAATCACCTCGGCCCAGGCGAATAATGTTAAAATCGTGGAAGTTTAATTCATCTTCAGAAGAAAGCCGTGTTTTACAGAGAGCAAATATATCACAATCAGATTTGTTAATCACATACTTGAACGAGTCTAATTTAGGTATTAGACTACGACAGTCAATTACTTGAGTAGTCTCCAACTATAGAAATAAGCAGGTCAATAAATCCTCAGAACGGTGAAGCATCCGAAAGACCAAAAGCATTTAAAATGTTATCCACAATGTCCCTAAAATTAATCTTACCTCGCTTGGACGGGATATTTTTCTTAGAATTGCGAGAAGACGTTATTTTTTGGCAACCTCTTACGGTTACTGTTATTAGGTAGCGGCAGGGTGGTATAACTACAGCCAGGAACGGATGCATCAGCTATTACCGGTTTATTCGGTTTTTTAGATTGACCCCCGCTACCTCCAATTTTTTTGCAAGCTTTTGAGAGTAGGTTTTATTTGTTTCCGGCGCACACCCGGAGAACTAGTGGGCTTTCTTTTACCGGGGGCGTGTACCTCCGGAAATCCACTCTCATCGGCTACGTCAGAGTCCAGTTCATCGGAAGACAAAATCAAAAAAGGATTTTCATTTTGAGCGGCTGATACAGACGATGCAGACGCTCCGTGTTGCGACTTTGACATTTCTGCATACGTCTGCTTGGAGCGTTCTTGTATGGAACGTCTCACGTTGCCAGTGCGCTTCTTGTACACGGGGCAGTTCTGCAAATCGTGGAGAGGCTCTTTGCCACAGTTAGCACACTTCGTGGCTTCCTGTTGGCAAGCATCCTCTAGAAGCCTTTGGTCGCATTTGCCACAACGGGGCTTGTTGTCGCAAAAAATAGCCGTATAACCCAACTGTTTGCACTTGGTACAATTAAATACCCTTAGAACAAAAAGGCGCACTGGAAAAAAACCCTTATCAATCTCAACAAATTTTGGGAGAATTGATCCGGTGAAGGTCACTTGTAGCGAGTCCAACGATGAATACGTCTTTTTACCCTTCTTACACCAAAAGAAGGGTATTAAAATCACTTGAAAACTCGACTTTTTATCCGAGGCCCAGAGGGCCGAGTGTCATATACCATTCAACTCAGCTCGACGAACTGAGCACATGTCTCTTGTTAGAAATTCTTTAAGATGGGGACTTCTTTTTTTTTTCCTTCAGGTTGAAACCTGGTATTCAGTGTCGATTCTTGGCTCCGGGGAAAATTGGGCGGAAAGACTTCCCTTGTACAGTATACCCAAGGTGGAACACTCGAGAAAAAAAGATGAAAGAAAAGGAATCAGTTTGCAAGAAATAAGAACAGCGAGATGATTTATAGTTTGAATACAATTTTGTTTTTAATTTATTTTATTTTACTTTTGAGGAAAGAAAAAAGGAAAGGGAAGGGAAAATTGCCGGTATTTGCTGAGTCGCCAGTTTCACAGGCAATGATCTGGTTTATGGACCAACCGTCTTCGAGCTCCACTCGAGTTCGTCGTCTTCGCGGTGCTCGCAGTGTAATTTTCGGCTACGCACACCTACTTCGTCGGACTACACTGTCAGTGGCAGACACCCAGGCCGTTGCCCGCTCGATGTCCGAAATGCACCACTTTTAAATTGCACCGGCCGACACCCGCGAATTACAAACTACCACTTTTCCTGTAGGCAAGGAAATGAAAAGAAAAGTTTGTATATCTGAAATCTCGCACTCAACTCAAGTAGACTGTTTTGTAACTTTTACCTTACTAGCTCGGCCCGGCGATGACAGCTGCTTATATCGGCTGACTCCGTATGCTAGTGTGGGAGCCATCTCATCAACAGTAAGAATCGACTGTGGGAGCGCCCTGAATTGCGCGTAACGGTTGTCATGGTAAATGAGGGAATAGGGATGTCCAGGATAGGAAATGGGTGATAATTTAAGAATATATATTTTAACCCATTTTAGTTAACTCTGATTATTCCTTTTCAAAAATTTACTGCTTAACAAAATAGAAGAATAAAAAATAAAAATTTAGAAATGTATTTACAAAATTATAAAACTAATAAAATTACAAAATTCCAAATTTTAGAGTATTTACAAAATTTACAAAATAAAACAATGTAACCAAAGGACAGGTTACTCTGTGTGTGTGTGTGTGTGTGTGTGTGTGTGTGTGTGTGTGTGTGTGTGTGTGTGTGTGTGTGTGTGTGTGTGTGTGTGTGTTTGTGTGTGTGTTTGTGTGTGTGTGTATTTGTGTGTGAGTGCATGAGTGTGTATGTATGAGTGCGTGTGTGAGTGTGTGTGTGTGTGTGTGTGTGTGTGTGTGTGTGTGTGTGTGTGTGTGTGTGTGTGTGTGTGTGTGTGTGTGTGTGTGTGTGTGTGTGTGTTACAAATAATGTCACATCGGTTTCTCAGCCGTTTCTGAACCGATTTCAGTTCTGTTGACGGCAAATGAAAGCTACAACATTCTCATAGAACGCTATTGATTTTTTTTCATTCGGACTTTTCATTACGAAGATATGAACGAAACAGTACTTGACAGCCTATTATAATAGTAATCAAACAGTTTAGTCTCCGATTACATACTGAGCTATTTGTGTACCGATTTAAGCTATGCAAGCGCCAAATTAAAGTTATAAAATCTTCAAATAACTGGTCAAAATTTCATTATGATTGAATTATCTTTCATGGAGATATGACCAAAACAATACCTGAGAGCACTAGCCACACTATGTGACTCTATAGAATTAGAGCAGGATCCAGTGGATCGAGTGGTCCGGTTTTGAACTGCAACGAGTATATTCGAAAATTACACAAAGTCTCCATTTACTATAACTACACAATTTTCAACGAACATGTACTTATTAAGCATCTTGAATCTATTTTGATAATCAAAATTGACGCTTAGGATTGTCTAATAATTCATTCTATGGACTGATTATATGAAATTTCTAATATTTATGTAATTTGTATTACATCCCCTTTTATATAACTAACATAAACAGGTCGTAAGAGACTATTAATGGCAATATTTTAATCACATCGATGAACAATACGTTCAGGATTGACAAATAGTTCATTTTATAAACCGAATGTATGACATATCGAATCTTCCTGGTTCTTCCTGGAATTTCTGATGAAAATATGTATCCAGTACCATATTGGCCACATTTGAGTTCGAAATTTAAGTGAAGTGTAAGAAGGGTTCAGTCTCACCATCGGTGGATTAATTCGGGTTTTTCCATCTACCATTGATCCTGCATTCAATTGTTTGCATTCCAGAATATCAATGGTAGACGAAGCATAATCTGAAAGTCACCCCTTACCTTCCATAACGTCTTCACACGTCAGGCTCGCTGCAGAAACTACACCATCTATCTCCACATCTCGAGATGGGATGTAGACGTAGTACTCGACACTAGCAATTTCATTTGCAATTTTATTCGTAGGTGCAGTGACACGCAGTTTGTTTCGGTTGACCTGATGAAATTCGGTCCCCGGATAACGACGCGTCAAATTTCTTTTTATGCCCAAAAAGTCAAGGGCTTTCACTTTCTGCCGAAAGTAGACAACCCAAGGAGAGGCAGAAGACGGCTGATAACAGCGTGCCCTAAAAACATCTTTGGGAGGCAAGTCGCCCCCCTTAGAATCATCCATGAAAAAACAAAGCATCGCTTGCTGATCGGCAATGGATGGAGCGATGACCTTCCCTGCTGCGATGATGCTTATGGGGTTACACTTTTTCTCTAGGGTATTCGACGAGGGTACTGGCTGGACAGATCATCCGTCGGACTCGGCCGGGAGTGTCTGCTTCCCTAAAGGAACGCTCGGCTGGATATCAGCGGTTCAAACAGTGCACTAATTTTATTCAATGCGTGGTTGATAGCGGGTTGAAAAAAAAAACAAAAGAAGTAGTGCGGAGTGCAAAAAAAAACTGAACCGAAGCTCTTCAGCGTTCGATGCGGAATGATGCACCGTGCTTGCACCGAAGAGAATTGCATCCCTGGCTGTGTTATTTGGACAGAATACTTTAGGGGTTGTTCTTTGTGAGTTGTGTTTTGAGGGATGATTCGTTCAGTTTAGGAACGAGATTAGGACCGATGCACTGCTACTTCCTGAGCCAAAGAATATATATTTTCTTCTTGAGCCGTAGGTTCCGGTCCATGAGATAAATGATGGATTCGCAGGATCCAGGTTGTCTCCCTAGGGCGAATTTAAAAATAAAATTTTACTTGTTATGAAAATCAGAGCTCCACTCTTTCCTTTTTTAATGGAATTGATGTACATACAAGAGATTTTTTTTAACGTCAAGGACCAGCCCTACAAACTAATGTCAGCCTATTTTTGCCACACTTTTCAACGTATGTTCTTTTGTTATGAAGATTGAATTTTTAATCGCTTAATTCGTTGCATTTTTTAAAATAAGCATTCTGCTGTAGGCACCAAACAAAGTTTTTAAATTTCAATTCATCAACACATAAAAAGACAGGGTTTGCCCAATTTCCAACACAGTTTTTATTCTAATTACACCTTATCAGGTAGCACATGCATGCTTCGCCCACTAAGTCCCTATTTTATTAACTATAAAAATGGTAAACAAATGAATTATAAGTCTGTATTTTACGGTCATTACAGTCAGTCATTCTAGTCAAGTTAATAAATTTTTTGAACTTCTCTATAATTAATCTAGTAAACGAATCCGACGAAATACCCCTCAGCATATCACCCCCACCTCCACCTCCTCCGTCAACATCAACATCTGATCATAACCTGAAAAAGATGGGAATTCCGGATACTCAATCTGACTTCAACCAGTGGCTTCACGCAATGAAAATGGTGGCACGTTTACCTGGCGGTATGCCTCCGGAGTTTCGTCGCAAGGTGATTATCGCCAGTAAAAAAAATGAGCTAATATTATTACCTTTTAATATTCTATTGTAGTTATGGCTGGCGTTATCAGACAGGTATCTTCAATCCAAAGGAATCAATTGGGAGGAAGAAGGAGACAAATATTTGACTGAGCAATGGGACGAAGACGATGAAGAGCTAGGAATTCAAATTGTTAAGGTACCGTGAAAGGTAACGGTAACGTTTTAAGCACCATACTTTTACGTTATTTTTCTAAACAGGATCTTCACCGCACTGGTTCTAGTCTATGTTCTGGTCCTTCAGGTACTATCAACCAGGCTAAACTGAAACGTGTCTTGCTAGGATATTCCAGGTTCAACCCTGAGGTTGGTTACTGTCAAGGATTCAACATGCTTGGTGCACTGATACTACAGGTTATGGACAAAAATGAAGCAGATTCTATCAAAGTGATGATTTTATTAATAGAAGGCTTGCTCCCACCGGGATATTTTTGTGGTTCATTAGGAGGACTACAAACCGATATGGCGGTATTCCGAGACCTATTAGGAACTCGGTTACCTAAATTAGCCAGGCACCTCCAGAAATTGCAAGGTCCTGAAGGAGCTTTTGAGCCACCTTTAACGAATGTATTCACAATGCAATGGTTCCTGACTTTGTTTTGCACGTGTCTACCAAGTAATTCGGTACTGCGTATTTGGGACCTTATTCTGATAGAAGGTAGTGATGTGCTTTTACGCACGGCTTTAGCGATATGGGGCCTTCTGGAATGGTGATTGTTTATTTTTCTGATCTGTTCTTCTTATATCATCTACAATCTTATTTTTCAGCCGAATTATAGTCACCAAGACAGCCGACGATTTTTACTGTAAAATGGGAGCTTTATCATCGGAACTAGTGAATGGAAATTTAGTTGACTGCAATGGCCTAATACAGCGAATAGTAGATATAGGTCCAATACAAGATTTACATAAATTGCGAGAAAAACATGTTCATAACATCAGTCAACTGAAGGAATCTTCTAATCTAAGGTGATTAAAATATGATGATTATGTTTAGATCATTTATCATTATTAAAATTTTCAGAATATTCTATTCGGATGACGAAGGTGAATCGGATGAGGATTCTCGTTTAGCTGTAACTGCTACTGCTTGGGGCCTTCGTTCCGGTAGGAGGGCCTCCCTAGGTATATCAACAAACCTGAGAGGGCCAAATGAAGGGAAGGAAAAGATCAACCTCGATATATCGCTTTTAAAAAAGCAATACGATAAGCTTAAAGAACGACAACGACAAGCACATATCATCTTATCGGCGGCTGTGGCTAGACAACCAACATCCGGTCCACAGAACAGCAATTCACTACAGGTCAATCAACTTTTAGTAGGTAAAAATGCTATAATCAGCAATAAAGGAAAACGACTTGGACCCCCCCAAGGGGCAGTACCTCCATTACGAAGTCAGAAGACTAGTAAGTCTTCCAAATTAGGTGCCCCAAAGTCTCCAAAACCAACTGAAACACTGCACTGGAAAGATATGGATGGGGAAAAACAACGAAGGGGTAGTCTAAAGTGGAAAGATACTAAGAATGAAATAAAAAAATCAGTTGCAAAAGATGATCTGGACTTTGTAAAGACGTAAGTAACATCAACTTTTGACCTCCAATTATTAATGTTGTTTGTAAGTAAATATATCTTCAGTTGAAAATGTTAAATTCTAATGTTTTTGAGAAATAAGAATGGTCTAATCTGAATGATCAAGTTTTTGTCATACTCTGCACCCATCGCAATCTTACCTTACCAATCAGAATAAGTCCGGAGTGACCTCTGCTTTACACAGAGGTTGTCTCCATTTTGCACTTCGCCAGCCTTGCAGTTTGCGAAGGGTCGCGGCGTATGAAGTCGGCGCATATTGTACTGTTGAAAGTTTTGAGCGCACACATACTGTCGAGCGCACAAATACTGGTAGTGGTCCGAGTTTGTATACGCACTTCGGTAGGTACAAACGTTGATGATGTCGGAGAATAATTCACCGTGGATTAGAACATGGTCGATTTGATTATCTGTTCGTTGGTCAGGTTATCTCCAAGTGACTTGTGGATGGCTTTGGGGGAAAGAAGGTTCTTCAGATTACTAAACCACGGGAGGCTGCGCATTCACGCATCGTTTGCCGTTATCGTTCGATGCGGCATGCAGGCTGTTTGGCCCAATCCCCGATTTGTACATTACCTCCCGTCCTACCTGTGCGGTTATGTCGCCAATCAGCTATCGTACACTAACCCAAACTGCGCGTAGAACGCTATTGGGTCTCCCTTCGTGTGAGCAGTGTATGTTGATGCTATAGTTGAAGAATCGGCCCTTGATAATTCTCGCATAGCTTATTCTCGCATTGATCGAGCGCGTTGATGTAAAGGGTGATACGGTCAAAATTTGGTCAAGGGAAAACGCGTGTAAATCGGTGAAATCGTTTATTTAAAAAATCAAATTAAATTTCTTTTTCAAGTTCAATTAGTATAAAATTCAGGAAAAATATTCAGTTAGGCTTCCGCTTTTCCAAATCCGAATTGCCGGGCCTTACGCTTGACCCCTGCCATCAGATTTTGTACAGCCACCTTGTCCACCTTCTTCGCCGCAGAAAGCCAGTTTGCCTTGAACTGCTGCTCGTCCTTAGCAGTTTTTTTGGTCTTCTTTAGGTTCCGCTTGACAATAGCCCAGTATTTCTCAATTGGGCGGAGTTGGCGTGTTGGGAGGGTTCTTGTCCTTGGGAACCACCTGCACGTTGTTGGCGGCGTACCACTCCATGGCCTTTTTACCGTAATGGTAAGATGCCAAATCCAGCCAAAACAGTACGGAACAACCGTGTTTCTTCAGGAAAGGCAGCAGACGTTTATTCAAACACTCTTTCACGTAAATTTCTTGGTTGACAGTCCCGGAAGCTATGAAAATGCTGCTTTTCAAGCCACAGGTACAGATGGCTTGCCAAACCAGATATTTCTTTGTGAACTTTGACAGTTTCGTGTGCTTGAAAATATCTGCTACCTTTCCCCTTCCTTTTGCCGTATAAAACTCCTGTCCCGGAAGCTGCTTGTAGTCGGCTTTGACGTAGGTTTCGTCGTCCATTACCACGCAGTCAAACTTCGTCAGCATCGTCGTGTACAGCCTCCGGGATCGCGCTTTGGCCGTCGTATTTTGTTTATCATCGCGATTTCGAGTCACTACCTTCTTGTAAGTCGATAGTCTGGCTCGTTTTTTGGCTCGATGCATGGTTGTAGACGATACACCCAGCTTATTTGCGGCATCTCGGAGAGATAGGTTAGGGTTTCGCTTGAAACTACCGGCAACTCTCTTTGTCGTCTCAGCGGCTTCCGGTTTTCGATTTCCCCCCGATACAGACTTCCTGGCTGTCGACAAACGTTCCCCAAACACTTTAATTACATTTGTAACGGTTGATTTGGCAACTTTTAGCGATTTTGCCAACTTTGCGCGCGAGTAGCTCGGGTTTTCGCGATGCGCGAGCAAAATTTTGATACGCTGCTCTTCTTGCTTGGACGGCATTTTGACAACTGAAGAGTGAATTCCAAAATCAAAATAGGAGCAACATTCTACACACACACACTTTCAAAATGAAGGGTGTTCAGGTTTTTTAAATGCAAAATTGAACGAAATACGTCAAGTTGATATTGACCAAATTTTGACCGTATCGCCCTTTATTTGCCAACACTACAAAACCGGTGCCCAGCTCGATGGTGATGCCACCCATGGCAAAATAAATATTTTAAAAACATAGACACTGCACTGATTTCAGCGCATTTTTTTGAAAGCAATTTATTAAAACCTCCGGGAAATTCCAATGTCTAAATAATGTCCGAGAAACTCGGATAATTTCAACTGTTCCTGTTTTCCAAAAAAACTGGCAACAAAGATCCTTTAAATTTTTCTATGCGTGGACAAAAGTTTATAATCATCTGACACCCTTCGGCCAGATACAGGTTTCTTGAATAGATTAATGCTAGTAACCTCCTGGTAAAACTTCAAGAATATCTTACTGTAGCCTTTTCACAACAGATGGTACTCTAGCTCATAATTTAGGCACAGTAAAAACGCGGAATATGGCTCTATTGTTTGATCATAAGTCTTTAAAATGTATTATCTATTCATGCAATTGGATTTAACGTCAGTATTCTACAGTAAAAATCATCCAAAAAAGTGCCACCCAACCCGAGCAGGAGAACTGAATACCTCATTTGGGTCTTAATAACTGGCCTTGGTACTAAAGAGCTCAGATT
This sequence comes from Aedes koreicus, assembly GCA_024533555.2. Taxonomy (NCBI): domain Eukaryota; kingdom Metazoa; phylum Arthropoda; class Insecta; order Diptera; family Culicidae; genus Aedes; species Aedes koreicus. Next base: position 254,761 of record JAHHFK020003968.1, read on the forward strand.
AAGAGGTAAAATACCTAAACAAAATACCTAAGAATTGCAAGCAAAATTTCTCTCGAATAACAAAACTTGTTATTTCGAATATCTGGGAATACCTTTTTTTTCGTCCGCCTATTACCTCACAATCACCGACGCCACGAAGATGACTCCACCACCTGGACCCTACCTATCGACTCATGAATATGAGCCGGGACCAACGGCTGTACTTCCCTTCCGAAGGAAGACGTGATCAGATTTTTTCGCCTCAGAAAAACCACCGACGTCAACTGGGATTGAACCCAGACCCACTGGGGTGCCAAGTAGCAGTCACGCTTACCACTATACCACCAACGCCGGCAAATCTGGGAATACCTGAGAGGTACTATTTTGGTATTGTCTTACCTGTAAAACTGTTCACATTAAGTTTAAAACGAGAGTGTTAACGCCAATTCCTGCTCTACCTTCAAGTTGAGAGCTAGGTAGAGGAGTACTTTACTTCATTATTCACAGTGATTTCAGAATCACAAAGACGTAAAGGACGTATACCAGAATATTTTACCTTTTCATTCATTTTGTGGTTTACAGTTTACTTTGAACTTTACTTTGAAGATATTAAAATAAACTAGTAATCACACTTCAAACCTTATTTTTCTATGTTGTTTCTGTTATTTCAAACTTATTGCTTAACACTGTAATTCTTCGACAGAACACCTCGATCCCTTATTTCTCATTATAGATTCACGTTCAGTATTTGATCTATTTTTTGTCGTCAATACTTTCAAATTTACACTACAATATAAAAAATGTAATTTCCAAATTTACAGGGAATCTCCAAAGCTTAAAAAATCATCCAGTGCGTCATCAGCAATCAGTAACCTATCAGAAACTGGATCATCATCCGTGGGTGCTAAGCGACGCAGCGAGTCTTCTTCGTATAGTGAGGAATCTGACGCTGACTCCAGCACCAGTACATCACTATGCGATGACGACAATCAACTACTTAGTGCATCGTCCTTGGAAGCTTCCCCGATGAAACGACGTTTAACACCTGACAGTATCAAAGAAGTGCCTGATGAAGATCAATTGGTTGTGACCTCCGATGATTCTTACTATACTGAGTTCCCAGCGCTAGTTGACATACCACGAATTGAAGCTACATTACCGGACATCGCTGAAGAGAGTCACTCTGAAACACAAAGTAGTTCTATCGAAACGAAGCCCACTATTAGTACGTTAGATAGCCAAATTATGGAATCTTCGGAACGTCCAGAAAAAATTAGGACCAAACCATTGGGACTTGCACTAACCACTCAAGACGATCAATCTCTCTCCATTGCTATCACCAGTACCAGTCAACTGTCTCCGATTCCTGACATCACTCACTATGTTAGCATGTCTTCTATCAGTCCCCTGAGAACTCCATCTTCCATGATAGACTATTCAGACTACCTTAATAACATACCTAGCGGTGGAAATACAGCTACCGTTGATGCCACCGATACAAAGGATAAAAAATCGTTCAATGTAGATGAAAAAGGTGTAACTAATAAGCTTTTCGAAAGGATAAATGCAGCCGAAAGGCCTAACCAACTGGACTTAAACGTAATTAAGGAGCGAAAAGTTAGTGAATCTCTAGTTAATACTACGGAAAGCGTACTAGATCACAGTGATGCAACATCAAAACTAGATAACTATAGCTTTACGAACGTGTCCAATAGATCATCAATGTCTTCATCGTTCATACTAGATTTACCTGTAAGAAGTAGTCTACAGCTAGATTCTCCCTTACTACCACCAAACACCGACACTTCTATAGTTCCATCGGAAAAGTCTTCAAACATTATTAAACCACATAAATACCAAGTTGCAGATACGTTATCATCTCCATCACCTAAAGAATCTCCAGAAGAGATGGACAAATATCTAGCTAATCGTGTGAAATTTTTGAAGGAAAAGTCTTTTTCTATGGAGGATCCTATTAAAGGGGATGATTTGTACCTTGATGACATTTCAAAGCGCTCCGCATCGGAAGGCCTTGTATCTGTGGACATAAATGCATACAAAAGTAATAAAATGTCCGAAATTATTAAAGAAAACTCATTGATTTTAGGACGAATTATAAGAAAAACCAATCATGTAGATGAAAACCATATAGGAGAACATTCTAAACATGAAGAACAGTTTCAACAAAATCATGTTAAGTCTACAACTTCACAATACGACGATGAAATTATTGATCTAAGCCTAGCACAAGAAGTAAATGAGTTATTGGAAAAGATTCATGATAGAAGCTTACCTGAGGTCATCACACCGCTCAATACAGAAATAGTAAAGCCAGTTCCTAAATCCATAGACCTCGAGTCTCCTTCTCATTTGCTAATATTTTCTACTAGTTTACTATCAAAGGAAGAACTTCAACATGCATCAACAATTGATAAAACTAATCACGAAAAAGAAAATAAATCACCACAGCAGGATGATACAGGAGAGCAAAATTCATCCCAACCTAAAAGTGTTTCATCTAGCAATGAATGCCTTATTGCAGAATCTCCAAATTCACTAGGCATATCAAAAACCGATCTTTTAATCAAGCGCACTGAAGAGCAGTTGGCTCGCTTCAAGGATCCAGAACCCACTTACTACGTTCGAAAGGACAATTTCAGAGAAATAATTACTCCAGAAGAAGAAAAGAACAGACAAATGACCAGCAAACCTGAAGAAACTCCTAGAAAAACAGTTGTTCAAGTATCTGACATATCGTCCAAAGAAGACGTCGATTCAAAACTGCAAGAAATTGAAATTGAAAACTCAATCAACACAGATGTTAATGAACGCTCAAAATCTCCGGACGATCTTCGAAAATTAACGGCGTTTACTGTAATAGACACTAAACCTGCAACTTCATCTAAAACGGATGAATTGATAAAGAAAACCGAAGAACAATTAGCACGGTTTAGAACAGATAGAAATGTACTGGAGAAGCTTGAAAAACGCCTATCGCTAATAGACTTTAAAATTGACGAAGTGCCCTGCACTGTGGCGCTAGATCGAAAGCCTTCTAACAAGACGGAGGAAATCATTAAGAAATCCGAAGAACAAATTTCTCGCATAAAAATTGAAACTCCATTTATAGCGAAAAAATCTCCAACAAGATTGATATTGGAAGATTCGGCATCCACCGAAGCCAAACCCACCATTTGTTCGTCTAAGACTGAAGCAATAATCAAAAAAACAGATGAACAGTTGGCCAGATTCAAAGCAGCCGCTGAAATTAACGCTGAAAAAAGAAAAAGCCGCCATGAGATAGATGAGCTGCTGCAACCGAAGCCAGAGTCTCCCGATTTATCCAGTCATTCTTCGGAAAGTATGAAATTTGATGATATTTGTTTACGCGACCATGATGAAGCATTACTTCTAAAAAATGTTAAAGCTGACATATTGAAAACAATAAAAATTCCAGCTGAAATGAGATGCTCTAAAACGGATGAAATTATCCGACGAATTGAGGACGGAAAGCTGAAACTTGGCGATGATTATATAACCACTATAAAAACCATAGACTATCTCAAACAATCAAATGCCAATCTATCAGCTACATTGTCCTCTATAGAAAGCTCTATCAAAGCCATTGATGGACTCTGTGATCATGATTCGGACATACAGTCCAACCGAATTAACGATACTATAGACAATCTAGAAAAGTCTTTGAAACAATTTGATAACTTAAGTTCAGAACCGCCACTTGTAATGGTACACGATTATTCAAGTAACCCAAATGAAAGCCGCTGCAGGCCTGCAGTTTCGAACAGGCCAAGTAGACCCCGTAAACGGAAGGAGTATTCGCCGCGTCGAAAGAAAGAGAAAGATCGTGATGGTAAACCTAACACCACATATCGCAAAGAAAATAGCTGCGAATATTCCTCAGATAGTCAATCTGTCGAACGAGAGTCCCCAAAGACGTATACCTATCATTCATACTATAGCACTTCTCCACCCTCCACTCCAAGGGTTGCCTCACCAGTGAAAAAAATACCCGAACCAATAGAAGCCATGCGGCCATCTTCTTTCAAAAGTGTATCTCACGATCGATATCTTTTGCAAAGGGACACTCAGTTGATCAAATTCGACAAGTCGCCTTCATCGCCTATTATAAATAAATCATATCTCGAATCGTTGAAGCCGGCCACTCCTATCGCTTCAGGACGAACCACACGATCAGCCGAAAACTCACCTCCTTTCTTTCAACAACAACAACCAATGTTTCCTGCATTTTCTCCTCACTTAGTATGCGGTGCTCAACATGGGGAAGCTCTCCTTAGGGCTCAAGCAGGACATGATGGAGAAAATTCTCACATCAAAAGTTGTGAAAACCTTCTTATGCGATTTGATTACAAAAATATATCAGCTATAGCGGCCAGTTTTCCGGTATCCAGTGCTCTTTCACCGTCACCTACCAAATTCCGAAGTCTGGATTTCAAGCACGATGCTGCGCTGAATTTCAATCTAACCTCGTCGCCAAATAAAACATTGAACTAGGCATGCGTGAGACAGTTGATTGTAGGAAAAACACTGTTTTCTCTGTGATATATAACTAGCTATTAGATTTTATGTGCCGTATGGAGTTTTTAATAATTAAATTCAATTAATACTAGACAAAAGCAGATAAACTCAAATGCTTTCAAGTAAGTGACGTTGTAGGATTGAAGGCTCAGGCATTGTAACATTAGTTTTGGTTGTATACATATATCGCTAAAATACCATGTTTGAAGACCAGGATCAGTACTAGTTTATGAAAGTGCATCCCTTTAATGATGTTTATCCGGTTTTAAATCATCCCATTATCATTATAACAAAAAAAAAACAAATCAATAAAAAAAGTATTTCAACAGTCATGCATCCGATCAGCAGCTTTACATGTAGCCAAGGGGCAATGAATTTTCCTAATGTAAAGAGACCAAGATAGAATCACTTGCTACGGCAGAAGACACACGCGCCCGTTTTTGTGTACAAGCGCACGAGCCTGTGTGCGTGTGTGTGTGTGTGTGTGTGTGTGTGTGTGTGTGTGTGTGTGTGTGTGTGTGTGTGTGTGTGTGTGTGTGTGTGTGTGTGTGTGTGTCTGTGTCTGTATGTGTGTGAGAGAGAGAGAGTGTGTGTGTGAGTGTGAGTGAGTGTGTGTATTGTGGTTTGAAAACTAACAGTGAGGGCAAATTGAAAAGTCTATTTGCTGTACATTTTATCGTTTTGATACCAAATTGCGTATTCCACTTCATTTTCTATCAATACAACGGAAAAAAAACTTCTTTTCTCTAGAGAAAGTGATTGGAAGATTATACCAAATAATCGGAAGATTATACTCAAATTCGAAAATGGTTGAGTGAAATCAAATTTTTATTTCAATTTGATATTTATTATGTAGAAGGACTCTCGTGGGACATTTCCTCCTGATCTATGGTCCGGCATTGGCACCTTTTAGCTTCTACTCGTGTGCGTGTGTGTGTGTGATTGGGGAGAGGAGGGAGGGTTTTTACAAGATGAAGGGAATTCTTTCGCTGGACTAACCCAACACAGGGGCCTTTTTGAGCCTGACTAAGTGCTTCTGAGCTGGAGCGAGGTTTTGTGTATGAGTGTGAGAACAGAGACTTCTAATCCCACTAAAATTTAAAAACTTTGTTGGCCATCAAACACCCCTGGAACTACCGTGTGGTATTACTCCTTGCGAATTCTGAATTTACTTTTTGACAGTAGCGCGAAAATTGATCATGATTCAATTCACTCCTCTCGTTTCCTGGGCCATTAAACTCCCACCCTCTTTGTTTGAGCCATTTAGCTCCTCTCGGCGCAGTCGACTCGAGTACCCTGACAGTGGAATTACTTCCAATGCCGAACCACGGTGAACCATTTAGCGCCAATCTACGCTGCAAACGACTTGCGCAATCCCCGACGGTGTATTTACCCTATGCCTATTAAGAGTTTCCTGACAGTAAAAATTCTCCCGATACCGGACCATAGTCCCCGATGTAGGCATCTTTAGTAGTCCTCTGCAGCGGATCGGCCCTACACCGAAGAAGAGGTCCCCGTCGATGGAACATCCCGCGAGGGCAATTATCCCCTGCTTCATTCAACCGCTCACTTGATCTTCACGCCATTTTCGGTTCCGAGCCAAAGTAATTGGCGTAATGGCTCTGTTTATCGCGTTCCATGTGTTTTCATTGCAACACATTCTTTGGACGACGTTTTCTGGTTAGGTGTCTGCCACGCTGGAAACAAGCATCGTGCTTAGCATTGAGATAAGGCAGTCAAAAACCACGTGCTCCGGTGTCTCTTCGACGTCTAGGTATTCCGTGTTCGAATATGTGCAAATACTTCCTGTAGCAGCCATCCCAAGTAACATTGCCAAAACCATCCAGCTTTACTAAGTTTTATTAAGGTTTTATCAAAGCCACTAGAAATCAATTTGGTTTTATTATGACACCAAGAGATGCCAATAGGTTTCATATTTTAGTCAGGTTTATGAGAACCTACACAGCTTGTTTAAAACGATCTTAAAACCTCGTTTTCTCACATTCCTTTTACTCCTATCAAAGGTTTTATCTCGACTTTATGAACTCATAATATGCTGTTTTGAAATGCCGTTTTAGGACTAATCATATTATCTTATTATGGTCAGTTGAAAAAGCATTTTAAAACCATTTTGCCTCCAGTACATGCATGAGGCGGCAAATTGGCATTGAGGAAAGCCACAAGAGAACCAAATAGTTTGAAAGTAGTCATTGCGAAGATAACTTGGCTTTATGGCAGAATTGTGATTTTTTTTCCAATCGCCATATTGAAATATTAGAAATAAGAGAAATGTGGAGAAATAAATGCATCAAATTTTCAATGTAATGCAAATGAACTGTATATCGGAGACCAATTTCTACATTCTTTTAGATAACTTTATTGAATTTCATCCATTTTCAAGAAATTCATAAGAAGAATGATTAGTAATTTCCATTTAATTCCAATTACCTTTATTGCTTATCTTGACCGATACGCGTATTTCGTCTACAATGTGCAGACTTCTTCAGTGTCGTGTACTAATACTCGACTGAAAGAAAACCTTCGCCACCTGCCGTATTTATCCTATTTTCTAAATACAAACACTTGTACCTACAGCTAACATTTCTTGTACCTAACCTATCCTGAGTCCAAAACAAATATTATGCTTGATATCTACCTCGCCTTTTCTTTATACCCAACCTGATTATTCCGTAGCAGCGGGTGTTCCACTGCGTCGGTTTTGATGTCGTTTAGGTATTAAGTTAAAGAGCCATGTGTACCCGTTACCTTGGTCTTTGTTTAGTAGATTTGTGTTTTGTTGTTTGTTAATTTCTAAGCTTTCTGCGACGTCTAATTTCCAGGGTGTAGAGGTAGTCCGTAAGATTGTGATGTCACTCGTCGTTATGTCGTGATTTTCCGTAAAGATGTGTTCTGCAACTGTCGATTTGAAGTTATGTGAAATTCCTTTGTCAGTCTGTTTGACAGCCTTAGTCACCTCCGCAAGATGCTCTTTGAACCTTGTTGCCAAGGTTCTTTTTGTTTGACCTACATACATTTTGCTGCAGTGTTTACACTTAATTTTGTATACCTCTGCTCTGCCTAATACATCTATTGAATCTTTGGTGGAGCCTAACGACGATGCCAATTGGTTGTTCCTGCTAGAGAAAACTAAGTCCAAGCCAAATTCCCTAAGTTGAGTTTTTAGCTTTTGTGTAATATCTTTATCGAAGGGGACAGACACACGTTTCAGGGGTTCAGGTGAATCGGAAAGGGTTGTTTGTGATTTCCTATGAAGAAGTTTTTCCTTTTTTTGGATGATAGCTTGAATTGTCCTCTTTTCGTAACCATTGAGTCTAGCAGTTTCGAAGATATATGCTAATTCTTTGGCTTTTCCGGTTTTATTGAGGGGAAGGGTCAACATTCGGTGGATCATGTGGTGGAAAGTGGCCATTTTATGTTGAAAAGAGTGGTTTGAAGTGTAAGGGATGACTCTTTGGGTGTTTGTGGGTTTTCTGAAAATTTCAAACTCTAAAGACGATGATGACAATGATTCTCTAACTACCAGAAGGTCGAGGAATGCAAGTTTCCCATCCTTTTCTATTTCATAAGTGAACTTGATGTCTTTATGGAGATTGTTGATTGCTTGAAGAATTAAGGGGAGATCATCTTGTTTAACTACGGCAAAGATGTCGTCGACGTATCTCCACCAGCGAGTTGGAAGTAATCCTTATCGTTTTAAGAATGGTTTCTAGATTTGCCATAAACAGTTCACAGAGGAATGGGGATAGAGGGTTTCCCATGGGGGCTCCTTTTAGTTGTTTATAGAAAGAACCTCTGAAAGTGAAGTAGTTCTCTTCCATGCAAAGTCGGATGAGCTTAAGGTACATTCGCACCTTTTGCTTCCATGCTGTATCATCTCCTTGTTTTAAAAGCCAATCTTCTAGAAGGTTAATCGCGTCCTTGATTGGTACGCTAGGGAAAAGGGCGGTGACGTCGAAAGATACCAAGAAAATGAAGTAATGGTATCTTTCGACGTCGTTTTTTGAGAGGGGTACGTAATACCCACACTGGTGCGTTGAGTTGAGAGTACAACAATAGTACTAAAAGTACAACAATAGTACTGAAAGTATAACAATAGTACTAAAAGTACAACAATGTAATATAACTGTAATTAATGTATATTGAGGTAGTAATGAAAGTAATGACAAAGCGTTTGCAAACGTACAGAAATGTGCTAAAGATGTAATTAATGGTACTGAAAATGTTATAAGTTAGCTTTAATTACAAATTTTCGACTAAAGTTATCGAATTGAAAATAAGTGCTGTGTAATTTAGGTACTGGAAGCTGATCGTAATGTAAATGATTTTTGCCTTCGTTGGAATTAAAGTTTATTGCGAGCCCACGAAGTTTAAGCATATCGATATGGGGTATTATTGATCAACAACTGAGATGCATCATAAGTTATTTACTGGTGATTAAATTTGGATGGTTCTCTGAATCTGAATTTAATTCCATAATTCAAGTGTAGTTCTTACAGAAAGTAGGGAAAAGATAAAATTAAATGCATGATTACGTCTAAATGTAGTCGATTGCGTTGAATGTCATTAGCTTTTCTAAAAAAGCTATTAATTTCTCCGCAATGGACACATTTTTACAAAATGCTCCAAACTTAATGATATCATTCAATACAACATTATGATCGTGTGTTTGAATATATGATGTTAGTGCTACTGAATGCCAAATTAATAAAGTTATAATTTTTACAGTAGCATCTACTTTTTTGCAATCAGAAACACGTTAAAACATTCACTGGAATTACATAATTAAATCCTATCAAGATAATTGTTGATCTCTTTCACAAAAAAACGCAGACCAAATCGATCAATATTACCACGCTGATCAATGTTACCCCGTTTTAGTGATACCATGTTCCAGTTGCGACCAGTGAAACCTACAGATAATTTCTGTTCCAATTTATGCTGAAGAGACTATTGAAGATAGTTTTCTTTATCTTCTGGTTTTGCCCTTTTATTCATGTTGATATTTACTTTCATTTTTGATCTAGCTGATGAAACACGTGCATGAACCCATAGTTGCACAAGAAATTTGTTTGCATCCGATTGACACGAGTTTTTTAAAAGATTGCTTGCATTTCATCATTCGCAGCTGGTGTTGATGCCTTTCAGTTTTTTTTTCTTTCATTTTGGCAGTTCAGCCTTAAAAAAAATTTGCTACTAAATAGAAATAACAATACTGCACGACACTTTTTTTTTTCATTTATATAACGAGCAACTTTGGCCACGCTAAGGATCTACTGTCTCAACAAAATCTAAAAGCATGGGAATTACTACTTCGGCGTACTACGAGATTTCCACCTCAAAGTGCTCTGTGATCTGCTACAGAACGAAGTTGAATTTGCAGTTTCATAAGTGAATTCGGCAGATCACTTGTTCCACCACACGACCTACTCGTCCACTTCGACAGCAGACGTTTAATGAAAGAAAAAATCTCTGTGATTTAGTAGGGGAAATGTTGGGTTTTTTTTCCCTTACTGCTTCCTTACTGACCTTATTCTCTACACATGTGTTTTTCAATATATCTTGCTGTCTTCAAATGTTTTCTATTTATTTACTTTTGATTTTCAAGTTGCGAATTTCGATTTCCATTAAATCACCTCTTAAACCCCATATACGCACACATCTTGATAAATTTCCAAATCCATATTTGGTGTAGACGCTGAGTTCAAATTACCAGAATTATAAGGCAATACCCGATGCCAAATTGTAATATGGTAACATGCAACAAAATATAAATAACAGATAAGATGTCACAAGTTGCAGGTAATATGTTACAGGTAACATGACATTTCTGGCTGGAATTCCAAGAAAAGCGCAATTGTTATCGATACTCTAAGAATGTGACAACAATCAAAGATGATAGGAAAAAGAGAAGATCGCTTATGATTCTGATAATGATATGTAACACGACTGATAAACGCATGATTCTTGTGATTTTTGGTTCGAACTGAGCATTCCTGTATCACACACAAAGACAATATTAACTTTATCAGTTATTCCTTGGAAGCATGACGTTGAAGATATAAGATTAATTCCGGATAAATAAGATGAATGATAATAAGATAAAGAAAAGGAAAATTAATAAGAAATCGAACAAGAAAGGGTGCGTTTTTTTATTTAACCATCTCTAACTTTTATTAAAGATCTTTAAGTTTTTTGAGAAATCAGCCTATATTTTCTATAAATTAATAATGATCCGACCAAACTAACTGCACCAAATATTTCTTTTGAAAAAATCCCAATATAACCATTTATCAAAAAATAATAATCGTGTGGCTGTACTTTTTAATGTAAAGTCATAAAAAGAACACCCTTTAAACATTTTTCAACTCCACTGCTGAGCTTACTTGTTCCGATAAGTGATACAATTTTACGAATAACAAATGTGAACTGAAATTGCATTCCGCTAGAGCGCAGTGTACAAGGTTCAGCATGAAGTTCAAACTCTTATGAAAATATGATAAATTGAACAAATCTAAAAAAAAACATCGGAATCTCTTTCTAGAAGAGCGAACGTGTTTGTTGAAATAGTGAAATGTACTCTTGACCTCTTTTGACATATTGTAAATAAAAAAGTATCATCAATGCATTGAAAGTGTAATATGTAACAGTAAAACTTGTGACATTGAGATTTCAAACTGTTTGTTTACCATTGATGCGTGCATGATAGCTTAACCATTAGTAAATTTTCATCACTAATGGAATAATATGTTAATATTTAAAACAACCAAACAAATAAGAAATGTATGGAATGTGAGAATGCAGACTAGAGCATTGTGTTAATAGTTGCAACAGTATTGTTCAAATTTATTGCAAATTAATAATATTTCTTAATTATTACGTTTTGTATCTGAACTGTAAACCCATGTAAAAGTGATTAATGAATCAAGGAAATGCATAAAAACTAGATGCAAGTTATCTAAAACAAATTCACTTTTGATTTATTTTGATCCGAAAACAATGCTTTAGAGCTAGAGCTTCCCAAAAATAAAACAGTTGCCTTTGTGATTAAAGAAATAAGTATTTTTATTCTTCGCCATTTTGAATAACATCACGTCCGCTTTGTTGACCCTTGGGGAATTTCTGAACTGTATGTCTCGTTATGTAAGGTCTGCATCAACAATAATCCAGATACCTCAAAACTTAAGTAAAACACAAGTTTTGCATTATATTTCAATTGAAGTTGTTTATTAAGTTTGTACATCCATTAGGGTTTGTACAGATCTTCAGATACCGTGGTGGCCGTCTTTGTCCAAATTTGTTGGAAGTGTTTGATACCTTTGAGCCCTGGTTTTTTTTCCGGTTCATCGGAGCCCAATATCTCTCGATTGGACGCATCTCTAGACAATTTGGCGGATTTGCGGTTTTTGATACAATTTCCTCTTGATTTGCTACGTACCAATCCATTACAGTTTTAGCATGATGGCATCATGACAAAGTGGGCCAGAACAAAGGTTTATATTTGGGATTTTTTTTTTAGAGGGGCAATTGCTTCCCTTTCTGGTAAATCCCCTTGTTGATTGTACCTGTAGCGACGATTGCTTGCCAAAGAAGTTTTTTTTTTTTTGGGGAAAATTCGATGCACTTCGTCCTGAAATGCTCAGCTATAGCATTTCTAGCCATAACAGAATAGAAAACTAGGAAAACCCTAGAAGCTGCTTAAAATTCTCCAGAACATAAGTTTCATCGTCCATAACAACACATGAAAACATCGTCAAATATTGTTGTAACTTCGTCTGTCTGACTAAACATAGAATGTAAACACCAATCACAGTCTTTTTCATCAAAGACTCCCAGCTATACCTCAGTGAAATTTTTCACTCCTACGTGTAATATTTCAAAAAGTCGTTTTGGTACAAACCAATTTTAAAAATCCGTATTTTTGTGAAAAATTTAGGCAGCATAATAAAGATTTCACCACAGCCTAAAAAAGTATGGAAAATAATGTGGACAAAATTTGAGCTGTTTTCATTCAGCGGTTTGGACCACAGCTGGTGTCACAGTTGACGCACCAACATAAATTTTTCCCTTTTTCACCAGGTATTGACCATGCTGAAATATCGGTGCAAAAAAAAGGCCGAGGCGAATTACTCTTATTAATTATACGGTATACGTAGTTTTCACTAACCAATCCATATTGTATGCCATATTTTTAAGATTTTCGTGTGTTACACTAGTTATGTGGGATATTTCACGCGTAATAAATAATGTGTTACGCGTTATGCGTTACATATTATATCGATAATAAAGTATACGTAGTTTTCACAAACCAATTAATATTGTATGCTATATTTTTAAGCAAAACATATTGATAATTGTGTTGGTTACAGAAGGTTGAACACGACGTTTTTTTTTTTGGAAGCAAAATTTTTCACGGCTTTTTTTTTGCTACTGAGTGTAGGTCCCATATAAAGTATACTCACAGATTGAAAGGTATTTAATAAGCCAATAAAAAAAATACACAAGAAAGGCCTATTGATGTGTAGCCGAAGGATGTTATCCAACATCAAAACCACTGTGTTTTTTTATGTTTTAATCTAGTCTAGATGTTCGCACCATGAGGCACCAAGAGTTGACAGTAATTTTTGCCAGAATGAAATATATCAAAAAGAAAGTGTTGATAGTTCCGTCAGTGTACGGCAAGTTGAAAATTGAATGGAAGTATTGAAAATTGAGCGAAGGGCTTAGATATAGCGGTACTCGAACCAAGGACGTTTCCTTTTGCTCTACGGATCAAACGAGGTGCTGCATATTGCGAGTCTGGTGAATTTCTCGATAGGATGCTAATTAAACACCTCATGCACGGCCTAGAATCAAAGACGCTTTGAAGCTACACAAACCCTCGAGGCTACTCGCAACACGGCCAAGGAAGTGCGTACGGCTAGATCATCATTGACTCCAGAAGCAACCAACAAGCTGGGCTATGAGCGGCCGAAGACACGGAGAGCACACCCAAGCAGCTCCTCTTCGTCAAATCAACAAAAGTCGCACAAGCCAAATCGCCAAAAATGTGCCAAATCGACCAGAGTGTGTGTAGTGGATGTGCTGGTAATCATTCTCGTAGCATGTGTAAGTTCCATGATGTGAGGTGCTATGACTGTGAGGAGAAAGGCCAAATCGCTAAAGTCTGCAGAGCAGCAAAGCAAAATTACCAGGATCAATCCACCTCGCAGGTACAATCAGAGGAATCAACCATGCAAGTGGACATCGTGCAGACGCTGGGCAAAATTCATTCCTTCACCACGTCTGGTAAGCTAGTGATCGACGTCATCATCGACGGACGCAAGCTGGATATGGAAGTGGACAACGGAGCTTCTTGCGGAATCATCAGTGAAGGTACACTACGGACGATCAAACCCTCCTTCACACTACTACAAACAGACCGTCAGTTGACACTGGTCACAAAATGCAGTGTTTGAGTCGTCTGCCAGGCAACCTCAGCATCGGAACGGCAACACGCAAGCTGGATTTGTACGTCGTGTCCGGTGACTATGATTCGCTTTGTGGTAGAGAGTGGATTGCCCAATTTGCGAGTGAAGTGAACCTAAACGTGCTGTTCACTCAAGGTGCCGCGGTGCATTCACTTGTACCTACCTCTTCTACGTTCACGGAGCATCAACAACAGTCTCTATCACAGTTACTGGAAAAATACGAAATCGTCTTCAGTGAAACTCCCGGCAAGCTGATAGGATCTCTTACATCCGTGCATCTGAAACCGGGACAGTTCCAGTTTTCGCCCAAGCTTGTGACGTTCCACTGGCATTGAGGAACCAGTATGCAAAAATATCGACAAGAAGTTAGCTGCAGGCATGTACGAGAGAGTCGACTACTCCTACTCTGGGCGTCCCCCACCCAAATTGTAGTGAAGAAAAATGGAAAGCTGCGCATCACCGGAAATTACAAGCCAACAGTAAACCCCCGGATGATCATCGACGAACACCCGATTTCCAAAATCGAATCCATCTAGCACCAAATGAGGTCTTTTCTGTCATCTGGATTTGACGGATGCATATACCCATCTATCTATTGATGCAGAGTTTCGACACATCCTCACACTGAACACATCAAAACATGGATTGGTTCGTCCAAAACGAGCGGTCTACGGAGCAGCCAATATCCCAGTGATCTGGCAATGTTGCATGGAAGCTGTGCTTCAAGGTTTGTCCAATGTAATTAATTTTTATGACGACGTTATAGTCTTAGCAGACAATTTCGAGAATCTACTGATCGCTCTCACAGCAGTTTTCGACAGAATGAGGCACTACGGTTTACGCTTAGCCGATCAAAATGTGTATTCGGCACCCTGGTTCTCGAGTGTCTGGGCAACAAAATCGATGCTAAATTGAACCAACACATCGAAACTATTCGCAACGCACCTCGTCCAACGAATGCGGATGAGCTACAGATGTTTTTGGGAAAAAGCCACATACTAGAGCGCTTTTATTCACAATCTCTCCACTCGATCTAATATGATCCGGAACTTCCCTTGATCTTGGCGACGGACGGCAGTAAAACCGGATTAGTCGCTGTTCTCTCCCACCGACTGGAAAGTGACCTGGAACGACCGATCGCCTACGCAAGCTGTGCAACGAGCAGCGCTATCCACAGATAGATAAAGAGGCTCTCGCCATCGTATGGGCAGTCAAAACATTTTTCAATTACTTGTACGATCGATGATTTAAACAAGCCGCTGAGTCAAATTCTACATCTCATAAGTCGCTTCCGATCATGTGTATCAGCAGAATGGCAAATTATGCTGACTATTTGGCACTCTTCAATTTCGATGTTGTGTTCAAATCTACGAAAGAAAACGTAAACGCAGACTACTGCTCTCGAATACCACAACCAGTTGCAAGTAAAAAGATAGGCAAACTGTCTTTCCGTGAAGGAAGAGATATTTGTGAAGACCAATTCGCTATTTTTTCCTTCATCAGATCGGACAACTACCGATTCGCGCCGAACAAATCGCTCGTAAAACAAGCAAAGATCCCAGTCTGGGTGAGATCGTCGATCTGGCAACAAAGCACCAGAGTCGAAGTACACACTAACTGCAAACTGTTTGCTCTTTGAGCATCGAGTAGTTGTACCGTCTGTTCTGCGCTCGACAGTGTTAAATGATCTCCACGTTGCACACATTAGTATGGTGAAAATGAAAGGCACCGCTCGATCGTTTGTTTACTGGCCAGGCATTGATGTGGACATTGATGGAAAAGTGAAATCTTGCCCCGAGTGTGCTCGCCAAGCGCACGCTCGCCCAAAGTTCAGTGAACATCATTGGCAGTATCCCAAAGGGCCCTGAGTAAGGATACATATTGATTATGCTGGTCCAGTGGCAGGCTCAATGCTGCTGATTATAGTCGACGCCTATAGTAAATGGTTGGAGGGTCAAGGTCACTGCATCTACCACAGCAGAAGCAACGATTGGGATTATGGACGAGCTATGTTCCCGTTCCGGAGCGCCAGTTACCGTTGTATCCGACAATGGTCAATGGCAAGTTCAAGCTGTTTTTGCAGAAAAGTGGAGTAAAGTTCCATAAGCTGTCGGCCCCCTGCCATCCCGCAACAAATGGTCAGGCCGAACGATATGTTCAGACGACGAAGGATGCACTCAAGGCAATGAGAACAACTGCATCCACGTTGCAATCGAAGATGAACAATTTTCTGCAGCAGGATCGTCTGGCTCCACACGCAACCATCGGAGAATCGCCTTCCAAGCTGTTTCAGGGCGGAACCTCCGAACGCGTTTGGATCTATTTAAGCCCGACAATGTTCACCAGAGAGTCATGGCAAAGCAGCAAGCCAATTTCGAGCAAACTTTTCGACAATTCAACGCGGGTCAGCCGATTTATTTACTGTCAGGTAACTACCACATGGATAAGTGGATTCCTGGTGTAATTGCGGATCTGCACAACAAAATGCTACAACTATGCTGGGAAACGGTACAAGCGTCACATCGATCAAATTCGTTCAAAACTTGATGCAAACGGTTGTCTGATGGAAGAAGCACCCGAAGCGAAATAGAATCGCCAGCAAGACGCACCACGACGAGTAACTGTGGAGCTCTTCGACGATGGTATTACAGTTCCGAGGGAACCATCGACTCCGCCGAATCCGAGGAATTCAAGAAGTACTCCAGCCGAACCAAATGCTCCAGAGTTCTATATGCCAACCAGTGGTCCGGTGCAACAAGATGCAGATGCATCCCCCTTCATTGTGCGCCGTTCGATGAGAGTTCGCCGCCCTCCCGTGAAGTACACACCGTAGAAGCCACATTCAGAAAGGAGAGAAGAAATGTTGTGTATATATACTAGGGTGCCAATCAAAAGCGACTTCTCGAATTTCAAAAAAGAGAGGTGCTCAAAAGTTGTGTCTTCTCAAAAAAAAATTCCCCATGCAAAATTAGAGCTCAATACGATTTCGTTTAGTGGACCCCCGAAACGGTCAAAGTTTGACTTTTTTCTCCCAAGGGGGAAATTTCCGATATCGATTGTTTTTAATGCAAAATGTCTTAGAAATGCATGAAACTGTCCTTCCCTTGATTCGAAGTAGTCTAGCGATTTCAGATACTCTTTCTGAAATCTCTCTATTTCTTGCAGTCCTCTCTGCTGCACATGATACGCAGTTGGCCTGGGGTGACAAGAAAAATGATGCATTCAAGAAGTCGTCGTTTTCCAGGATGCTTTCAAGAATTGGCTGCGTTAGTGTGAGATTAGATTAGATTAGATGATGCCAAATGTCTTAGAAATGCATGAAACGTCGAGCTCTGGTGTTAACTCGAAAAAAAAAACTTGATGAAAATCGACTTTCTGGAACTTTTTGGGAATATCGGAATTTTCGAGTTGGGAGAGTGAATTGAATTTGACTTGAAGGAGAAAATTGCTGAGATATTCATGGCAATGGTATTGGAGCATATCCCATATCATCGTTGGCAACTTCTAGCATATGATATGAGATATTTCATTAGGGTAGTTCACTTATTTTCCATTAGGGTGGTCCTTTTTGTTGAAAAATATTTAAAAAAATTTGAATGAAATATTGAAGACATATATTTGATATGTGATATTCCATTTCACTTATATTCCATAAAAATTATCCATTTCGTCGAAAATTTAAAAAAAATCCAAAAAAATCAGAGTTTGATTGGCTTATTGAAAAAAGTAGTATTTTAACACCTCTTTTCATGATCGTAGGCCACTGTCTACATTTTATTCGTAATGTTGAATTAGGGTGGCTCAATTATTTTCCATTAGGGTGGTCCTCTATGTCAAATGTTAAGATTGAGAAATCAAACGTAATTTTGAAGTCCAAAGTATTTTAATATCTCCTTTATCATCATAGACCATTCACAGTTAAAAATTCAGAATCTAACATATCAATTAAAAATATTGTCGTTGAATTTTGGACCTCTACTGATACAGTGACATTATTATTATTATTATTATTTTATTAAATAGGTTTTAAATTATAAGTAAATCATTCCTCTCTGGCAATAGCGGTATTTTTTGCAAGCATGTATGCAATATTAAAGCTTTAAGTAATTCAACACATAAATGTATTTATATTGTATACGATGGAGGTCAATTTGTTTTACTCAATTCGATGAGATAATGCAGGTTTCGTTTTAACTGTATTGTTAACATTTGATATGTGATATTTCAGCAAGTGGCCGTTTTTTTCAGCAAGTGGCCGTCGTACAGAACGCACGCGTTTTCGATTCACTGCTCCGTACGTACCGCGCACGTATAATTATTTTTTAATTTACTTACATTATCGTCGCGTAAGCGTTTTCAACAGTAACCTAGTGAATACTTTTTTGACCCGCGCGCTTGCCACTACGTTTATCGCGACGAAAACCTTTTTTTCTGTTTTATCCAACCTGACGAAGACCAATTCAACAAACTTCAACCATGCCGTGCGGAATGAAATCGTGTAGTAGTTTAGACGACCGTTTCCTATGGAAATGCGAGTTCTGCACAAAACGATTCCATGCGGCCTGCGTGGGAGTACAACGCCAACGGGAGGATTTCATCACCGCCTTCATGGTGCCTATGTGTGCTGACTACCAGGAAATTTTACGGAAGGAAGCCGATGTGAGAATACTTCTACATCAACAGGAACAACTTGTGGAAGCAATCCGTTCACAAACTGACGCCAACCATCGAATTGCCGCTGACTTGAAAAGATTTTCTGCTGTCTCAGAATTTTTTGAGAATATCAAGCTACAACTAAACGATGTCAATGAAACCCTAAAAAAATTAACAACAATAACAAAGACATGTGCAGTGCAATCGCGACAAGCTGCAAAAACAGTGTAGCAGAAATAAAACATGAAATCACGGCATTTTTCGAAGCACCTCCGACAGACACATCGACGGCAATCGAATTGGTAGCCAAATCGGCTGCGATCACAGCAGTAGCAGAAATCACCACAACAACAACAACAACAACAGCAACGGCAGAAACTACTGAATCAACACCACAACTCAACTGTGAGGCAGCCCTTGAAGAAATTTTACATGAAATGAAATTTGTTTCTGGTGCTGTTTCCAGCCTACAATCTTGTACGAAAGCTAATGTCTCCCCACCAGAGAAGACACTGGAGGAGGAATTAGCTGAAAATTCCCCAGTCAACAGTGGAATTCAGCCGAAGACTGATCAATCGTCTCCGGGATGGCGATTTTTGGGCAACAAATGGCGCTGGATGAAGGACTGGTCAAAATATGACGAAAAACAAAAGACTCGAAAGCTCCAGGAAAAAGCTGCTGCTAAGCGCAGCAGAAAACGCAGGAAACATCAACAAATTAAACCAATAAACATCAACAGCAATAAAAATCTAACAGCACCCAAATCCAAAAGCACCCAACAGAATGAACACACCCGTTCCAACGAATCGGACAAAAAATTACTGGCCACAGCAAACGTACAATTTGCCGGCCCACCATCATCAACCGACCACCCAATACCAGGCCTCTCCGTGCCAAAACTCATCCAATTCAGAAAGGGTGAAATCATAAATCCTTACCGTACAAACAACAAGGTACACCATAACAACAATGAATCACCAGCGGAAAATACCACGGCATCAACACATTTGGAATCGCACTCGACACCTCACTGGACACCCGACCCCATGCGTCCACCCATCGTAAACTTAACGCAGCAATCAGCTGATGGGGACAGGCGTTACTTAAAAGCTCGTTTGCGGGACTACAGAATCATAGAGACGGTGCGGACTTACCTTGCTTATCTCCATGACCAGCCAACAAATGTATGTCCTCGCGGAATGACTAAAATAAGTGCCTCAGCGGAAGGTTTACCTACGGACACCAACCTTCTGCGTGAAATTTTCCTGGACGTATACAAAGAGATGGGAGTATCACGCAATGACGCCTTGGCAGACCTGCAGACTCAGTGTTACCAGGGTTGCCACATTATTTTTCGTTCCCATCTTTAACTTTTGCCAAAAAAATCTTTTTTATCTGTGTTTAACTGCAAAAAATCTTGGTAAAAATCTTTACTTCAAATTTTGTGTTGTAAAAGGAAAACAGATCAGTATACGAAAGATTCATGTTCTCGGGGGAAATCGATCATTGCACTCTGACGGACCAGTTTTGACATGATAATGAATCATGGGGTGTTTGTTTTGATTACTTAAAGTTCCTTGATAGGTGAACAAAATTAGAACGGAATTAACAATCAATTATTGTTATGATCCGTGAAAATTAATTTGTTAAATATAGAATTTAGTTCTGATGTTAATATTAGCTGATCAACTCCTCCTTTCCTCCTTTGGCCTCAATGATGTCCGTACTCAGGCGGTTCCGGATTTTGGACTTATTCAGATTTTTTCCCGAAAAACTCGCTTGACTCCTGCAAAAGAATGCGGAGTTAGTAAAAAGTTCGCAATGAACTTTCTTAGCAAGTGAAAAGCCAGCTTCCCATCAGACGTTTTCTTCAACAAGTTTCGAAGTCATCTGATTCTTCCACCTCGTTGTCCTTGCAGATGGTTATCGTCCTCAGCTCACGAAAATCATTTTCAATGGCCTGTTCCTCACCGCTTTCAAAGAAATTCGGATATTGTTCAGTAATAGAGTTGAACTCCTTCAAAGGGCGCAGCTTCGCCGTTATATATTCCCAACTTCTTACGAAGATGTCGAATCTTACAAAACTCCTAAATCCATCAGGTGTTTTAGGTTCACACAAAAATTTGCAAGGAGCTCCATCAGCGAGACTTCAGCTGATTGCACATGTTCAGGAATTCCATAGCTTTTGACTGGAAGATTCGATTCGCTTTGATGATAAGACAATACGTAGCTTAAGAAGAAGAGAAATGGCTGCGTCATCGGGTCATTAAGGTGACAACAATAAAACCGTTGTCTCAGTTTGATTAGAACGAGAAAAACAACACGAGGTCCGAAAACCGTTCCATATTCCATTTGATAACTGACTCCAACGATAGCCATCTGGTGGCAGACGGATGCAGAACTGTGTCATTTGAAATTTCTTGGATCGCTGAGGCTGCAGGACAAGTTACTGCAGATATATCGCATCATTTGTTCCAGCTACAATGGCAGTTTTTTGCATGCGTTAATTGCACAAAGGGCCAAAAAGTGGCAGGTTCATTTGATAATTATCCAATGAGGACAGTCACGTTTCAGCAGCTTCTTGATAGATCGGTCAGCACCCATAATTACCGAAGCTCCATCTGATCCAAAGCCCACAAACCATTTTTTTTTTTTGTAATCGGTGCCATCGATCTGCAACTGTTTATCAATTGCGCAAAATATGTATAGGTTTTCGCAATGCAAGATTATATTAAAGATAAAAAAAATCACGTACGAAACAAATATGCTTCATATAGCAGAAAAAACTATCGAGAACATCAATTCTTCTGCATGAATGCATAAAAATACTTTTACATTAGAAGAATAGTATTTTTGTAGAAATCACTGCAAGAAATTCTGCCGAAATTTTTGGAACAATCTCTTGCGCAACTTTGAAACAAACACTTCTCCAACGGAATACCTGGAAAAAATATTGTAGTAATATCTGGAGAACTATAAGTAAGAATCCTTGCAGGCATCCTAGACAAAATTTGAAAAATGATTCCGAATTTTTAAAGTTAAGAATTCAATAGATGAGATTACGAAGCTCATGCAAAAAAATCTTCTTAGATCTCTCCAACAAATCAGGAATTTCTCCAAGAATTACTGCAGTAAAACATGTTTAGTTTTTGTACACTGGTGAAAAAAAACCTTAAGAAGTTTATCCAATAACCTTATGAAATTTGGCCACAAGGAATCGGATTGAATTTCATACTTTTGTCTTATGAAATGTGATGCTTGTTGTTTTTTCATCAGGTGTGTTTTGAATATAACAGTTTAAGAGTTTCTTTACACAGCCTTATGAAAAACATTGTTGCAGGTTATAGTATTCAAGAGTATGCGATATGTTTATCGAATTCATCAATTGATTTTTGTTTCCCTTTTTTGTTTCTATTTTCATTCTTATGGTTTTGGCGAGAGTCATGGTTAGGATTATTTTGTTATTTTCCGAATAAAATAAATGATGATCTTCAAAAAAAAAAGTCTTTATTTGCAATCGAAACAGTTCCTATAGCAAGGCATTGAAGGCTGCATCGCATGGATACTAAGCTGATGTAACCACCAAAAAGCGTTGTGCTGTTACCGTTGCAAAGTCTGTCCAGAATTGTTGAAGTTTTTGCTTGACACAAGAAGTCCGCATTTTTTTAAATCCTGTATTTTTCTTGTTCTTGTACAATGTCCACCAGGCGTTTTATCGTATTGGGAGCACACAAACACGGTGCATTTTGCAAAAATATTGCAAACGAGAAATATTGAAACAAGAAATATCCAGTACGTCCACTGAACAACCTTGATTTGCACATTGGAGGGTTTCATCTATTTATGATGGTTTATGAAGTGGCGGCAAGACGAATCATTTTCGATATCATTATCTTATATTGGATGATTGATATACTGCGCAAAAATAAGCTTACCTTGTTCAAGTTCGTGCAGGATTTTTATTCAACAAGGTAACGAACATCAACGTTGATGCTTCCTAACCGTGGCCTTGTTATTATTTCACAATATTGCTCTATGATATTTCCCTCCAAAAGACGATTGTGAAAATCATAAGGCATTGTTTTGAAACTAAGGTGAAAATAAAAAGAGTCAATATGCGTTGGTAGGAAATTCATACGAAACCTTTTAAAAGTCATAATAACCTTATGAAAATAAAAGTGTCTGCGTTTGAGCTGCTTCATAAGGGAAAGTTTATGAATTTCAAAACGTTTTTGCTATCAGTGTATAGCTCTTTCAGGTGTCCTCCAGTGATTCCTTTGAAATCACAAAACTTCACAAGATCAGGGATTTCTCCAAACATTTCATCACAAGAAAGTTTTGAAAAAACTGCCGATGCAATGTCAGAAGAAACTCAGGAAAGAATTCCTGGAGGAATGCCTACAAACGTATGAAGAATACCTATAGAAACGTAAGAAGGAATATTTAAAGGAATGTCCGAGAATCCTGAGAATTTCTATGAAATTTTCTTCAAAAATTATCAAACATCATATAAACAAAAAATTAATGGAGAAATCATTTAGGGCATACACACAAACTGACTTTCATACTGTCATCTGTCACTGTAGTGTCAGTGTCAAATGTGTTATTTTGCTTCAAGCCTAAACATCATACTGAAAGTAGTATTTATAAAAAGTTGGATCCTAAACTATACTCATATTTTGAATTTGAGGTTTTTGAGTGGAAAGACAATTGCCAAAAATCTTAAAAATCTTGGTTTTTCTCAAAAATCTGTAATCTTCACATACATATATCTGTATGAAGAAAATGAAAAAAATCTGTGTCAATCTAGATAAATCTGTGCCTGTGGCAACCCTGAGTGTTACTGATATTCTCCTCATTCGGTTCGAATGTGTTTGTCATCACCGAACACTTCCGAAATAAGGGAAGTTAAGCAAGCATTCGCGAACAAAATGAGTGCTGTCGTTGATGGGTGGCTATGTGAATGACTCGTGTGAGAGGAAGTTTTGTGCTATTCGCGCTATGTTGCATTCCCTCTCATTCTTTCATCGTCGTTCTTCACTGTTTGCTATTCGAACGTGAGTAACTTCGTCGACGAATGTTATTTTAGATTCGCCGCGAGTAGCCATATTCAAACAAATCTTTAGACCGGCCATGCTTTATGCGGGGGCAAAAATGGGCGTTGTGGGGGGCAAAAAAAAAAAAAAACAAAAAAAGCAGAACAAAAAAATTCTAAAAATATTTTTAATGCCACCCTGGTTCAGTACTATTGAATTACATAGAATTTCAAACGTTGAGACTCTAGAAGAAATGTCCAACAAAATAATTCATAATTTTAGACAAAAATCATTGCAGTCTTCAATTGCAATGATCAATTCTCTCTATCGATAAGAACTAGTTTTAAGAAATCAATAATTATTCTTACACGCAGGCAAAAGGAACCCTGTTAAAAATACTGAATAGACAAAGTAAAAATAATATTAACACAATTAGATATAAATGATAGCATATAAGGTTGAAATGTTAATTACTTAGCAGGATCACCTAGGTTAATATATGAATGTTAAATAATGTAAAATTTGGAATAAATAAAGAGTTAAAAAAAAAAAAAAAAAATTCGCCGCGAGTAAATTTAGTAAAAAAAAAGTGGAAAACTCGAATTCGTTTTTGGTCTCTTGACGCTGTGCCGAAGAATGGTGTTTTCGATTCGCCTCGAGTAAAGTGTGATGAAAAAACGTTTTGGCTAATCACTTCGGTTCCTTCTTTAATACGCTGATTATTAATTGCTTTGGTCATCATCTGAGGAGTGATCCTATTAGTCCGACTGGAAGTGATTTACACCCCGCTCACATTACAACTTATATCACATGATATAGACTATATTGATATCACCATCCATACATCTAGTTTTCACTAGAAATTATGTGCTTGGCATTTGAAATCAAGATTCTCTTCATCACCACGGAGAAAATACAGTCCCGTTTGAAACAACAAACTTGTTTGTTGATATCTAAACTGAAAAACTAGTTGTTTCAGAAGCCCGTTTTGTTGTTTTAAAACACCGATTTTGTTTTGAAACAAACAGACAGGCTGGTTGTTTCTACCTAAATACAGAAATTATGGTTGTTCTAAACTAATATTTTTGTGGTTTCCACCTTGAAAGGGGATTATTATTACCAATACAGGTAGCGTTGACTGAGGGAAACAAATTAAAATTTTAGATTGATTCAACCAAAGCAGCGGTTAAACCAAACTGATATGTTGTTGGTCGAAAATATAACTAAAAATTTAGTTTGAAACAAACTATTTTGTTGGTTTATTTCATTTTCCGTCATCCGGTCCCGCTGCATGCTCGGGCGCTATCACTCAACAACAGGTGAAAATTTAAAATTTTAATTAAAAAACCTGGAAATAGTAGAAAGGCTCACATTAACATTTGTAGATTTCTCTTAGACTGAAAGAAGTCTATAAATGTAAATGTGCACTTTTCTAATGTTTGTTAGCATTTTATTCAAATAATTGAAATTACAAAAGAAATATAGTTGATTGAAAACGGAAATGTTTGTTGTTTCAACCGTTTTCGTTTGTTTATTTCAAACAGTAATTCAGTTTCATATCATACTAAAATTTGTTTGAAAAAAATCATAAGCGTTGGTAGAATCAACCAACAAGTCTGTTTATTTTCGTAGCTGTCATAATGAAACAACCATCATAATGATAAATTCAAAAAGACGACAGTTGAACTTAACTGCTAAATTCCTGACACAATTACTCAGTATTTTAGTTTGTTCTAACCACCTTAGGTAGTCAAATCAAACTAATACGATGTCTGTGCTTGAATATGTTTGCGTTTATCAATCTTTTTTTTATTTATATATATAGCCAAATGGATACTACTTTGTTATAAATAAACAAATGAGAAATCACGTTAGATCTAATTCAATTTATTCTGTAAACGACTAGCTGTAAATTCCAAAAATTTGACGGCTGTCGTAGTAGTGCCTCACCTTAACATATCAAGCTGAACAATCTAACAATGTCCTAAGTAACATTGGGAGACTCTCTTCGTCGACTAAAACCATGTTCAAGAAATTTCAACACACAGTGTGGAAATATAGAGTGTAATTAAGGATTTTTTTTTATTAAGATCATTTATTTGTACAGGCTCAATCGAATTAACTTTACAGAGCCAAGATTTCATTTTTGTATACATCAATTATCTTAAAACTAACGTTAAGGGGACAGAACCGATTACTCGCGGCCGTCTCGAGGTTAATAGGAATAACAATATAAAGGATGGGAAGATGGGCGGGAATTTGAAGTATGTTTAACATAACACTTTTATTTTAAATTCTAAATTGTCAAAAAACTTAAAACTATACAACTTTGGCTTCTTTTGACTTTGACTCGATCATTATTGAGAAAGAAAAAAAAACACACATCCAAACACAGATAAAAAAAAACTTAAAGTAAGCATTCAGGTTAAACTAACTACAATCTAAGGCTAATGTTAGTCAAAAACACATAAATGAGTTTCATAAACTCCAGGTCACGCAGAGCTCAAATATCTCGAACTGGTACATTGGGTTGTCTACCTCGAGCCCGAAGGGAATCATAAAGCTCAGATCTGACTCCACGATACTCAGCACATGACCAAATAATGTGATCTGCGTCCTGATAACCTTGTCCACATTCACAGAGATTGCTGTCACTCAGCCCAACACGGTATAAATGAGCGTTCAAAGAATAATGATTGGACATGAGGCGAGACATCACACGAATGAAGTCTCGACCCACATCCATACCCCAAAACCAAGATATCTTCGACACCTTTGGGATGATTGAATGTTGCCATCGCCCCAAATCTCCTTTACTCCATTAATACTGCCAGCTGACGAGGGACTGTTGACGAAAATAGTAAAAAATTCAATGAAGGCGATTTGTCGATCATAAATATCGCCTTCTATAGCGCCCACCTTTGCAAGTGAGTCCGCTTTCTCATTGCCCAGAATTGAACAATGAGAAGGGACCCATACAAAGGTGATGATAAAATAACGCGAAGATAAAACACTTAGAAGCTCCTGTATTTTCATGAGAAAATACGAGGAGTGCTTTACCGGCCTCAATGAGCGAGTAGCCTCCATAGAACTGAGACTATCCGTGAAAATGAAGTACTGATCCGGCGTTAGTGAGGCAACATTTTCTAGCGTAAAGTGTATTTCCGCTAATTGAGCGACATATACGGAACAAGGAGCTTGAAGTTTACGATTGGCGCTATAAATTTCATTGTAAATACCAAAGCCTGCTGACTCCTCTATCAAAGATCCGTCAGTGAAGAACGATTTAGTGGAATCAACTTGGCCAAACTTTGCAGAAAATATCACAGGAGCAATCATAGGACGATGATGCTCTGGAATTCCACGAAGCTCTTGCTTCATGGATAAATCAAAATGAACCGAACTGCCGAAGTCGGAGAAGCAAACACGATTGGGAATATTCGGCGAAGGGCGGACATCCTGTGTTATGTACAAATGGTACAAAGTCATGAAGCGAGTTTGAGGATTCAACTCAAGGAGTTTCTCAAAGTTTTCGATTACCTGAGGGTTCATGACTTCACAGCTGGTAAGGAGCCGGAGAGATAATTCTGTAAACCGATCCGAGACTGGCAACATGCCAGCCAGCACTTCAAGACTCATTGTATGAGTCGAGTGCATGCAACCTAACGCGATACGAAGCCACCGATACTGAATACGTTCCAATTTAATGATGTGCGACCGAGCCGCCGACTGAAAACAAAAACTACCGTATTCCATAACCGACAAAATCGTTGTCCGGTACAACGTTAGAAGCTCTTGCGTATCTGCTCCCCAGCAGGTCCCGGTAATTGTGCAGAGAAAATTTATCCTTTGCTGACATTTTCGCTTCAGATACTCAATGTGGGATCTCCAGGTGCACTTAGAATCGAACCAGGCCCCAAGATATTTAAAGGACATGGAATGAGTTATCGGTGTACCCCAAATTTGAAGCTTCGGTTGTGCTGGATTATGCTTCCTAGAAAAAACTACCAACTCAGTTTTCTCCGTAGAGAATTCGAAACCTAGCTCTAGAGCCCAAGTAGACAAATTGTCTAAGGTACCCTGTAAGGGTCCTTGCAGATCGACCCCATTGGGTCCAGTGACAGACACTACGCCGTCATCTGCAAGTTGTCTCAACGTACAGTTGTCACTTAGACAACTGTCAATGTCTTTGACATAAACATTATACAAAAGAGGGCTTAAACATGATCCCTGGGGGAGACCCATGTAGCTAAATCGGGAAGCTGTAGAGGTTCCATGAGAGAAGCTCATATGTTTCTCTGACAGCAAATTGTACAAATAAATATTCATTAATGGTGAAAAGCCACAAGCGTGGAGTTTATCTGAAAGAACTTCAACAGATACTGAATCAAAAGCCCCCTTGATATCCAAGAATACAGAAGCCATTTGCTCTTTTTTAGCTAAAGCTAACTGAATATCTGTGGAAAGCAACGCGAGACAGTCGTTCGTTCCTTTATCCCTACGGAAACCATATTGAGTATATGAAAGCAGGTTGTTCGTCTCAACCCATTTGTCCAGGCGGAAGAGGATCATTTTCTCCAACAACTTTCGAATACAAGATAACATCGCGATGGGTCGATAGGAGTTGTGGTCGGACGCGGGCTTACCAGGTTTTTGAATTGCAATAACTCTCACCCGTCTCCAATCATCCGGTACAATGTTTAGTTCCAGAAACTGATTAAACAAGTTCAACGTGCGCCTCTTAGCAAAGTCTGGGAGGTTTTTAAGCAAGTTGAACTTAATTCGATCAGCCCCTGGAGCCGTATTGCCACACGAAAGGAGTGCGAGAGAGAGTTCTACCATTGAAAAGGGTTGGCTAATCTCATCTATCGAATTCATGGTTTCGCGGGGAATCAACCGTGCCGGCACAGAATCTGGACAAACTTTACGCGCGAATTTAAGAATCCATTGGTCCGAGTGCTCCTCGCTCTCGTTGTTCGTAGTTCACAACATCATGCATCGTGCATCGCAACCGGTATTGTGAGCTAAAAATTTAAAAGATTCCAATTTAGGAATAAGACTTCGACAATTCCACTGCAGAACAGTGATTAAATTCCCGACCTCTTTTGGCAAATTATCCATCGAAAGAAATGATAGCTGCAAGGAGGGGCCACTTTAATGTTAATTTCTTCAAAAAAGTTTTCACAGTGGGAAGCATTGCCATAACAATGCTCTTAAGAGGGTCAGACATTTCGAGGTACTTGAAAATACCTTTCACCATATCATCGAATGAGAACAGCCCAGATGAAGAGGGGGCTTCTGTTCTTAAAATCGTGGCATCAGGGGTTTTGGATGTCCCTGGGAGATATGGGAAATCCTGTGTGTAGTTGGCACTACGAAAACCAGGAGGATTCGGATTATCCTTCTTTCCGCTGCTTTTTGAATTGGGCATGTTGGTTTGGGGCTTCTGTTCAGAAACTTTCTGTGGGCGGACGTGGCTTCGCTTCCTTGAAGCACCTTCCGGAAAACTGAACGATGTTCCCTCTTCAGCCAAATCAAAGTCAGACTCGTCATCTGACAGAGGAGCAAAGGGATTTGTATTGGCATCAGGTGATGGTGAGGCTTTTTTCACCATTTCCGCGAAAGATTGCCTGGAACGCTGTTTTAGCGAGCGTTCTAATTTTTCCCCGCGTTGTTTGTACGCCGGGCACGACGAGAGAGCATGAGGAGGTGTTCCCTTACAGAAAGCGCATTTTGGTGTACTGTCTGCGCAGGAGCCATCCTCATGTTTCTCCCCGCAGTTGGAGCAGCGTACCTTATTGCCGCAATGGGAGGTCGTATGGCCCATTTGCTGGCATTTTTGGCAGATCGTGACCCGAGGTACAAACAACCGCACAGGTAGTCGAAGTTTTCCCAACTCGACGTATTGAGGGAGGGCTGAACCAGAAAAGGTCACACGAAACGAGTCTGAGTGGGTAAATTTCTTTTTACCCTCACTGATCGACACTGTGCCTAGTTTTTGCACATCCAGTATCTTGACTGAAGGAAGCAGAGGGTTCTTAAAGCGACCAACCGCATGCTTCTTCAGGATCTCGGGGGTCAAACTCGCCTCGGTGACCACACCTTGTATCTCAATACCTCGAGCTGGGATGTACACTAAATATTCCAGTGTGAAGAACTGAGAGACAGCAATCTCATGAGCTTGTTTAAGGTTGGACACAACGACCCTTAGTTTATTGGGTCTCACCTTAATTATTTCCGACACGGCTGAGAAACGCTTCGTCAGATCGTTAGTAATCTGATAAACATTCAGAGGTTTCGTTTTGGGCTGAAAATAAACAACCCATGGACCAGCTGAATCATCTGGGTAGGCTCGTGACCGGGCGACGTTTTGCGACACCTCATAATTTGGCGGCATGGATGAATCATCTTCCGACAAATCATCCATGTCGCACCCGTGGGAGCTTATGACGCTCAACCACTGAGGCAATTACAAAACCACGCTATACAATACAATTCAATACAATAAAGATTTAGCTTAACACAGACGACAACACAAAATGGAAATATGTACAATCTATTCAGGGGAGAAGAGGAAAAACAAAACACTTATCTTATATGTATTGTTGAGCTGCTACTGCTGCTGCTGCTGTCGGGTGACGACCTTGTGCGATGATGATGATGATGATAGTCGTCGTGGGGAAGAACGATATTTTTCTCGCTTTCGGTGTCGATGACGGGTCGTTGGATGGTCCTTCACAAGGCTCGCCTGTAAAGGCCACTTCCTTCGTTCCGAACGTCGCACTTTGGCACTATTGAGCTAACTGGCACACTAGCTATAGTGCAGAAAAAAACCACGATCGTGGAGAAAAAAACCAATTTACGTAATTCGATTACGGAGCTAACAAATGTTGAATTTGCACACTCGAACGTTAGACAAGGAATGATAATTAAGGATTGAATACGTAGAAAACATCAACAAATTGTTTAATAGACAAGCTCGACGAAGAGAATTTCTCAATGTTACTTTGGACCTAATGCACACACGCTCACAGTATGGAGAATTTGCAGGGCCTCATGCATCCGCTGCTTTTCTTTTCTTTTTTCTAATAAAACGATTCGTTTGCTTCGTTCAGAAAACTTCACTGCGAATATGGTTCGTGTCCGAATCCAACAGCTATTGAACATTCAGAATAAATTTTTGCGCAGAAGGGAATAATTGGTGAGTGTCGCTTGGTTGGTTGGACATGATGAAAACTCAGTAGACGAAAGTAGGCACAAGAAGAAACGGTAAACAGGAAAGGACCGAGTGAGTCGTTGCTCAACAGTTTTCGTGTACGGTGAGAGTAGTTTTTTTTTCTGCGGCAGCAGGAAAACGGTGGTGAGTAGTAGAAAGAGCGAGACACCATTCGTTGTGATAATCAGCAACCTTGCCTTGCAGTCACACCGCACATCTTTATCCAGCGATCGAACACACCGCCTGCAGCAACTACGAGAGAGTAGCACCAAATTTTACTCCACCTCCCCAGGGTCACATTTTCGGAAATAACGACGCCTTCCATAAAAGAAGAAGAAACGACGCCTTCCATAGAAGAAGAAGAAACGACGCCTTCCATAGAAGAAGAAGAAACATCATCAATATCGGTAAATATTTCATCAACCGACGCGCTTCCCACAATTTCTTCACCAAAACAGAATGCTACTGAAATTTTGATTTATTGTCAAAATTTCAATCGCATGAAAAGCCCAGCAAAAATTAAGGAAATTCATAAAAATCTTCTTGGTACATCCTTTTCGATTATTCTGGCAACTGAAACTAGCTGGGATGAAAGTGTAAAAAGTGAAGAAATTTTCGGAAGTGCGTATAACGTATTCAGAAATGATAGGAATTTTCTTGAGTCTGGAAAGAAGTCAGGCGGTGGAGTCCTCGTAGCCGTCTCTGCAAAATTCAACTCAGAAATAATTCTCTCATCAAAATTTAATGAATTTGAGCATGTTTGGGTAAAACCTCACATAGCAGGTGAAACACACGTATTTGCCTCTGCGTATTTTCCACCATATAATGCTAATAAAAATACATATGAAAAGTTTTTCGAATGTGCAGAAAATTTTTTTATCTGAACTTCCTCCTGAAGTAAAAGTTCACATCTATGGGGACTTTAATCAACGCGACGCTGACTTCATTCTAGACTCCGAAAACGAAAATATCTTACTCCCAGTCGTTGAGGAGAATATTACTTTGCAATTCATATTCGACGAAATCGTAAAACTTGTACTTAATCAAGTAAACCACATCATAAATGAAGAAAATTGTTTTTTGGACTTCTTGCTCACGAATATTCAAGAAGATTTCTGTGTGACTGAATCACTGAACCCATTATGGAAAAATGAAATGCGTCACACGGCAATCGAATATTCTTTATTTATACATGAATATCAAAGACCCAACGACTGTGAATATGCAGATGTCTTTGAATACAGACTAGCTAATTATGCGAATATCAGAAGCAAACTAAACAATGTAAACTGGCAGGAAATTTTCAAGAATGAAGGAAATGTCGAAACTGCTGTAGACATTTTTTATAAAATTTTATCGGAAATAATTTTGCAAGAAATACCTTTGAAGAAAAAACGACGTCACCGAAATACGAGTCATCCAGTCTGGTTTAACAGACAAATCAAAAATTTAAAAAATCGAAAGCAGAAAGCTCACACAATTTTCAAAAAATTCAACAGCAGTGAAAATTTACTAAACTATCTGGACATATGCGACCAATTGAATCTAGCCATCGGTATTGCACTTGAAGAATACAATACAAAAACTGAACTTGAAATAAAGTCATTCCCGAAGAACTTCTTCAATACGTAAAACCAAACTAAAATCTGACAATTTTCCATTCACAATGTACCTTGATGAACGTGTCGGTGATAACTCGGAATATATTGCAATCTTTTTGCAACATTTTTTCAAGAAATCTATACGACATTTTCTGAAGAGGATCGCGATCGCGAATTTTACCCTGAATTTACTGGTAGCATTGGCGTCAACCAACTGTATGTGCAAGATATTTTCCAAGCATTAAAAAATTTGGACGCCGCAAAAGGTCCTGGACCTGACGGAATTCCTCCAGTGTTCATGAAGAGTTTAGCAATGGAACTCACATCTCCATTGTTTTGGCTGTTTAATATGTCACTGGAATCAGGAATTTTCCCAACAATTTGGAAAAGCTCAAGGACCTTTTCAAATCTGGACGAAAATCTGACACACGTAATTATCGTGGAATAGCCATTATCTCTTGCATTCCTAAACTTTTCGAGGCAATTATCAATGAAAAATTATTTCTCCAAATCAAAAATCGAATAACTGACAAGCAACACGGCTTTTTTAAGAGCCGTTCAACCTCGACAAATTTAATTGAATTTATAGACTATTCATTGAATGCAATGGATAATGGAAACCACGTAGAAGCTCTCTTTACAGACTTTAGCAAGGCTTTTGATCGTATTGACATACCAATGCTACTTTTCAAATTACAAAAACATGGGATTGAACCTGGACTCTTGAAATGGCTTGAATCATACTTAACCAGCCGCCAACAAATAAGAAAATTAAATGGAAAGAAATCAAGTCCTATTCAAGTCACTTCTGGTGTCCCATTTAGGACCCCTTCTTTTTATTTTGTACGTAAATGACATTTCCTTCATTCTTAAATATATTATAGTACTAATCTATGCCGATGACATGAAGCTTTATTTGGAAATACGAAATAACAAAGACATCAGTTTATTCCAGAATGAAATAAACATATTCTACACATGGTGTAAAAAAAAGCCTATTAGAGCTGAATGTAAAAAAAATGCAACTTAATGTCATTTAGCAAAAAAATAACAACACCAAACATATCAATTGCATTAGGTAATCAGAATGTAGAAAAATGTGAAAGAGTTAGGGACTTAGGAATAATCTTAGACTCCAAACTTAATTTCATAGACCACTACAACACAATGATTCACAGAGCAAATAACATGCTGGGCTTTATTAAGCGCTTTTTTCATAATTGTCAGGACCCATACACTATTAAAACACTATATATAGCTTATGTTAGGTCTATTCTGGAATATTGCAGCATTGTATGTTCTCCTCATTTAACCACACACGAAAACAGAATAGAATCAGTACAAAAGCAATTTCTATTATATGCTCTTCGTAGATTGGGTTGGATATCATTTCGTCTTCCATCATAAGAAGCGCGTTGCATGCTTATAAACATCCAAACATTGAAAGAGCGTCGTGAGTATGCAAGCGTTTCATTTGTAAACGATATCGTTTCGCAGCGTACCTATTGACTCACCAGAACTTTTATCAAAATTAAACATATATGCTCCATAAGAAACCAGAACATACAAGAATGAATAATATTATATTATATATGATATATACATTATATGGTCTACTTATGATTGACGATAATAAATAAATAAATAAATTTAATTAGAGTGTAAAATGTAGAGTGAAAAATGTAGAGAACTTAGTTATTAACGAAAGAGAATTGTTTACTAAAGAGCCTCTCATTGTTAGGTAGGTAATTTTGAAAAGTTTTGGGATTCTTTCATTCGGAATGCAACACTTCGCTAAGGTAAAACAGTTCGGTGTTCTCGTCTCCTACAAAATCCGCTTATCGAGCATCAGTGAGCTTCCCATTTCTGTTTTGCACCATCTGTACAAACTCAGATTAAAAAGATCAGAGCTATCGGTCCGATATTAACCGAGTTGTGTGCTCCAAGAACGTTAAGGTAGGTAGGTATAAAACGGTTAACGTCGCTTTCTATACGGTTGGAAATGTTTCGCAATGGGCAGCGGTCAGCCGCCATTCAAGCTCGGTTGATATCCAGGCTCATCCCAGATCGTTGGCAGCGATTTTAGGGTTTCAGTATGCTTGTTACATTAGCCGGGATTTGCCTGCATAGTGGTCTGGTTAGTTGTTGTAGTCATAGAGGCCTAGCTAGGCGCCTCTCACTCAGCAAAATGGGTATGCTAGGTGAGAGCCTGCCACCTGTTGGCTTCACCTAGGTCGTTAAGTCTAGGGTTGTTATTGGTTTACCTTTTGGGATAGCGTTTTGTCTTGTTCTATCAGAATTGTGTCATTCTTTCTCTGCAAGGTTACCACTTCCTTAGAATTTACCGTCTTGTTCTTGTTCTAATATTAGGTTTTGTATGTGCTTGTATACGCCTCTTTGTCATACTAGGGCTCGTGAAATGTTCGTTAAAGGCATATATTCCAGTTATATTTGTGTACAGCTCCTAGAAGTTAGTGGTAGTCGGTACGGTACTTGGAGTTTTACTGAATTTTTTTTTTTTTTATTTTGATTTCTTCGATGAGATCCCTTATATTAGTCTTATTGGTTCGGGGAATATACTTACTTGCCACAGTTTTGTGCCCTTCGGTCTCAATCCGTGCACACCTAGTGTACCTTAGGCAGCATCTTGAGATTGTATTCATGGAGTTTGGTGTTTGGTTGTGCTTGGTCTTTTATTTTAGGTTTCGCCCACCTGCATTTTTGAATTGCAGTTATTTTAGTTTGTTTTTGTTGGATGTTTGGTTTTGGGCTTTTATCTTGGTCCGTGCACATCTAATGTACCTTAGGCAGCATCTAGAGGTTATATATTTGGTGATAGGTAAGAATGGTTATCATCGTTCTCTTTACTTTTGGGTAATTTTTACGATGGGCAAGCTCGGTTTATATCCGGGCTCATCCTGGATCACTGGCAGCGGTTTTGGTTTTCAGAGTACTTGTTGCCTTAGCCGGGATTTGCCTGGATAGTGGTATGTTCATTTGGTTTATACGTAGGGACCTAGCTAGGTGCTTCAAGCCCAGTGATATGGGTTTGTCGGGTGCGAGTTGCCGCCAGTTAGCTTTACCTAGTTTGTTGACTCTTGGGTTGTTATTGGTTTTCCTTTTGGGATTTTTCTTGTTTTGTTCTATCAGAATTGTGTCATTCTTTTTCTGTAAGGTTACCACATCCTTATACTTTACCGTCTTGAGTTTATTCTACCTCTTAGTTTTTGAATGTGCTTGTGTACGCCTGTTGGTTATACTAGGGAGTTAATTGTTAGTTAAAGGTATCTGCGCCAGTGATATTTGTGTTTAGCGCCTAGGGGTTGGTGGTCGTCGGTACGGTACTTGGAGTTTTCTGAAGGTGTTTTTGTTTTGTTTTTGTGTTACTTGGAGATTTCCGCCCTTATGTGCCTATGTTGGCATTTGGTTTTGTAGTGCTTGGAGTTTTTCACCCTGGTGTGCCTATGTTGGCATTTGGTTTTTGTGTTACTTGGAGTTATCCACCCTGATGTGCCTATGTTGGCATTCGGTTTTGTGATGCTTGGAGTTTTTCGCCCTCGTGTGCCTTGTTGGCAATTAGTTCTTTTGATACTTGGAGTTTTTGTTAGTATTGGTGTTTTTCGTCTGGTTGCGATAGTTAATTTTTGCGTGTTTGGTAATTTTTTTTTTTTTTATTTGCTTTCTTGGGTGGTTACATTTTATTTGATTTGACTTGTTGAATGTTGATCTAGTCGCTGTCTGAGCTTATTTCTCTGATCATCGGTTCCTCTTGCGTTATAATTGTTGGTGGGGTGGGTGATGCGGCTTCCGAACGGGGGCTCTGGTTGTTAGGCTTGTTCGTTGTGCCTGCAGGTACTAGTTCTTCCAGGTCGTCATCTTCCAGGTTTGCCAGTTGTTGGGTTAGTGATTGGGGTAATGTTGTGTTGTTTGGTGTCTTCTTGGTTGGTTTGGTTTTCGTGTCTGAGTTTTTGGGGTGATTTCGATGGTCTTGTCTTGAGGTGGAGTTGGATAAGTGGGGAAAATGCTCAGTCAGTACTATGGCCCTTCGATGCGGTTACAGAGGACAATGTCAAAAAAGTTTTGGAATGGTGTTGGCTGACCGGAAAGTGAAAGAGTGTGAGCTAGCAGATGCCACAATGATAAGTACTGAGCGCACACGCCATACTTTGGGCGAGATTCTGCATATGAAAAAGTTATCCTCGCCGGGTGCCGCGCATGCTCACTCCTGACCAAAAACACGAACGCGAGAGCACTTCAAAACAGTGTTTATTACTTGCTGATGCGGAATCGGAAGGACTTTTGGCGTCGATTGTTGACTGTTTATCAAACCTGGATCCACTATTACACACCAGCGAACAGAATAAGTGCCCAGCAATGGACTGAAGCCGGCACGAGTTCTCCGAAGCGGCCTAGGGAGGCTGAATGGATCGGAAAGATTTTGGCGTCGGTTTTCTGGGATTGTCATGGCATACTCTTCGTGGACTACCTCGAAAAGAATAAAACTATCAACAGCGAGTATCACTGTTGGTATTACTGTGCATTATTGGAGCGATTGAAGGCCGAAATTGCTGCAAAACGGCCTCACATGAAGAGAAAAACATTTTTGTTTTGGGGAGAGAGTGCGGGGGCGCACAAGAGTATCAACAAAAGATAAAAATAAAGACTTACGGCTCCAATTGTTTCCCCACCCACCGTTTCAACCGATTTCTCCCTCGGTCTATTATCTTTTCTCAAACTATAACACATCTCTTATCAAAAAAAAAAAAAGTCTCGGGGGGAGAAAAAAAAAAAAAAAAAATAAAAAAAAATTTTTTTTTTCCCTTACGAAGGTTTTTTTTTTTCCCCCTTTGTATTTTTTTTTTTTGGTTTTTTTTTTTTTTTTTTTTTTATATTTATTTTCTTTTTTTGGACTTTCATAAATTGTTCGATGATTTTAATCCGTTGGCAATATCGAATTGTATGCTTTTATTAATGCGATACCTCGCTCCGCGTTTTCATTTACTACTTCCAAACTTTGAATACGTCTTTTGGCATTTTCATATTCTTTTTTGCAATTCCACTGCGCAATATCAGTTTCCAACAAGGATCCCGGAGTCTCTAGAACATAGAACAAATTTTTAGTATCCTGACTGCCTTGTTCAAATGAGTGTAGCTCAAGTGTTGAAACGTCGTTTGCTTCGATTATGCATAATTAATCCATGGATTTACCAGGTAGAATTTTTCGGGTATCTGAAAATCAAAATATTTTTAGTTCAATTGTCTGATGACAAGGGAGGGATCTTTTACAATCCTACCTTGTGGTGGTTCGTCGTTTATCTTAAAATCTAGAAATTCCTATTTGATCAGCAGGTCGTCAATTGTATATCGTGTGTTGATTATTTGAAGTTGGTAAAAATGGTTTCCTCGATCTTTGTAAAGTAATTTTTTGGAATTTTATTTGTGAAATTCTACGCTTTCTACTACAAGGACTCAGTAAGGATCATGATCCGAAGCTAAGAGTCAGTTCCATTGTGGTTATATCACATTTATTAGCAGAGCAGCACATCGAAATTTTAGGTTCATTATTCTTTATATGCTATACAATTTCAGATCATCCATGGATATCCCAAGTTTTGTAAAATAATTTTAAATCAATTTTTTTTTCTCGTGGCTATGATACATTATCTAAGCTTTCAGGTTTATGGTGCATGCGCTGGTCCGTATACAATTGCTGCAGGACCACAATCTGCAGACATGTAAATACAAATGAAATTATTACCATTTTATATTATAACATCCATTCACTTCATTTTGTATGCTTTTTTATAAGTCATTTTCAGATTCGCATTTATGCATCCTTGTCAGTTATAGCTCATCTATCCTACGTTATGTATTTGAAAAGATGGGAAGGTTTTTAATGTTTTTTTTTTAGAAAGGATCATATTCGAAAAATTCTACTTAAAAAAAGCTCTTTCCTTCTTCATCAAAAATATATATTAATTCAAAACCTTACAGTTCACAATCATTCATTTCCTATTTCACAGACATACAGAATCATTTATGGGTGCTGACGAACAAGAGCTATCGAAAAATTCAGTTTTTTAATTTTATTTATCTTAGTTCTATTAAAATTCAGTTTTTGGATTCATACTCATGTGAAATTTATTTCGCCTTGTTATTAGCTGTTTTCAGTTTTTTACAATATTATTATGATATTAATACACATCTCATTTTTATTTTCAGTAACATACCAGTAGATGTCAGATATATCTTGAACTTACGTTTGTTATGTTCTCTGACTATTATTGTGAAAACAAATTCGATGAGTGGATGGTCAGCTTAGTTACGGATATATGTATTCTACTATAGTTTAATGGCCTGCTGATATTGTTATTTTATATTATAACGTCAGTTTATTATTTTATGTTATGATATTAAATTATGTGACATGATTGCATTTAAATTCATTTGATTAAAATCACTATTTCCGATGAGACTCACATAAAAATTATTGCAAGGAAACGGAACAGCACATCGAAATTTTAGGTTTACTATTCTATTGCTATATAATTTCAGATCATCCATGGATATCCCAGGTTTTATGAGATAATTTTAAATCAATTTTTTTCCCCCCCGTTTATTTTTTAAACTTTTAGGTCCCCAAAATGGATTTTTTTTTTTTTTTTTTTTTTTTTTTTATTTTTTTTTTTTTTTTTTTATTTTTTTTTTATTTTTTTTTTTTTAATTTTATTTTTATTTTTTTTTTTTTTAAATTTTCTTTTTTAAATTTAAATATGGGCTTCAAATGGTGAGTTGACAACTTCGAAGGAGGGTGCAACCGACCTCCGGTCCTCACAAGTTCCTACCTCACGCCTCCACGAGTCATATGATCACAAAAGACTGCCAGCTGAAACATGGAGACGCTGGTTGGCGTAGCCTGGGCAATGTTGTCAATCTGACAATAGCGAAGTGAGGGGGTGCGACTGCAGATCGTGTACCTTTAAATCATATTGTATATTTTCCATTCCCATTTTAATAATAATTTCAGCACGCTTAAGAATCATCTTTGCATTCCAAAACCATGTAAGACCCTGGAGCAACATGACAAGCATAAAAGGCTCAATTTATTTTTCATGAAATTATAAAATTCGAAAATTTTTTTTTCACAAAATTCATAAAAGGCTGGCATGTGCTTGTAAGCAGTATAGGATTATATTTAAATATTTTGTTTAGTGGTATAATTATCAAATAAGCCATTTAATTAAGAAATCATCAAACTGGACTCTTCGATTACTCCAATTGCTATCTTTGAAGTGTTGCTAGAACAGTATGAAGAAAAAATATTACAACATGTCTTATAAATAATATTTTTTATTGAAATTTCATCTTTGATTTTTGGAATGATCTATACTGTTTCAGCTTTTCCAGGACTAGGAGGATATTAATACATATCTGATTTTTATTTATTTTTCAGTAACAATC
Source organism: Aedes koreicus (assembly GCA_024533555.2). Lineage (NCBI taxonomy): Eukaryota > Metazoa > Arthropoda > Insecta > Diptera > Culicidae > Aedes > Aedes koreicus. Next base: position 294,752 of record JAHHFK020003968.1, read on the forward strand.
CATTGGATGTCAGGAGGTGGCAACGGAGCCGGTGATAGGCTTTTGCAATTATTATTGAATGTATTTTTCATTACCGATTTGCAAATGAACATTTTACCAAATTCGAGCGGATATGATTCATACAGCGCTGTATTCATTTAGCTTGTGTCTGATTTTGCAGTTCAATCCTTGTCATTACCTTATCATAATATTATTATATTTGATAATTGTGGTTTTATTGATTTTACTTTATAGATGAGGTTATAAAATCAGCATCAAGCAGCAAATAGTGACCAGTAAATAAGAGTAAAATAAAATGATTAAATTTCAATAGATGTAACAAACTTTTTCAGGATACCTCAAACCGAGATTTTAGTGAATTGCTGCTATTGCTGAAGACGAACGAAGACGTGCTTAGGCGCGAACCACAGAACTCTACACTTTAACACTATACAACATTTCTTGCATTCCAGGATCAACCGAACGAAGATCATATATAATAGATACGAATGCTTGTAGTATTTTTCATTTACATAAATATATATTTACACTTATATAATTATATAAATATTCCATGGGAATGGGAGGGACCATCAGGGCACCCGATTGAAGCACTCTGAATGGGGAGAGTGGGAATGCCAACTCCCCATTGCTAACAGTTTGTGAATAGAGGGCGGGCTCTTCTCCCCGCCCATTGGGGCATCCTCATGTTAGATAGCTTGCTCTTTTGACCAATTGTTCAATCTTGTTGTTGGAAGGAGATTCTTTATATCCCTGTGGATACGTATAAGTGATGTTGCACATCGATCCACCAACCCCTTTTTGGCCCTTCATACAATGGCATGATTAGGATAATCAGTGGTTATTAAAGCTTGATCAAGTCTAACAGAGAGGAGAGCCCATTGCTGTCGGACTAGTTTCCGTGCTAAAATGGGTGGTAGTACATATCATACATCATATCATACTATATGACATTGAATATATATTGGGAAGGGAGGGAGAAGGGTAAAAGGAATGGGGGGGGGTGGGGAGGAGGATTTTTTTTTTGGGGGGGGGGGGGGTTGTTGGGGGGGGGGGGGGGGGGGGGGGTGGGGGGGGGGGAGGGGGGGGGGGGGGTTTGGTTGTTGGTTGGTTTTTATTGGTTGGGTTTTGGGGGGGGGGGTGAAAGAACGTTTGGTTTGTCTTATGTAATTTTTTCCGCAATGGTAACAAGTTATTTCCTATGTTAGATCCTAAGAGAGTTTGAAGTTGATTATTTTTACTAGTGAAAACAATTTCAAAACTAAAATTTCTAAGAACTGGCCGTAATTGTTTAGTGTGTATGTTATATATCATTGCTATTCTTTTAAGTTGAGTTTGTGTTTCTGTCAATATTATAGGTGATTGTTTGTATTGTTTTTGAGTTTTTTTTTTTTGGTAATGTTTTGTGTTGTTTTTTGTTAGTAGCCATTCGAGTGTGCTGTGTCAAAAATGTATTCATGTTCTTTAGTTTTGCCGTTTGGACTTAGTGGTCTGTATTCTGTGTATTTTGTGATTGAATGATCCAAACTTGTGTTGGTGTGAGTGATTGGAAGTGTTTGGTATTGTACGTTGTATATTTAATGGTTTCCTGTAAATTTCAAATGTAAGTTTCGATTCTTTTACTAACGAAGTCCACGAACGGTTATTTATCATCATTTAAATTTCATAAGTAAATTCGTTATTTTTGGGAGTGTTATTTAATGTTTCTGAAGTGAGAGGTAAGAGATTTTCCTTTAAAAAGCAAAATACATCATCAACTTATCTCCACCAAATGGTTAGTAGTTGATTTGTATCTTGTAGTTGTTTTTTTTACGAAATTTGCCATGAAAATTTCATTCAAATAAAGAAGAATAACATGTAATTGTTTATAAGATTTATTGCTTTACGAAAAATAAATTTCTTCCATCAAAAGTCGTGTAAGTTTTTTGTATAAACGAACTGTTTTTCTTCCACGACCAAGTGCATGTACCACAGCAAGCAGATAGAATCGTACTTTTATTTCTCGAAAGTGAAGCAGCCCAAAGTTGAGAATCTCTTTAGAAAATATGTACAAATAACTTTTGTTGCACTTCATTATTTTGATCACGGCGACTAGTGTTGCGATTTCTTGTGCATTATCGTTATTAGTACGTTTTATTTTAGCTATTCAAAAGAAAACCTTAATGAAAATATCCTAACGCAGTGTTGCATGCCAAAAAAGAATCATGGTTTAAAAATATACAAACAATGTTGATTGGTTAGATTTGTTGGAAATAGTTTGTTTTGATTTAATTTTTCAAGGCCAGTCTGATGCAAAATAAGAAAATCGCTCTAATGAAATATCACATATTATATGCTAACAATGTCTTACGATGGTATAAGAGATAATACATTCAATTTTGTCCTCAATATCACATTCAAGTTCTAAATTTTTTGATTTTTTTTGAATTTTTCGACTAAAAGGACCACCTTTATAGAAAGCAATTTAACCGCCCTGATGGAATATCACAGATTAAATGTTAACAACGACGAATGATTACACAGGAGATGCTTAAATACTTCAAATCAAATCTTCAATATTCCATTCTATTTATGGAAAATAAGTGTATTACCCTGATGAAATATCTCATATAATATGCCAGCAGTTGCCAACGATGATATTGGATATGTTTCAATACCGTTGCCATAAATATTTCATCAATTTAATTCAAATCCTTCAAGTCAAATTCAATTCGCTCTCCCAACTCGAAAAGTCCCAAAAAGTTGATTTTTAACGATTTTAACGATTTAAAAATAAATCGAGATAATACCAGATCTCGACGTTTCATGTATTTCTAAGACATTTGACATAAAAAAAAATCGATTTCGGAAATTTCCAATACTTGGGAGATTTTTCATGGGTACAAAAAGTCAAACTTTGACCGCTTTGTGGGTACACTTTCCCATGCAATGGATTGGCACCCTCTTTAGAATGTACATTTTATCGAAAAAGTTAAACTATGAGCAAGTAGTATCGCCTTTTGTCGGTAATCGTTTTTCTAGTTTTAATCTGTCTATATCGCGAATAAATGTTTTAAACTATATTCGTCGTTGTTTCCTCTACCTCTGAAATCCTGAAAACGCAATAAACCCACAAAAAATGTGGGAAAACAAAAATCTTGCTAAAGTATACATCTTTAAATTTAAGAATACACTTCTTGAAAGTAGTAGAGTTAATGAGGGAGGTAGTAACTATGGATAGTGAAATCTGCACAAAAGTAAAAAGGCCATATATTTTTTATTTGTAAACAAAAGCAATCACTCTTTATTTTAGTTGTTCATATAAACAAACAAGTTAATGCAGAAAAAAAAATGCAGAAAAATGAAGATGTTTGGTAGTTTTTGTACGAAAGTTGTTTGAATATACCTTCCGCTTCAGATAGGCCCAAAAATCTTATTTTTTTCTTTTGTCAGCACCCCCCCTCCCCCCCCCCTTCAAAATTTGCGATTATCATGAAGGGGGAAATAAAAACAATCAGAGTATATTTCTGTTTTCTTGCACTGGGAGTTGCGCTGCTCCCTCAACCACGATCACTACGATGAGATGAGTAGAGTGCTTTTAAAAAGAGTGACGATAATGTCGAAATAAATTGCAGTTAACTCTCCATATCACGATGTTCTATATCACGATATGTGACCACTTTTTTCTATGTGTCGATGGATATCTCGGTCCTTTGAAGTGGACAAATAGGCTTTTCTTGTTCTATATGTTGATTCGATGGTCCCTTCAATAGCATATATTAATCGTCTCTAGATTGAATAGGGTGACAAATTGTGTCCAGAAGTAAGTGAATTTATTTTAGTTGTGAAATAACCGAAACATGTATGTCTCTCACTGTTGGCTCGGAATAAAAAACAATATGTAAATATTTATATGACTTAGTATCATAAGTATGCATATTTGTACACAAAAAGTATTCATGAATTGCATGAAAAGTTAAATTTATTAAAATTGTCATGCAATTCCTATAAACTAGATGCATTCAAATCTCAAACATTCGACGTTCAGTCATTGTTTACATTAGGTATTTCAGCTTTTTTCACGTATTACTTGAGAAAGGTGCGTACTTATGACAGCTACCACGCCGTGTAAATACATGTTGTTTTTTATTCCGAGTCAAAAGTGAGAAAAATGTACTTTTTTTCGATTTTCTCCATAATAAAATAAATTTACTATCTTTTCGACACAATTCGTCACTCTATTCATTCCAGGGTCCATGAATATAATTCATTGGAACAGCGATCATATGTCAGTCCCATACTAATCCTCGTTCCCAACGGGTAAGAAACCTGTTAAAACTGGTTTCTTACTGCTTTCAAAAAATGATACTCGAAAGCTAAGAACATGTGTGATCGTATGTTAAGAAAATGGTGAAAACAAATTTCACTGCCTATCGGTGGGACTCGATCCCACACCTCCCAGTACGCTAGAAGGGCACTCTACCACTATGATATGGTGGACGTGATGATAACCTCATCAATTTATCGAAGCACTGATGCGATAGAGACGTACTCTAAGCTACGTAATGTACTCTAAGCTGGGGAACCGAGGTGAAGTAATAATCGGTTGAGGTGTGTGAGTGGTACCAATGTAAAAAATATGGAAGCCTCACAACTACTGAACCAAATGATGATCATCAACCGAGTAAGAGCAAGGCTGTGCCTATAAAAACTAAAAGTTTGCCTCATCCTTGAATCGCTTTAGCGTCGACTAGAGCGCTCTTGACAACTGTACCGAATGCAAATTTCCTCGCCATATGTACTCCAAATACAGTTTGAATCTCGGTTTGAGTAAGCAGGAACTGTCGGAAGCGGAGCGTTTTTTGATCAAAATTTCTACTTTTGTAGTTTTCCGCTTGATGCTTTGTCTAATATTTTCTAGAGCCCAAAAATCAAATGTTATGATCCCATTCACCTGTATTATTATCAATGTTCGTTCTTGAAAAGATACAAATTCTTATGTGCAGTGTCTTGCTAGTAATCCCAGTGTAACGCACAATAAAATTTATATTTGCTACACATAACTGTCAAAACCCGCTGAATCGAAGCAGTCTAAAGCTAAGGTGAAGGGTAAGAAATAACGTAAATTTTTGAAAGTGATAGTGGTATTTTGAAGTTTTTTTTTGACGGAAATGCTCCGATGTTTATCGTAAACTGTTCGAAGCATTTAAACTTTTCGGTAGAAGTGGAACACCTGAGCACTTCGGTGAATGTGCGGCTCTTGAACTTGAACTTAAGAGCCTCATCAGAACCATACTAGGGACAGTTCATAGATTAACGAAAAATTCCTAGACCAGACCGGGAATCGAACCCAGCCACCTCCAGCATGCTGTTGCTTTGTAACTGCGCCTTTACCGACTGAGCTAAGGGAGGACCCCACGGTTCATGGATCTAGTGCGTGAAACCTGACGAACACATTTTGAAACACTGCTCGAATATTGACTAACTGGACTTTAAATGAAGAAATAATGCAGTAACTAACCTAGACCTTTGAAAAAACGTAACAATTATGGCTCATTGATTTCCATGGCACACAACTTCATTGTTGACATATGAGAGAAGTGTTAAGAATGCGTATATGCCGGACATTTTTAATGAATGTGTTTAGAAAAAAAAATCCAACAATAAAAAAAAAACACTAAATTAAATATAAATCTTTTAGATTTCCACATCTTTTTCATCTAGGTCAAACTCAATTTACGATAAATGTCAAGTTGGGAATTATGTGACTGAGTTCTGATCAAAGTCACAGTTTTTAATTGATGCATTTTAATCTGGAAATAACGTAATATTACATTATTTTTGTGATAATATTAAAAAACTCTTTCCTTTTATTTGATTCGAAATTACCAAGTCTCTGAAAAGTGATTGCAAAAAATATCATTTATTACCTAATACGGATGTGTTCTGAACAAATCGATTATAAGAATCAATTGAGCTATAAGAAGCATCTTTGCTTAAGACTTGCACGGACTGTACTTGTAAGTCTTAAGACAAAATTAGAATGTAAGTTTTGATATCAAAAAGATATCAATATATAATACACGTATTATAAACAATCATTCTTTATTATGAAAGTACCCGTTCCAAGCAGGCTTTTGATGAAATATTCCAGACCACTAGAGACGCTCTTATATAATAACTTTTGTTTCCGTTTTATTTGAAATTTTAATTTTTTTGTCGTATTCTCGTAGATGTCACCAATATCAGTTCTCGACCTATCTCGATCGAGTTGTAACTCTCAGCTAGGCTTGTTGGTATGATGTGATGCCAGCAAGGTCGTTGCAGCATCATCGTTTTACTGATAAGCTCAAATCAAACCTTCTTTAAAATTGAACGACAGACCAGATCGAGGTTTAGTCCTACGTAAATCGTTCTACTGATCGGGTGTTCCATATAGTGCGCTCAACACTGCCGTGTGACCGTTTAGTACAAAGTGCTAGGGAAAGTGATTTATTGATGACGTGCATTTCTTAAATCTGTGAATCTGTTTTAAATTTTGTTCTATTGAGTTTACAAAGTAAGAACAGCTGATTGAACAATGCAATGCACAATGCTAAACAAATCGCTCAAAAATGTTGGACTTAGAGCCTTTGTCAACAGGCACAAATCCTTATTTCCGATTCTATCAAATCAAATAAATTTCAATAAACAACTTCAACGGTACCTGGCCACCGTAGAGGAAGTTTTTCCTAATAAACCGGACTTTGCCTCACGTCACATAGGTCCCCGAAAAACAGATGTCGTTACTATGCTGAATTCTATCGGTTTTAAGGTAATTCAAAGTTCATAACAGACTCATCATCTCCGCTGATAACACTTGAATAACGAGGAGCCTATCAGTGAACGAATACTGCATGAAGTGTACAAAAATAATAAACACTATTAATATTAAAAGAAAATGAAAGTGAAATAAATGTATTGATATTCGAATCTATTCAATTATGATTTGCAAAAACTATGTAGTGTTCTTACGATCATATCATTGCAGTCTTTGGACGAACTTTCGGAAAAGGCGGTGCCGGCTGCTATAAAGTTCAACAGGATCCTGAACATTGAAGATCCCTTGAGTAAGTATTTTGAAATATTTATTTATTCCAAACTCAAACCAATTTTCATTCGTGTTTTGTGCAAAGTTCAAACTCGCGTGTATTTTTCGATCCTAAAAAAATGCTTGCAGTATTTGAAACGCGTTTGTCTGCTGTGAAATGGTGCAGGGAGGTCAAATTTTCTCTACATTTGCGTACCATATAGTTGAAAGCTCTGACTATCTTTTGGCATAATTTACTCATTTTTGATCATTTTTCACTTGCATTCCTTGGCTTCCAAGCCACTCTATTATAACCATGCATAGACATAGAGACATAGAGACATAAAATTTAATCGGTAACTTTAGCATATTGGATGGCCTTTTTCATGTCTCGCATTTTCTGATCTACTTTTGGAACATCCACAAAGTTCTGGCTGCTTGCAAAGATTGATGTTGATATTAAAAATGCTGATTGATTAGAAAGTGAAATTATAAAGTTATTAAGTACTTACATCTATTTTCCGCCAGCAACAATATATATATATAATATATATATATATATATATATATATATATATATATATATATATATATATATATATATATATATATATATATATATATATATTCTCTCAAAAATATCACGTATATTTTCATTTGTTCTGCATTAATGGTAGATTTTACGTGTTTTACTTCAACTTCAACTTAAAATTAAACTTTTTTCTTATTTAACCAGAAGAAGCCTTACCATGACAATCGCAACGTTTTTTTTCTCAAATTATTTATTGTTTTGATGAACAGTTGCAATTCTATGTAAGTCATATACCTGTGAGGCAGCAAAGTTATACTCTTGAGAACTGCGTTCTGAATCCTTCGAAGTGCCTTTTCCGTGTTAGTGCTACACTATAGACCATAGTGGCTCAGCGTAAAGCACAATCGGAATTGTAAAATAAAAAATAATTCCTTAGGCAAAATTTGATGTTATGGTAACTAACTTTTCACAAGTTCAAATTTGTACAAAAAAGTGTAAATATGTAAATTACATGATCTGGAATTGAAAACATAGCTAAATATCATTTTCCAAGTCGTTGCTGAAGGATGTGGCGAATATGAGAACACTTCCAGCGTGTCAGAGTATCTTGTCGGCGTTCGTCCCTTACCCGCTTATAAAGTACCGTCAAAACGAAAATATTTCAAGTAAATTATTATATTAGGCTGCATTAAAAAGAAACTCTCAAGGGATTTGCTGCAGCAATCGAGAAAATAGCCCACCAAAAAATGTGACAATTGGCTCATATTTCGAGCATAGTTGCCTCTGCCCTACTGATGAGTCCTGTATTGTCATAGAGGCAAAACGTCAAAATTGGAACAAACGGTTCTCTGTTATTCCAGTAGTTCAAATCAAGATGTTCTTTAGGTCCTTCGTTATAAGGAAATTCTCGTTCCTGATGTATGATTTGTAAAATAAACATGCTTTGAATTTGATTTAAATATTGTTATTTTTGTTGGAAACATGCTTTCAATTTACTTTAAATAATTCATATCTCGCGTTGAGTACCATAAGGACGCGGTGAGTATCATACGGACGTAACCGCAATGATCGATATCTCTGCAACGATTTTCTCGTCGCTCTATTGCAAAATTGATTCAATTTACGGATTATTGAATGGTGCAATGTAATAATTGATGATTCAATATGTCAGCATAAGCAATGAAAGTTACAAAAAATGTTCCCCGATCAACATATTAACGGATGGAATTAAAATGAATCGATCACGGTACGTCCTAATGATACTAGGCGATTGTTTCTGTTAGGCGTATGCGATATCCTTAAAGTTTAAACATCGATATTTTTTTAACTAAAGAAACCCAAATTTGTTTCACTGTGCCAACACACAACTTCACTTGTATGATGCCATATGGCGTAGGATGATACAAACTATCAATTCAGCTCCACCCCGCTCAATCAATTTCAAATACCGCAATGACCATGGTGTTCAACATGTCGACTATGGCCCAGCTTTAAAACCGGAAACGGCATAAGCAGTAAACTTTAAAAAAAATCATCTACGGTAAACGCTCCAATAGCCGCAAAAGATGGGTATGGTTGCTCAATACACAACTATTGCTAAACTAACGCTGCTAACGTACCACAACTATTGGAGCGTTTACCCTACCGCACGACATTTTAAACTGTTCCATTGAACTTACGCACAGCAACGATACTCTGCAGAACGCGATTACAGATTATACATTCTTATCAATGCTTATTTGCGGGGGGTAACAGATTCACATTTGATCTATGATCATCGATGTGCCTGAAGCTCACTTCCATTAGCATTGCAGGGAATTCTCGGTGCCATTATCAGTTGCTGGGTTTGTTTTGTACTGTACCCTCAAGTTCTGTTCGTTTGCTTACGTTTGATAGTAGCTCCAGCCAGCTATAGAAACGGAGCAAGATGAGTAAGGATCACGTCAGAGCGACGTGGCGTACGATTTGTCGAGATTTGCGGGGCCTGGCACTCATAGGTGATGAAGAAATATTTTACTGATCGCTAATATTTGGCGGAAATACAACAACAACATTTTGCTTTACTGATAACGTGTAAGTGTTGAAGAGGTTATCGGTTTCATGTTTACGACGACATTTTTTTCACTACACTTCTACGTGATATTTGATTGTACTTATACGGCAAACAAAGATTCTCAGTATAGAATTGGAAAAAGGTCTTCCTATGATCAACACAAATCGTCGGTTTTTTTTTTCTTCTTTATTTTACGTCGGCCTATTTCCTCACATGGTGACAATCACCGACGCCAGCAAGACGACTCCACCACCTGGACCCTACCTAACGACTCATGAATATGAGCCGGGACCAACGGCTTACTTCCCTTCCGAAGGAAGACGTGACCAGATTTTTCCGCCTCAGAAAAACCACCGACGTCGACTGAGATTGAACCCAGACCCACTGGGGTGCCAAATAGCAGTCACGCTTACCACTACACCACCGACGCCGGCAAATCGTCGGTTTTTGAAACTCAGAAACAAAAAAAATCTTGTTTTATACGACCATTCGATCCTTTGATAGCCTTTTTTACCAAATTATATAGCTAGGAGAAATACTTAGTAGGGTATATTTAATATTGGTCTAATACCCCATTCACACTACAACTTATATTACGTGATATAGGCTATCTTGATATCAGCATCAATACATCTAGTTTTCACTGGAAATAATGTGCATGGAATTTGATATTATAAGACCTGCCTTTAGAGGAATCTCTTGGCCTAGTTCCAGGCGGGAACCGCCGAAAAAACGCGGGCTGTTGGTATTGAGCCAACGACAGCCTCCGGCGTGAGTACTCAAGACCACTTCTGGATTCCAGGTCTTAAAGAGTACGTACGTGGGGGAATTTTCGGAGTACGGGAACCTATACTTTATTGAATACTCACGGTTGAATTTACAACTTTATTTATTCGTCGAACTGGTCAATTTGGCGGCTACGATGGTGTAAGGAGTGGTGATGAGGATACGCTGGTGACTGAAGGCGCTGGTATGGGCTTGGTCTCTTAGCAACGGTGACTGTTCGGAAGGAAGTGAAGAATGCTCTCGATGACGCGCAGCTGGCTATGTGCCCCGCACGTGAGGTTGTTGTCGGTGTTGGTGGACGGTATTACGGCTAACGATATCGGTGACGTCAGGTAGGCGTAAGTGAGGTCTACGGCGAGTTCTGGCACCAAATTTAACAATGGCGTACCATGCGGTAATCGGACGTTGCACTCAAGATGGCGACGAGCGGACCACCGTCGGTGACCCCTCGTGGGAGCCCGGTGGGTGCTGGCTTTTTCGGCGATTTCCTCAACAACCAGGTGCGATAAATATCATCGTATCCGTTGCTCACACGGTGGCTCGGCAGCTTGAAAACTCAGCAACAGTCGTGAGGGTCAAGTTCCGCCAAAACGATCTGAGCACGACCTGACTCGGCTACACTTTTCTTCGTTAGTTTTTTTTTTTTGTTTTTCGCGACCTCTTAACACCAGTCGATAGGTTGGATTCTCGAACTCCACTGACTCGCTCTCGTTTTCACCATCTCCTCTCATCCAGGGATAAGGTGCGACTCAAATCTCGGCACTCTAGATTGGACCTGCACAAATTTGTAAACACAAATTTCACATGTTTTCATAATGTTTTGTGCAATAAACTGAAGGGTCCAATTATGTACGTAGAATCGAGCATTTTACTGACAAACTTATAATTTCATGTTCCATCCATGAGTAACAATGAAAATGATCATCCATGAGTAATCTAACGATATGCTAAGCAGGGTTTGGCAGAGCAAAAGGGTGTTTAAATAAGTCTTAGAGCTTCCATACAAAAACCTTTTGAAGTGCTAAAAAGTATTACGTAATTTTCAAACGGCCCGACTAGTTTATGAATTATGATTTTAAAAAAAAATCCCTCTATGAACCCCCAGAATTCCTTTTTGTTACTAAAATCAAAATTTGTATAGCATTAACCAAAGCACGAGCCAAAGCACAGTGCATTACTCTTTATCTCTCGCTCTTCTAAAATAGGAGACGCACACTTGAAATTGGGTGAAGCACTTGTACAGTTTGCACTGCTCTGTGTATTTCGACAATCCCTGCTCTCATCCCGAAGACACGAACCTTCTCCCTCTAGCGTATTTCCATTTCCACCCCATTCGGGTTCAGTGCATCCAGCCACCCACTAGATACACAACCATTTTAGCTGTTCGTCATCTACTCTGAGAAATATTTGATGGTCAATTTTACCATTATTGAGGGTTAGGATGACTATGACAGTATAGTGATTTTCAACCGACTATGATCATGGTCAAAACAACCTTCAAAAATAGTCGATTCAACATTTACAATAAGGTTGGAATAGTCCTTGTTACCATGACCATAGTCAAGAATGCCTTGAACGTGGGCAATTCGACCATTTTCATGGTTATATTCTGAATTTATTTATTAGTCGTCAATCTTTTCGTAGACCTTGTTACATTTTTGCTTAACATCTAAGATTTTTTAATCAACTATTGTCTAGTTAGCCTAACAAAAAAAGCATTTAAGTGTTTTTGTATTCATTGTTATATCAATCGTTTCGCTATATGTGTTGAACCAGGACAACATTCTATTTAAAGGAGCCTTTTTGGCATAGTTTGTCCTTTGATTGTTAAGAAAAAATTAAATTTCTATTTTTAGAGAGCGAGTAGGAGCATAATAATTTAAGTTTTCTAATATTTCTGGACTGTTTATCCGTTGCTCAATCCGTTGCATCAGCTATGAAAGTAATCAGAGCGAACTCTCTTCGCCTTTGAAGTCCTTCTAAATTAATCAACAAACACCGCGACTCGTATGATGGTTATGGGAGACGTGTCCAACCTAATTTTCTTAGAGCAAACAACACAAACTGTCTCTGAACTGATTCTATACGGTTGACATATGTTTTTTGAACAACGCTACAGTATTCTAGTATAGGCCTCACATATGCCACATATAGTGTTTTTAATGTGTAAGGGTCGTTGAAATGCAAACTATAACTTTTAATAAACCCAAGCATGTTATGTGCTTTATGGATGATATATGCAATAGTCATCTTGACCATAATTTAATTGTCGGTACAACCATGGAATTTTCCTCAGTGTACCGTATATCGACTGCTCTACGCATCGATCCAAAATGACCGTTAGAGATAGATCGCACTATATAATATTTACCCTCCTTTCCCATACTCCATTACTAATAAGATAATAATATCAAGATAATGTAGTGTGAACGGGGTGTAAGGATTCAATAAATTTTGCCTATCAATAAAAATCACCTGCCATCAAATTTTCTTCAAATTGGTGTGTCGTCTAGATAATAACAGTGTATATTTTTTTCATCTGAATAAATATAACTCTACTTTCAATAAATTGAAGTGAATTGTCACTCAATCTGAAGTGGTTACTTGTATTACGGGTGTAAACATGCTGTGTAAAATTTTAAAATAGGGTAAGGAGATGTAATGTCAGCCTAACTGCTTCATTCGACCTTTTTATCAAATATGTCATAAATTCAGGGATAATCAACAAAATTATGTTGGTATCATGATAATGATGATCGATTTATCCTGAAGCAGTTGAGACTTTATTCAACAATTTATAGTTATACACTTGAGTAAGATTTTTTATTTCCTTAACTTTTTAGAAAATTATGACTTCACTGGTTAAGCTGTAGAGATTATCGCCATGATCTTCAAATGATCTAAATTTGACTAAATTGAATCGATACGATAATCGATTGTATGTAATGTATGTAAGCTAGTCATCATCCTTTTTAAGCCCTTTTCTTGTATGTAGCTCTACTTAATAACAAAATCAATTTGAGTTACTGGTCCGAATTCTCAGTAACGCTATATGAAGGGCCAAAAACGGAGGGTCGGACCCGTAACCAGATGCACTTACGCGAAAACCCACGGAATATCAGGAGTTTATGGATTATTCGATTTGTTGATTGGACCGTTATGACCCAACGGTACGATCCAACAAATCGAATAACCCAATTCGCTATACTCGTTAAGCTTTCAACAGGATGGTTTGTTAAGAAGGGCACGTCACTCTCACCCATTGTTTTGGAATAGAATACACAGCACCACATACAAACCAGCAGGATAAACAAAATGGGAATTCCCTCCTAGAATCCATTTGTTACACCACTCCATCATCCAATGTAAGCTTGAATGATACCCTGATGCTCCATCCCAACCCATTACATATTCAATGTCATATAGGCTTTATGACGCAACGGCTATTCTGCTCCTCACCATGGACAGTATTTGGCAGTAGATGGACGACATCATCTGGAATGTTAATATATCTCGAGTAATTCATGTTAAGGGCCTAATAGCCAATCGTAAACAATGGGGGCTTCAAATGGTGAGTTGACAACTTCGAAGGAGGGTGCGACCGACCTCTCGTCCTCACAAGTTCCTTCCTCACGCCTCCACGAGTCATATGATCACAAAAGACTGCCAGTTGAAACATGGAGGCGCTGGTCGGCGTAGCCTGGGCAATGTTGTCAATCTGACAATAGCAAAGTGAGGGGGTGCGACTGAACATCATGTACCTTAAGTTATATTGCATATTTTCCATTCTCAATTTATTAATAATTTCAGCACGCATTAGAATCATCGGCATCGAAAGCTCTCAATTAATAGCTGTGGAAGTGCATTTGGAACACTGAGTTGAGAGCAGGCAATAAGCAATTTGTGAAAGCAATAAGCTTGAAATGCTCGCTTTAGAATCATCTTTGCATTCCAAAACCATGTAATAGCCTGGAGCAACATGACAGGCATCAAAGGCTCAATTTGTTTTTTTTTTCAGCATTTCAGCATAAAATTTATTTTTAAATTGCACTTCTGAACTTCAACTACTATATTCATAAAAGACTGGCATGTGCCTATAAGCAATGTAGGATTATATTTTAATATTGTGTTTGGTGGTATTATGGTTAGATAAGCCGTTTATTTCAAAAATCATCAAACCGGACTCTTCGTTCACTCCAATTGCTATCTTTGAGATGTTACTAGAACAGTATAAAGAAAAATATTACATCATGTCTTATAAAATAATATCTTTTATTGAAATTTTATCTTTGATATTTGGAATGATCTATTCTGTTTTCAGCTTTTCCAGGACTAGAAGGTTTTCAGTAACAATCCATTGGATGTATCATTTAAGTTTTGAATGATACATTTAAGTTTTGAATAAATTAGCATTTTTGTCTGTAATGATATCCTAATTTTTCGTGTACAAAATATACTAAATATTAAATAACACATAATGGGGGAAAGGGAGGAACCATCAGGGCACCCAAGTAAAACGATTTGGATAGGGAGCATGGGACTGCCTCCTCCCTATTGTTAACATTTCACGGAACGAGGGCGGGCTCTTCGACCCCATCTATTGGGTTTATTCTGTCAAAAAAGGGCTCGATTCTAGTGCTGTCTGTGTGACCTTGCTTTTGGAAGGAGATTCTTTTCCCTATATTCGTGGGTTTCGCGTAAGTGTATCTGCTTACGAGCCCACCCAAACGTTTTTGGCCCTTCATACAGGAGCTTGATGATCACAAACAATAATAGAATCCTAATCAAATCGTTTTCCAGATTATTGTTGGAAAAACGTGACAATCCATACAAAAAAATTGAAAGTCCATACAAAAAACGTGCTAAGGGGGGTCTAAAAAGTCACTTTTTGCGTGACACAATTAATGGATGTTCCCTAAGTATTTGATTGTATATTTTTCAAATTGCCTAATCAAATCAAAACCTAAACAACTATACCTATAAAGTGGGAATTCTAATGTTTTGAATATGGCAAGACTGATAGATCATACATGACAAGAATTTAGTTGTTTTAAAGTCGCTTTACATTAATTTGTTCTATGAAAAATTTTGTTGAGTAAGGCGAAAAAAGCTTAAAATAAAATGCCAACAGAAATAATAATCATAAACTTTATCAAGATTGTATCAAACGAGAAACTTAAAAGAAATTACATCCACAAGTGAACCCAATATAGTGCTTATAGACCGACATTACATCCAAATCCATCGAAAGTTTTCGTCTTTTTAAAGTAAGTTTTTAAAATTTTCATCGTTCAGAATAGCAAACGACTTGCAACGTGGGGATTATTGTTCAGTACTCAATTAATTTATGAGTTACAATTAAAAACGGAAGTCGATCACTGTTTATTAGACTGAGTCAAGGGATACATGTGTTATCGTTTCAAGTCTTATCCATCTGTAAAACTCTCCAGAAGTCGCAATTTAATGCAAGCAATAAGTCAGACAGTTTTCCTACGTAATGATGTATGTGAATAATGCTGCTGTCATTTGTTGCTAGGCGCTAGCAACATCATTACGACGTTTTCATTGCTAATTATTGACATCGCCGGCCGACAGACATAGTTGCCATTCATTTTTTTTATATACATTGGATACTCGTAACATCCCTCGGCAACTTATGGTGGAGTGAATGGGAAAATACAAGTTTGAGAGAGTCACGAAAATCTTCAGCATTGAAAAGTTAATGGCTGATTTATTCCTCGTTAAATTATCAAAATATTTGCTTCTATCTATAGGATATATTTCCAGGAATTAGTTGCGTTAATCAAAACTTTGAGTATTTTGCAATACAATTTTCAGTCTCGTTTTCGGCCTTTCTGGTCGTTGCTTTTCTTATCAAATACCAGACGTCAAATTTGTTGCATTTTTTGTTGAATAGTGGTACAAACCGCTGCTCGAATAATATATATGGAACTTGTTCTACAAAAGTTGATCCCGTTTCTAACATTTCAAGTAAGGCATCGAAATGTCAAAATGGTTATACTGGCTTTTGAAATGGACATTTCATCAAGGAGGTGGTCAATTCTTTTTTTCATAAAGATACATTTTCAATTGATTTGTTATGTGGTTTTAACAAGTCTAATTGGCTTTCATTACTATTCGTTGACAATATTCATTATTTATCATGATCAAGCTATGAAATTAATTATCTCGAATACGTAGAATTGTGAGACATACTACCCGAGCAGGAGAAAATAACATATGATTACCTCATTTTGATCTTGATAACTGAATTTGCTATTGATGAGCGCAGCATAACAGGTAAAATACCTAAGAAAATACCTAAGAATTTCAAGCAAAACATCTCTCGAATAACAAAATTTTTATTTGGCATACCTGGGAATACCTGAGATGTACTATTTTGGTATTGTATTACCTCAATTTGGTATTCGCATAACATTGTGGGAACATTTTTATGGTATTATCCTCAGGTATTTTACCTCTTATGCAGCGCTCATAAATACCAAACCCAGTTATCAAGATATTCGTTCCTGCTCGGTTATGCCTGCATTTTAACTCTTGTTGGCGAAACAAAACCGTTTCTGATAATGGCATTATTTTATGTAAGGGGGGTGAGGGGTGTTTTGTTTTGGGAAAAAAACGTGGGTGTGGGAAAAAAAAAATATTTTTTTTGTAAAAAAAAAAATAAATATTTTTGTTGGGGGGGTAAAAAAAAAAAAAAAAGAGGGGGGGGGGATTATGCCTGCATTTTAATTGGGGGGGGAAAAAAAGTTTGGAATGGTTTTTTTGGGGGGGGATGGTGTGGGGAAAAAGTTAAAAAAATTAAAAAAAAAAATTGTGGGAAAAAGGGGGACACCCTTGCACTTTTGTTCATAACAAATGATTAATCGTAACTCTTTAATGACAGTAAGTTCAACATAGCATATATTTGTTGAAAAGTAGAGACATTTAGAAACCACTTTATTCGTACTTACTGAAAAGCTTCCTTTACTACGCTAAGATGAAAGGTTTTTTAACGCTAATAACTCTCGTTCAACTGAACGCAATGACGTCATTCATACACCATTTGATCAGAAAAACCTACAAATTTGCATTGAAATTACAACTTAATGCTATTAGTATAAGTAGTTCATTTTTTTACTTAAAATTGACCTACTTTTGCTCCCATATAAATCTCGATATGAACAGGCTGAAAATATGTTTTTCCCTATCTGGGTCCTCAAAAGCGGGTGACAAATGGTTCAAATTGTCTTCTTTTTTTTTATTTCATTTAGTTTCATTTCATGATGAATACAGAAATAGCCACACCCCTCAGCTGCAAAATTATTTTGCTTTGTGGCCGGTGTCTGCTTTTATAACTGAGGCTTGTCCCCTGTTGAGAATTTTGCTTCGTACTGTATTTTCGTGCCTCTCTTCATTCAGAGCTATGCTATCAACGCTAGTATATAGCACGCGAGATGAACCGAGATGATTTCAGTTTTCGACACGAGCTCTCAGCTGGTGGTTCGGACAGGGCTTTGTCCTCCCGCCAAAGTCCACCCGGTTATGGTTTGTGAGACAGAGTCATAGAAAACCGGCTAATCGGACAGTTACCGGTTTCCATGTCTACCCAATGCAATGATAACATTTCGGGCAACTGAAAACTGGCCATTCGTCCCTTATGAAATCATTTCGGTTCGTCTCGCGTGCTATATACTAGCGTTGAATAGCATGGCCTAGAAAGTTGAGGATCATGGAAGTGCAGTATGGAGCAAAATTCGCATTAATTCAACAGTTGTCAAGTAATGAAGCGTTAGATTAGCTTTAAGCATGTAGTGATGCATTACCAATGCAATAATGCTACTTTAGCAATGCCTTATGGTATAACAAAAGATATAGCATTAGTTCAAGTTTAGTGGGGCCCTTTTCAGCATTAATCCTTCAACTTCAATGATGCACTAGACGTAATGCATATGCCCTATATATGCATGCTGTTATAGCCTCGTGGTTACTTGGGTAGTAATGATATACAGTGATCATTCGCTAATTGCAATTTCGTTAATTGCAACGTCTTTTAATTGCAAGTCCACTAATTGCAACGTGTTGCAATTAAAAAAAACAATTAACTGTCATAAGCAAATGTCAAGCAGTAGTCTGTCATTTAACTCAAACGGTTCACGAGTATTTAACAGTCGATTTGACGTTGTTAAATATTGCAATGAGCGAATGCCATTCGCTCATTGCAATGTAAACATGTTGCAATGTACGAATGGTCATTGTATTAAGGTTTACAAAAAATATCATTAAAATGATTAAGGCTGTGTACCAATTCGCGAATTAATTGTAATTTTACTTAAACTTGACAGATGGATAATAATCGATTAATCGATTAGAATCCCTTTGTGATTGATCAACAAACTTTCGATAAGACGTCTGTCAAAATTGAGTTCCCGTCTGTCAGAAATAAGTCAGCTCGAGTAGCAGACTTAATCGATTATTTTCCATCTGTCAAGTTTAAGTGAAAATTAAAATTAATTTGCGATTTGGGACATAGCCTTAGAATGTTCAACAAACTTGTTGAATGAATTATCGAAAACCTGTAATTATTTGACAGATAATTGGAAATCAAGGCCGTTTTACAAATCTTACAGTAAGATTAAAATGTAACGGCTCAAAACCGTAACAAAAATACTGAACACGAAAAGAAGAGAGTTTGGAGTGTAGACTTTATTCCTAGAGATTGCCAAATTTTACTGAATATTATGGAATTGATTGATAATAACTGAATAATATCTAAATTTATAACTAAATCATAATGTTTACCATTTCAGATGAGCATGAACTTATCGATCGCATCCGAGCCATTGCAAATAAGAATGAAGTATGGAGATCGTACATTGGTATGGGTTATAACAACTGCCTAGTTCCACATCCTATCCTGAGGAATATTTTCGAAAACCCCGGATGGACCACTCAATACACCCCGTATCAGCCAGAAATTAGCCAAGGTCGGTTGGAATCCTTATTGAATTTCCAAACCCTTGTTACTGAGCTTACCGGACTTGAGATAGCTAATGCATCGCTCCTTGATGAAGGAACAGCTGCGGCCGAAGCAATGAGCCTTTGCCATCGTTACAATAAGCGAAAGAAGATTTTTATCTCTCGAAAGCTACATCCTCAAACCGTTGCAGTTGTGAGAACTCGTCTCGAAGCTTTCGGTATCGAAGTACTAGTAGGATCGGTGAGAGACATTGACTTCGCAGATCATGAGATATCCGGAATACTTTTGCAATATCCAGATACTTTTGGAGATGTCCAGGATTTTGAGCAGGTTTCTGCAGATTGTAAGAAAAATGGAACGCTCGTCGCTGTGGCAACTGACCTAATGGCGCTGACTCTATTGCGATCACCAGCGGAATTTGGTGCAGATATTGCTATTGGATCTGCTCAACGGTTCGGCGTCCCCCTGGGATATGGTGGACCACATGCGGCCTTTTTTGCATGCCGACAAAAGTTAACCAGATTAATTCCTGGTAGAATGATCGGTGTCACAAGAGACATGGATGGTCAAGACGCTTATCGGTTGGCTCTGCAAACAAGAGAACAACATATCCGAAGAGACAAAGCTACGAGCAACATTTGCACCGCGCAAGCACTGCTTGCCAATATGTCAGCCATGTATGCAATCTATCATGGACCTGAAGGTTTAAAAAACATTTCCAACAGAATTCATAACTACGCCCTAACACTTAATGCAGGTTTGATTAAAGCTGGACACGAACAGTTAAACAAAGTGTTTTTCGATACCTTGCATGTCATTCCACATGGAATGAGTACAACAGAAGTCAAAGCCAGAGCTGAAGCGAAAAAGGTCAACTTGCGTTATTTCGATGACGAAACAATTGGAGTCTCATTGGACGAGACGGTTAAAACAACAGATGTTGCTGATCTTTTGTGGATATTCAATTGCCCAGATATGGAAACCACGCTTGCTGATCCTATTGCAACGACCATGTCAATTCATAAAACGCAATTCAAACGTACCTCTCCGTTCCTAACTCATCCAATCTTCAACAAGCATCATAGTGAAGCAAGAATGGTTCGTTATATGAAACAGCTAGAGAACAAGGATATTTCCCTTGTTCATTCAATGATACCCCTTGGCTCGTGTACCATGAAACTCAACTCTACAACGGAAATGATACCTTGTTCATTCCGGCAGTTTACAGAGCTTCACCCTTTTGCACCGATTGAACAAGCTAAAGGATACAAACAGATGTTTGAAGAACTAGAAAAAGATTTGTGTGAAATAACAGGTTACGATAAAATATCCTTCCAGCCAAACAGTGGAGCTCAGGGTGAATATGCTGGCCTCAGAGCAATTCGAAGCTACCATGAATCTCGAGGAGAAGGTAACAGAACTATTTGTTTAATTCCAATAAGCGCCCAT
This sequence comes from Aedes koreicus, assembly GCA_024533555.2. NCBI lineage: Eukaryota > Metazoa > Arthropoda > Insecta > Diptera > Culicidae > Aedes > Aedes koreicus. The sequence continues at coordinate 315,600 of JAHHFK020003968.1, forward strand.
GGCACGAATCCCGCCTCTGCACAAATGGCAGGTATGCGGGTAGAGGCTATTAAAGTTAATAGCAACACCGGAACGATTGATACAGCTCACCTGAAAGAAAAAGTTGAACAGCACTCAAAAAATCTCTCGTGCTTGATGATAACGTATCCCTCAACCAATGGAATTTTTGAAGACAACGTCGTGGATGTATGCGAACTTGTTCACAAACATGGTGGCCAAGTATATTTAGATGGAGCGAACATGAATGCACAAGTAGGCCTTTGTCGGCCCGGAGATTTCGGAAGTGACGTATCACATCTGAATTTACATAAAACATTCTGCATTCCACATGGCGGTGGTGGTCCAGGAATGGGACCCATAGGCGTGAAAGCTCATCTGTCACCATTTCTTCCAACCCATCCCGTTATTGATCCTTTGGCAGGAACCGATAATAAAAGCTTCGGTGTGGTGAGCGCTGGACCGTACGGAAGCTCCTCTATTTTGCCAATATCGTGGTCATACATTAAAGTAAGTACTGTATGCAAGATTTACCCCCCACCCCCCGTTAACCAACAATGCATGTATCTTATACAAAATGACATTTGTGATGTTACAATCTACAAAATATTAGGAAAAACTTTAAATTTGAGAATAATGACAGACAGATGGACATACTAGGTAGAACACCGTTAAGCCAAACTGCTGTGTAAATATCAAAACCAACCGTTTGAATTGTAGTGCAACCTAGCAGCTTGTTGAGTCTAACGAATATATTTATTTAGTTAGCGTAATATCATACATTCGTTGTGAAATTGAATTCGGCCCAAAGAACAGCGAATTTTATTCCCTTTAATTTTTTGGTTTTCAAAATTAAAACGTAATAATTGTGAATCGTCTCTTCACTTTCTCTTTCAGTAGTTTTATAGCTGTAAGCTTAAACCGGTATTATTCTCGTATTAAATCCGAATCATAAATGCCTGACTTGTTTTATGTTTATATCGGACTCGATCAACGAGATTCGCAGCAAACATTTTGCACACCATCGGGGGGGGGGGAAAAAATTTTTTTTTGGGGGGGGGCGTTTTTAAATAAAAAAGTATACACTGTGGCGAAATATTAAAAAAAACGTCATTATATCTTTTTATTGATTGTTTGTTGTAATATCTGTTGTTATCTTATTACACTAGTCGGCAGTGTTTCACTCCCTTCAAGTATATATGTTGAATTTTATAGATTTCGCCACGCTGAATTCAAATATGGGCTCAGAAATGCTGTAACACGTCCAGTTTTTGAGAAAAATGTGATTAAAATTCACAAAAACACGTATTTCCGTAGTAATATGATCTACCTAAGCAACAACCAGAATATTGGCTCTGCCCTTTGCAAGTTGGACTTGGATTTTATGGAATGGACCTCCCTGAATCCATTCGTGAACACAGATTTTTCGTAACACGTAAGATTGATGAAATAAACCGGGATTTCATTCACAAAATTACGAATTTTCATAAAAATCAAGATTTTCTATTTTGAAAACATGAATTTCAGCTCCGCCCTTTGAATGCTGGGCTTGGATTTTATGAAATGGACCTCTCTGAATCCATTCGTGAACACAGATTTTTCGTAACACGTAAGATTGATGAAATAAACCGGGTTTTCATTCACAAAATTACGAATTTTCATGAAAATCAAGATTTCCTATTTTGAAAACATGAATTTTCGTTCCGCCCTTTGAATGTTGGGTTTGGATTTTATGAAATAAACCTCCCTGAATCCATTCGTTATCACAGATTTTTGGTAACACGTAAGATTAATGAAATAAACCGGGATTTCATTCACAAAATTACGAATTTTCATAAAAATCAAGATTTTCTATTTTGAAAACATGAATTTCAGCTCCACCCTTTGAATGTTGGGCTTGGATTTTATGAAATGGACCTCCCTGAATCCATTCGTGAACACAGATTTTTCGTAACACGTAAGATTGATGAAATAAACCGGGTTTTCATTCACAAAATTACGAATTTTCATGAAAATCAAGATTTCCTATTTTGAAAACATGAATTTTCGTTCCGCCCTTTGAATGTTGGGTTTGGATTTTATGAAATGAACCTCTCTGAATCCATTCGTGTTGAAAAAAATGAGTTTTTATTCACAAAATTGCGAATTTTCATGAAAATCAAGATTTCCTATCAGTCAGTCAGTCAGTCAGTCAGTCAGTCAGTCAGTCAGTCAGTCAGTCAGTCAGTCAGTCAGTCAGTCAGTCAGTCAGTCAGTCAGTCAGTCAGTCAGTCAGTCAGTCAGTCAGTCAGTCAGTCAGTCAGTCAGTCAGTCAGTCAGTCAGTCAGTCAGTCAGTCAGTCAGTCAGTCAGTCAGTCAGTCAGTCATTTAGTTGAAATTTTCTCTATATTTTTCAACTTAAATTCACTTTGTTTTCTTTTTCCTTTTATAGTTCTCCAAAGGTGTTTGCCTCTGTAGCATCCAGCAGTAGTCCGCTAGCATCGCTGGGCTCCATTTGCCAGCAAAGTTCTTTTCAGTCTGTGCGATATCTTGATGAAATCGTTCTCCATGTTCATCTGAGACGGCTCCCATATTCTCTGGGAAGAAGTCCAGATGAGAATGCAAAAAGTGCAATTTAAGTGACATATTACATCCCAGTGCAGCATACGAATCAACCAGCTCTTGAACGATGTGTACATAATCCGGAGACTTTTCATTTCCCAAGAAGTGACCACAAACCTTTTGGAACGCATTCCATGCTCGTAACTCTGTCGCGTTAAGAGTTTGCTGAAAATTGTCGTCTTTAAGGAGTTTCCTAATTTGAGGGCCAACAAATACTCCTTCTTTCACCTTGGCTTCGCTCAATCTCGGAAACTTTTTCCTCAAAAAACAATATGGTTCTCCTTGAATATCCAGCTTTTTGACAAAATTTTTGATCAACCCAAGCTTAATATGTAGCGGAGGTAGTAAAATTTTGTCCCTGTCGACAAGAGGCAGATTTGACACATTTTTCTTCCCAGGTACCATCTCGGTACGTGCTGGCCAATGCTGCTGGTGGTAATGTTTATCCCTCGCACGACTGTCCCATTCGCATAGGAAACAACAATGCTTTGTGTAGCCTCCTTGAAGCCCAGTGAGCAATGCCACTACCTTAAGGTCTGCACAGAGATTCCACTGGTGTTCCGAATAAATATTTGATCTTTTCCAAAAGTGTTTTTATGTTCTCATAAGTTACCTTCATGTGAGCTGCAAATGCAACTGGCACTGAAGAATACTTATTTCCATTGTGCAGTAACACTGCCTTCAAGCTTTTGCTTGAAGCGTCGATGAAGAGCCTCCAGTCAGTTGCGTGATACTCTAACTGTAGCTCTTCCATTAAACCTTCGATGTTGTTGCAAAAGACAAGATCACCGTCCATCGAAAAATATTTAATGTTATCTGAATGTCTCTTCCTATAAGATGACACCTTTACATCTTTTTCCAGGACATTCCACTGCTTTAGCCTTGAAGCTAGCAGCTGCGCTTTGGTCTTGGGTAGCTCCAAATCTCGAATCAAATCGTTCAGCTCCTCTTGGGTTATAACATGCGGTTCCTCAGACTCCGAAGGTAAAAAATCTGGATCATCCTGAAAGCTTTTCTCAGATTCGCCTGGTTCCGAATCCAACTCATCAGCACGTCCAGCAATATTTGGAGATATTGGAACTGGCATTGCTTCGGAGTGCAATGTTGGCCTTGATGGGTATTCGATTTTATGCTTCAAAGCTTTGGAAAATCCATGAATTTTTGTCAAACAAAAGTAACAATCGCTCATGTGATTGGTTGGATTAGTCCACACCATAGGTTTGGCAAAAGGTAAGCCTTTGTGCGTACCTTTCATCCAACCAAGCAATGTTCGGTAGCATGAAAATCCGTGTTCACGAATGAATTCAGGGAGGTCCATTTCATAAAATCCAAGCCCAACATTCAAAGGGTGGAGCTGAAATTCATGTTTTCCAAATAGAAAATCTGGATCTTTATGAAAATTCGTAATTTTGTGAATGAAATCCCGGTTTATTTTATTAATCTTACGTGTTACGAAAAATCTGTGATAACGAATGGATTCAGGGAGGTTTATTTCATAAAATCCAAACCCAACATTCAAAGGGCGGAGCGAAAATTCATGTTTTCAAAATAGGAAATCTTGATTTTCATGAAAATTCGTAATTTTGTGAATGAAAACCCGGTTTATTTCATCAATCTTACGTGTTACGAAAAATCTGTGTTCACGAATGGATTCAGGGAGGTCCATTCCATAAAATCCAAGTCCAACTTGCAAAGGTCAGAGCCAATATTCTGATTGTTGCTTAGGTAGATCATATTACTACGGAAGTACGTGTTTTTGAGATTAAATCACATTTTTCTCAAAAACTGGGCGTGTTACAGCATTTCTGGGCCCATATTTGGATTCAGCGTAGCAAAATCTATAAAATCCCATCAGAAATGCCGACGGGAGCGAAAAAAGTTCCGATTTTGCCGACTAGTGTTATCTAATGATTTATTCGCCTTGTGAACTAGAACAAATTTCAACAACCAACCTTACAAAAAAAAGAAATTTTTTTAAAAAACAATTGGGTTTTTTGTGGGGGGTGGGCTGGGGGGGGGGGGGTGGGTAATAAATTAAATTAAAATAAATATATAAATTTAATTAATTTTAATTAAATTTTAATATGATGTTAAAAAAAAAAAATAAAAAAATTTTTTGGGGGTGTTTTTTTTTGGTTTTGGGGGGTGGGGGGGGGGGGGGGGGGGGGGGAGGGGGGGGGGTGGGGGGGGGGTGGGTAGTTTTTTTTTGTTGTTCCGTTGCTTGGCCAGCATGTAAGACCATACATAAAAGAGTCCAGGGGATTAAAGTCCTGGGAGCTGGGAGGCCACAAAGTCTTATAAAAAAAACCAGTCAAATTCTCCCGACATCACGCATGGACGATATTCACCGTGTGGGCCGGTGCGCCGTCCCGTTGAAAGACGTAATGATCCTTCCCATAGAGGTCCCGAAGTGCCGGGGCCACAACCTTCTCCAGAACCTCGGTCTTACAGTAAGCGGCGTTGATTTTCACGTTTTTCTCGATAAACACCAATGTCAGCTTCCCACGCCTGGAAGCACCCTAAACCATCACCAACGCGGCGCTCTGGAACCACGGGATGATTATGTGGGACGGGGGGATGCTAACCAACGTCAGCGCCCACAGCTGATCATTTTGGACATTATGCAGCTGTTGCAAGACAAAGAGTTTCTCACCAGAAAACACAAACTACTGACCTGTTAGCCACGAAAGTATCACTTTGGCTCTGTCCAGCCTCTTCTTCGTTGTAGCCTTCATTACCCCGTGAACCTTGCGTTTCTTGTGCGGCTTGTATCCCAGGTCCTTCGTCATGATGGTGTGGGCAGTCCCAATCGATAAATCTTGGTCAGCAGCGGTCTTCTGGATCGAGCGGTTCATTTTTCGACGAACCCGCTCCCTCACCACTTTGATGGCTGCTGGCGTCCTCACCGAACGCGGCCGCCCGAATCTCGCACGGTCCATTGGCTGAGCCCGTCTCCCGGTACCAATGAATGGGGGAATAGATGCAATCCCAAGCAACATTGCTAACACCATCCTGCTTTATTAAGTTTTAATAAAGTTTTATGAAAGCCACTTGAAATCAATTTGGTTTTATTATGACACCAAGAGGTGCCAATAGGTTTCATAGTCAGGTCAGCTTTATGAGAACCCACACAGCTTGTTTACAACAATCTTAAAACCTTGTTTCTCATTTTTTTTACTCCTATCAAAGGTTTGACTTCGACTTTATGAACTCGTAAAATGCTGTATAGAAATGCCGTTATAGGACTCATTGATTTTATCTTATTACCCAAGTAACATTGCTAATACCATCTTGCTTTATTAAGTTTTATTAAAGTTTTATTGAAGCCACTTGAAATCAATTTGGTTTTATTATGGCACCAAGAGGTGCCAATAGGGTTTATATTTAAGTCAGGTTTATGAGAACCTACACAGCTAGTTTACAACGATCTTGAAACCTTGTTTCTCAAATTCCTTTTACTCCTATCAAAGGTTTTATTTCGACTTTATGAACTTGTAAAAGGCTGTATTGAAATGCCGTTTTAGGACTCATTGATATTATCTTATTATGGTCAGTTGAAAAAGCATTTTAAAACCATTTTGCATAAATGCATTAAAAGGCAAATTGGCATTGAAGGAAGTCACCATAAGAACAAATATTTTTATGATAGTCATTGCGAAGATAACCTGGCTTTATGACAGAATTGTGATTTTTTCCCAATCGCCATATTGAAATATAAGAAATAAATTAAATGTGAAAAAATAAATGTATTAAATTTTCAATGGTATGCAAATAAACTGTAGATCAAAGACTAATTTCGGCATTCATTTAGATAATCTCATCCATTCCAAGCACTTTTCAGGAAATTCGTGATTAATTTATCGAACATATTTGTTTAAATTTGATTTATGTGGTTGAAAATTCACATAATTTCCGAGGCGCATTAATTTTCGGCTCTTATCGTGCCAATATTCACCATAAAAATAAATGCGCATAGCATTTGGAGCATACTTACCTTACCAATCAGACTAAGGCCGGTGTGGCCTCTGCTGTACGCAGAAGTTGTTTCCATTGTAATCGGTCCATGGCTGTACCTCGCCAGCCTCGCTGTCTGCGGAGGGTCCGCAGGTCGCCTTCTACTTGATCAATCCACCTTGCTCGTTGCGCGCCTCTTCTTCTCGTACCTGTCGGTTCGACATTCTTACGACATGCCCAGCCCATCGTAGTCGACCGATTTTTGCGATGTGTACGATGGGAGGTTCTCCCAGCAACTGGTGCAATTCGTGGTTCATTCGCCTCCCGTTCCGTCTTCCATCTGCACTCCACCGTAGATCGTACGCAGCACCTTCCGTTCAATGACTCCAAGGGCGCGTTGGTCCTCCACTAGCAATGTCCATGTTTCGTGGCCGTAGAGAACTACCGGTCTAATTAATGTATTGTAGATGGTCAACTTTGTGGTTCGGCGAACTTTGTTCGATCTTAGCGTCCTTCGGAGTCCAAAGTAGGCACGATTGCCAGCCATAATGCGCCTTTGTATTTCTCTGCTGGTGTCGTTATCGGCGGTCACCAATGAGCCCAGATACACGAATTCGTCTACTACCTCGATTTCATCACCGTCGATCTGAACTCGTGCTAGGAGGCTAACATTGTCTTCTCGTGAGCCTCTTCCCTTCATGTATTTTGTTTTCAACGCATTAATCACAAGCCCAATCCTACCAGCTTCAGCCTTAAGTCTGATGTACGTTTCCGCCATCGCCTCAAAGTTACGTGCTACGATATCAACGTCGTCGGCGAAGCCAAATAGTTGGACAGACTTCCTGAAGATCGTGCCACTCGTGTCTATCCCAGCTCTTCGAATCACACCCTCCAATACAATGTTAAACAACAAACACGACAATCCATCACCTTGCCGTAACCCTCTCCGAGATTCGAAGGGACTCGAGAGCTTCCCTGATACTCGGACGACACACATCACTCGATCCATCGTTGCTTTGATCAACCACGTCAGTTTTTCCGGAAATCCATATTCGTGCATGATTTGCCATAGCTGGTCTCGATCGATTGTATCATACGCTGATTTGAAGTTGATGAAAAGATGATGTGTGGGCACGTTGTATTCGCGACATTTCTGCAGTACTTGCCACAACGCGAAAATCTGGTCCGTAGTAGCGCGGGCACCCATGAATCCTGCTTGGTATTGCCCCATGAACTCCTTTGCAATTGGTGACAGGCGGCGGCATAAAATTTGGGAGAGCAACTTGTAGGTGGCGCTCAGTAGCGTGATCGCACGATAATTGCAGCAATCCAGCTTGTCGCCCTTTTTATAGATGGGACACACTATTCCTTCCATCCAATCCTCCGGTAAACATTCCTCCTCCCAAATCTTGGTAATTACCCAGTGCAGCGCTCTGGCCAGTGCTTCACCACCGTATTTTAATAGCTCGCTTGGGAGTTGGTCAACACCAGCGGCTTTGTTGTTTTTCAACAGACCAATTTCCTCCTCAACTTCCTGAAGGGTTGGGGTCGGGGTCCTGTCATCTTCTGTGCGTGTTCCTAGATTTATTACCGTGCCACTTTCGTTCGCTGTAACATTACCGTTCAGGTGCTCGTCGAAGTACTGCTTCCACCTTTCAATCACCTCACAATCTCCTGTGAGAAGGTTGCCATCCAGGTCTCTGCAAATATCAGCTTGTGGTACGTAGCCTTTGCGCGAGCTGTTTAACTTCTCGTAGAATTTGCGTGTGTCGTTAGCACGGTACAGTGCTTCCATTTCTTCGCGGTCTCGATCTTCCCTCTGGCGCTTTTTCCTTCGAAGAATAGAATTTTGTCTGTTCCGTGCCTGTCTATACCGATCCCCATTCGCTCTCGTACGGTGTTGCAGCATTCTCGCCCGTGCTGAATTCTTCTCCTCTACTAACTGCTTGCATTCGCCATCAAACCAGTCATTTTTTCGATTCGGTGCAGAAGTACCTAGTGTCACTAATGCAGTGCTACCAATGGCGGTTCGTATATTTCTCCAGCCATCCTCAAGAGTAGCTGCGCCAAGCTGCCTCTAGCTGTTGCGCGTATTCCTGGGCAACTTCGGTTTCCCGTAGTAGCTCAATGTTAGGTCGTGGCGTCCGAAATCGACGCGTGTTGTACACCGTCGAGAGTTTTGAGCGCATACATACTGCAACTAGGTAGTGGTCCGAGTCTATATTCGCACTGCGGTAAGTGAGAACGTTGATGATATCGGAGAAGAATTTCCCGTCGCTTAGAATATGGTCGATTTGATTCTCTGTTCGTTGGTCAGGTGATCTCCAAGTGGCTTTGTGGATGTCTTTACGGGGGAAGAAGGTACTTCGGACTACTAAACCACGGGAGGCCGCAAAGTTCACGCATCGTTGGCCATTATCGTTCGATACGGTATGCAGGCTGTTAGGCCCTATTACCGGTCTGTACATTGCCTCCCGTCCTACCTGAGCGTTCATGTCACCAATGACAACTTTTACGTCCCGCTGCGGGCAGCCATCATACACCTGCTCTAGCTGCGCGTAGAACGCTTCTTGTTCGTCATCGGGTCTCCCGTCGTGCGGACAGTGTACGTTGATGATGCTGTAGTTGAAGAATCGACCCTTGATCCTCAGCTTGCACATTCTAGCGTTGATCGAAAAACCATCCAATCACGCGTTGACGCATTTTACCCAGCACTACAAAGCCGGTGCCCAGCTCGTTTGTGGTACCACAGCTCTGGTAGAAAGTAGCCGCTCGATGCCCGCTTTTCCATACCTTCTGTCCTGTCCAGCAAACCTCCTGCAGTGCTACGACTTCGAAGTTACGTCGTTGAAGTACGTCGTAGATTATCCTATCGCAGCCAGGGAAGCAGAGCGATTTGCAGTTTCATGTTCCGAGTTTCCAATCATAGTCCTTAATTCGTCGCCTAGGTCTTTGCCGATTGTTCCGGTCCGTATTAACTTCTGTATTATTTGTTACATTGATTTTTTAAGGGCGGCTTGTTGGGCCTTCCCCAACCCCCTGTCTCGCCGGAGGACCATCGTGCACAGCACTGTTTAGAGTCCCACGCTGGCACGAAGAGGTTGGTTACCCGATCTTTCCTATGGTTACTCATACCCCAGTCGGCACCACGGGGAGGTAGGGATAGGAGTTACTGGACAAGAGGCTAAGGATCGCAGTAGGATCTAGCGCATATCATTTGGAGCATACTACGCTACATAAAACACCATTTGTTTTTGATATTTTGCTATCAAACAAAATTTCCCGCAACACTAGACCTTTTTTTTACTGCTAAATGCATCAGAAGAGCAGAGAATCGAACAAAGCAGAACAACAAAAAACAACCTCGATTTCACAGTGAAGTTTGACAGCGTGGCCATAGCCACATTCTGGTTTTCATGGCAGCCAATAGGTTTTATGAAGGTTCTCATAAACATCTTTCACTAGAACATTTTCGAAATGAGTATGGTCTTATACAGGTTTTATTAACTTGTTTTCCCAACCGTCTATAGAGTGGGCCATTTTGTACACATTTCGGCTTTAAAGAAGAATAGAGGAGGTGTTGGTAGACAAAACAGTTTTGAATGTAGTTTTATCAGCAAAGCCGGGAGGAGTGCTATACGGCTGGAATAAAACTAAAATTGTTACTTGGATATGGTCAGTTGAAAAAGCATTTTAAAACCATTTTGCCTCCAGTAAATGCATTAAACGGCAAATTGGCATTGAAAGAAGTCACCATAAGACCAAATAGTTTTATAATAGTCATTGCGAAGATAAATTGGCTTTATGTCAAAACTGTGATTTTTTTTTTCCAATCGCCATATTGAAATATACGAAATAAATGAAATGTGGAAAAATAAATGCATCAAATTTTCAATGGTATGCAAATAAACAGTAGATCGGAGACTAATTTCGGCATTCTTTTAGATAATCTCATCCAATTCCAAGCACTTTTCAGGAAATTCATGATTAATTTATCGAATTTATTTGTTTTAATTTGATTTATGTTGTTGTAATTTCCCATAATTTCCGAGGCGCATTAATTTTCTGCTCTTATCGTGCCAATATTCACCATAAATATAATTGCGCACATAATTTGGAGCATAATAAGCTGTAGAAAACACAATTTGTTTTCGATATTTTGCTTTCAACAAAATTTCCCGCTACACTAGACCTTTTTCTGTACTGCTAAATGAATCAGAAGAGCAAAGAATCGAACAAAGCAGAACAACAAAAACCAACCTCGATTTCATAGAGAAGTTTGACAGATGTGGCCATTTTTCATAGAGAAGTTTGACAGATGTGGCCATTTGGCCACATTCTGGTTTTAATGGAAGCCAAAAGGTTTTATGAAGGTTCTCAAGTGGTCATAACATCTTTCACAAGAACATTTTCAAAATCTTTATGTTCTTATAAAGGTTTTATTAACTTGTTTTCACAACCGTCTATAGAGTGGGCCATTTTGTCCGAATTTCGGCTTTAAAGAAGCATAGAGGAGGTGTTGGTAGACAAAACAGCTTTGAATGTAGTTTTATCAACAAAGCCGGGAGGCGGCTATACGGCTGGAATAAAACTAAAATTGTTACTTGGGATTCCACTTCACCCTGTAGCCGGTATATGTCGCCGGGTCGCTCACCTCTCGCAAACAACTTTACAACGACATCGCGGTAAACAAACAACAAATAGTGCGCACCTACACAACGTTGAAAAGTTGTATTCGATCAAAATATTGATGCTAAAGATTTTAATACATGCAAGATTCTAGTATAAAACCATACGTAGATAATTTATCATCTCCATGCGAAGGCGCTAGGAGTGGACACGAGCGGAGGGCATTATTGAACGGTAGTATCCGATCAGGCACATAACCCTTTACCATACTACCCCATGCAGGATAGGCAAGAGGAGGAAATCCGTAACTTCCTCCTCTGTACTACGCCGATGGTTGAAACGATCCATCACAAATTCTTCTACTGTTCGAGATAGAGGGATGCTTGCCGACTACTGCAACAAAAACTGTTGGCGATCAATGGCAGTCGCAATGTACTTTTTTAATTAATTATGTATTTAATTTTTACTAAACAAAATCTACAATAAACGTACTGAAAGTTTAAAAAATTAAAAAATATAGTATGTAACAATCTGGCATTCCTGCCAGCTACAAACCGAAATGCTCATTATGTCCATCAATGAAGGTTATAGGAAATGTGAGCACATTTTAAATGATAGTGTGGTAAATTAAACAATGTTTTTAACTCTATTTTCAGTTAATGGGTGGTCGTGGACTGCGTCGGGCAACACAAGTTGCTATTCTAAATGCCAATTATATGTCGAAACGCTTGGAAAATCACTTCAAAACATTGTACACGGATCCGAATACCGGTTTGGTGGCCCACGAATTCATCATGGATGTACGGGACTTTAAACGAACTGCCAACATTGAAGCGGTTGACATTGCTAAGCGTTTAATGGACTATGGATTCCATGCACCAACTATGTCCTGGCCTGTGACGGGAACACTAATGGTAGAGCCAACCGAATCCGAAGACAAGGAAGAACTAGACCGCTTTTGTGAAGCGATGATCTCAATTCGCAAAGAAATTCAGGATATTGAGGAAGGTCGTTTAGATGTACGAGTCAATCCATTAAAAATGGCCCCTCACACTCAGAAGCAAACTATTTCATCCGAATGGAACCGTCCTTATCCCAGAGAGAAAGGGGCTTTTCCAGCGGTACGTAGATATGCTAAATTATTCATCTACGGAATCGCTAATCGTGATCATTCTCTTTTACAGCCGTTTGTCAAACCCGAGACGAAGGTTTGGCCAACTGTCGGACGAATTGACGACCTGTATGGTGACAAGCATCTGGTTTGCACATGTCCACCGATGGTTCCAGACTATGAATAGTTTACTATAAGATTAACAGTTGAGCAATAAAGTATGAAAATATCATTCGTGATAAGTGAGTTGTTTAAAATTAAATTTAGTTTTCATTGATAATCATTTCTGTAATTTGTTCCGCCAATTTACGAACCATTAACAAGACCGTAGCACTTTTTTCTGGCTGTTGATAATAAACCACATAGACTTTTCTGGGGGGAGCGCCAATATTCCTGAACCGCAACCGCTATTGATGATATATGATTTTAAAGATGACATCACAAAACTCCTGAGTTCACTCCTCGATTTATTGATTAATCGTGTCTGGAATTAGTTTTCGTAACTTTGTCGCATCGTTGCACTGGATTAAAGTACAAATTTCAACCTTTATAGTTTACTTTGAATCCTTATGTTTGAAATGGCGTCTTGGCAAGATTAGCAGAGAAATCTTATTCTGAAGACTGGGAAGTGGCTTGGAAATTCTAATCGTTCAAACAGAACAATTACAAACTCGACTCAACAAAATATGACTCTTCTCCAATTTTTAGCTTTCAATCAACTTTCATTGTCATTCAATATACTGCTAGGCAAATTTAATTGCCCACCTGATCATTTATTGAATTTCTTTGATTTATTTGGTTCAAATTAAAGTAAGAATGCTTTAATTTTTTATGATATCTTATTTTTTATTATTCTCTAGAAGATTAATTAATCAAATACTAAAAAGAATTTAACTGAAAGAAAAAATCAGTGGGGTTATGTTTAACCCCCGAATAAAAAAGTATAATACATTGACAACAAAATGTATTGTAACCATACAATACAATCAATAGTATGTACAATTGATCATATTGTTCGCTACAATAAGATAACATAAGGACTTACTGTTTCTTCAATAGAATCTATTGTAAATTGAGACATCAACAATAGAATAAGGGGGTTGTTATGTATCTTAACAATAAAAAATATCTCTTTTTTCTGTACAAATTTGAGTTAATAACTATTAATTGTATTGTTTCGCTATTGTTGAAAATTCTAGCATATGGTGTGTATAGAAGATCTGTGGTAATTACAATGTGCTTTTTTGATTTGTCTGATACATGAACAGTAAGATTCATGGTCGGCAATATATTATATTGTTATTGTATATCATTAAATTGTATTTGTATCGTTATTTTTATCCGGTTCCGGTTGACGTAGACTACGTTAAACCGTTGGATGTATTATTATGTTAAACATGTTGAATTCGTTTTATTGATTTCGTAGCGGAACATTGCAACGCAAGTTGGATAAGTAAGTGAGTAAGTATGTATCTTTGGATATTCGCTCCTTCGAAATTATTTGTTGGAAAAGGTTTTGTGGAATGTCACTAAACTTTGCTATGGGTAGAGAGGAAATAGTGAATAAGTATTTGCACTTTGTCAAGTTGGTTAACCACTTGATTTTATTTCCTCCTTATTCCTCGAGTTGAAGGCCCTTCTCCAGCGACCCAACCTGTAGTTGGCAACGCATCACCTCTGGCTGCTTTCAGTTTCGCCCGATAAACACGAGCTCGCTCGGCATCGGTACATGGTCGTTTCGGAGGGTTTTCCGTTTGTTCGATTTTAACGAGCTTCCGAAATTTGCGCATACGGTTGGCATTAAATTGATTAGGCATCGTACTTATTCTCACTTTCAGTTTCTCAAATCTTATTTCTTCCTAGTTGTAAAACTCTTATCCAACATGAATCGATAACACAACAAAATAACTATTCATCACCGTATTAATTGGAATGTTCAGAGAACGGTACTTCAGAATATCATCTTCGAGTATCGAAACATTGTCTGTATTAGGAAATTTCTTGATACTTGCCGGAACGCAACATTCTTTAAATTTTCCAACACCGATTGATGAATATGTACGCGAAAATATACATCTTTTATTTAAAGTTTTAAAATACTTCAATAAATAAAACGGCAATCGTAAAATCATCTAGGTTAGTGAAAAAATCTCAGCTCAAAATTAAATCAATCAAGAAACGATCGAATTATTATTGACCGATGTTTCAATTCCTCGTGACGGCAGCCATTTATAAATTATGCACAATGCTCTAGGTATGCGACGAGAAAAAAAACAACAATTGATTTAGCCACCGCTCTCTGCCAATTGGTAACATAAATTCAAATTAAAGAAACTCTCTCAGCATTGGAATGGTCGTCCTGAAATAATCCGCATATGAATTGAATCCTTCTCGATGTTTTCACGAAGCAGGTTATTTCTGCCGTGCACGTTGTGCTTTAGATAGAGATGGCTAAAGATGGCGAAGTATCACAAATACTCAGGCACCTTATTTAGCTCCTCGTGGTGGCGCCCACCGGCTGGCAACAAATCATCACCGGCTCGGGCAACCAACTGCCTAGTACACCACTGCAAATTAGTAGCTGCCTACCCGAGCAAAGGTTTATACCGAAATGATAACAAGTTCTAATATCTGATTATCACTGTTTGATCAATAAATATGTTATCATGCAGGCTGAATAAACAGCCAAAATAACAAATTAATATTCGTTGGATATCACAACATTAACTCGTTTTATTATCATTGAGTTCATTTTGAAGAAATTACTTGAGATAATTTCAAATTATGTTATCAACATGATATCAAGTTCATATACTAATAACTAAAGTACTGCTTCTGGTGAAAAGCTCAGTTTCATATCCATGACATGCTGGGGATATTCAGCATTCATCAGCATGCTGGTAGTATTCAGTAACGTTTGTCGAAAAAGGTCTTTAAAAATTGAGAACAGATGATAACAAAATTATTCAATGTTGATAACTAATTTTGTTATGCGATAACAGATGAGTTCAAAATGATATCTGAGATAACAAAACTTGTTATTTATTTGATATCCGTTTGTTATGTTACTTTGCTGGGGTATACGACCGTCTTCGATGCCTTTTTCTTCTAGATTCAATTTCCTGCCCGATTCCGGTTGCCTCGCTATTCACCTGTTTAATTCAAACTAACTATACTTTCGTTGTTCTGTTTTCCTGTTCTGTTTTAACTTTTTTTAACTTCCCCATGAAGGGCCGTGTCAACCCTCGCATGGCCTCCCTGCATGCATAGACAACCATGGGATCACAATAGCGACTACTCCACGTGGGCTTGGATAGCGGCTGGAGGGGGACCCAACAATATGGAGGAAACAAAGAAAACCCAAGAGAGAGCGAATCCGTACGCTAAAGGCGGCCTAGCGAGGTCCCCACCGCGTAAAACGGTGGGATCGGGCGTGAGCGACATCTGCGGTAGTCCTACGGCATCGAAGGTAGGTGGCACCAAGCTAGGTGTGGCCATGGATGGGCCAGGATTCATCCGGGCCATGGGTAGGATGCGGGAAACCCTTTCTAAAGTGATGGAGGTTTCGGAGCAGTTGGACGCGATTATCGACTTCACGTCGTCACGCAACAACATTGTGAAAGACCTCAAACTGAGCCTCCTTAGGCTACGCATGACAGTGCAGGCTGCATGCAAGGAGAGGGAAGAGCTAGAGGCCAAACTCCTAGACGAGCAAAGTGCCAAAGAGTTGGCACGGCTAGCGGCCACCGAAAGGGCGAGGGACAAGCCCCGAAGCAGACTCAGACGGAAACATCCGTCTCTGTCGGAGAGTCCACCCTATCCCTGGCGGGTGGGGACCTCCAAACGGGCTAGGGAGTCCCCGGGCGATACGGTACCTGGCGCTTCTAAGAAGCGTATAGTGTCGGAAGCTCCAACAGGGAAGCGAACCTACGCGAACGTGGCGGCGGGGTCTTAGGGTCCATCCTTGAGGGGGACGAGCGATGACCCCAGGCGGGGCAGGGAAGGCCCCTGGAATAAGATGAGGAAAAAGAGGAATAAAACTCAAAAAGAAAAGGACAAGCGACAGGTGGCCCGCAAGCGTAACCGCGGAGAGGCCCTCATCGTCAAGACCGAGGCGTCTAAGTACTCCGAGGTCTTGAAAGCGATGCGCGGGGACGCTAAATTGGCAGGCCTAGGCGCCAACGTTCGGAATATATGCCGTACCTTGGTCGCTATGGGTGTAGCCATCATCCACCCTCCAATTGCTAATTAGCCCAGGACTGCTAAATGTTATATCGATAATCGATTCCGCTCCGTTTCTATGATAGGTACTCTTGGTACCCACGTTGGCTAGGTCTACATTGAGCATAGCCAAGGCCTCCAGAAGAATCTGGCCCCTATGGTTGGTAAGGCGGCTCCCCCACTCGTGCGCCCAAACGCTGAAGTCCCCCGCTATTACCAACGGGTTCAGGCCAGTTAGCTCCGTTGTCATCCGATCGAGCATATTGGAAAACTGTTCGATCGACCACCTTGGCGGTGCGTAGCAGCTGCAGAAGAACACTCCATTCACTTTTACAACCACGAAGCCTTCGTTTGTGTTGGACACAACCTCCTGAACCGGGTACTTGCCCGTCGTCCATAATGCCGCCATATTAGACCTGTCCACAAACCAGTTCCCGTTGCCGGATGGGATGCGGTATGGGTCGGAAATATGGTGATATCCGATGCCGACTCGCTAACTGTCTGACACAGCAGTTGCTGGGCTGCCTCACAATGGTTCAGGTTTAGTTGGGTTACCTGCATTACGGTTGGCTCGTTGGTATACCCTTAGCGGCCGGGCACCCACTTTGGGGAGCGTGTCACGCTTTCTCTCCATGGCCCGGATGAGTCCTGGCCCATCCATGGTCTTGCCTTGTTTAGTTATGGCTACTACTTCTGCCAGCGTAGAAGCATTTGCGCTTCTTCACGTGTCCGATGCGCTTCCTAACCCTGCCGTCTTGTTCGGTGGTGTCTGACCAGCCGTCCTCTGGCGAACGGGTTCTCCGTGTCTTCCTCTCGGTTTTCGTTGACTGGTGAGGTATCTTTGAGCTCCATTTTGTTGGGTCCCCCTCCAGGCGCTCTCCAACGCCGCGTGAAGTAGTCGCTAACATGATCCCAACGGTTGTCTATGCAAGCAGGGAGGCCGTACGACGGTTGACACGGTTCTTCATGGGGATCCGTGTTCAGAGCCAGATTAGCGCTAAGTATGGGCATCTGATCCTACTCCCACCCGGCTGGTTACTTGACGGCCTATTATAATAGAACCATACTGGCCACATTTGAGTTCTTAATTCTGGTGAAGTGTAAGAAGGGTTCAGTCTCACCATCGGTGGATTAATGCGGGTTTTTAATTTGTGAAAGGATATTTTTTTTTTTTTATTTTTTTTTTTTTATCTGGATTATCGAGATTTTCAGCCTCGGGCTGGTTCATCTCCCGTCGTAGTCACTCAAATACCTCTTTTGGGTATTTTCGTAACCTGTCCGGGGGTGAGATTCGAACTCGTGACTTTGGCGTGAGAGGTATGGATGTTAACCACTACGCCGGGGTCGCCCCCTGTGAAAGGATATAATTATTGTAATAAACAATGAAAACACTATTTGCCATAATTTTAGCTTACCAAACCGATTAGGATCTTTTTTGTCCCTTATATATTCGACTGGACTCGAGTGGACATTTGCGTAAAAAATATATACCTTAATACACATGCAATTGCAGACACTTACGATTATTGTTGCGTAAATAAGTTGTGCGGAGAGCAAGCAGTGGCACTCAATCCAAGCTATTTAGCACAGTACTTGGAGGAAATGCCAATAAAACACTCGAGCGTCTGTTTTACATGTCATGAGCGGCTTTCTCTTCTTCTTCTATTGTTTTTGAGAGGGACTTTAACCCTTCGGGTCATTCGTCCCTAAACAGGAGCGGCTGAAAACAGAGACTGTTCCCCATTTCAGGGGCGGCTGAATCACCATCCATGTGCCAGTGTGGGACTCTTGATTCTACTGTACACAATGGCCCATTAGAAAGCTAAGGGGATGGTGTCAGGCCTTGCGAGCCAGCTGGAGAACAAGCAAGCACAAGAACGTCAAAAGCAAAATACGGGACCGGAACAATCAGGACTACAGCGATGAAACAGGACTAGCGATTGCAAACTCGGTACTTGACACTGCAGATCTCTCAATTATATCTGCTTGAAAGGACCTATATGGCCTACGTTTAGAGGTAATCATACCATCTACCAGAGCTGTAGTACAATATGTGAGCTGGGAATAGCTTTCATAGTGATGAGAGAAATGCAGAAGCGCATGACCGGGTGATGACCATTCAAAAAAAAAAAAAAAAAAAAATTGGCTGATTGAGGATCAAGGGCTGGTCCTTCACCTTCAGCATTATCAGCGTACATAGCCCGAACTCCGGAAGCACTAATTATGATGAGGATTCTTTTACACGCAGCTGGAACGTAGAAACGATCGCTGCCCAAGCCATGACGTCAAGATCATCACAGGAGACAGCATCAGGTGTAGCAAGATTGACATTGTAATGTTCTACACAAAAAAAATAGAAATGAAATGAAATATTTCTGATCCGAAAACATTTAATAGAGTACATTAGATTATCTAACTTAGGCTATCCTGCATTATAAAATTCAACCGCGTTATCAAACCTACTCCGTGTTTCATTATTTTTTCAGTGTATTTTTTTTGTTTAGTGTCTATTTCATTATCTCAAGTTTTTTTTCAGATGCAATATCAATACAACCGGTGAATTTCGAACTCTAATATTGTGCAGAGCAACGCCTTAAAACACATAAGAATTTCTAGCTTGGTGGAAAATACATCTTGTAACGCAGCCCGACTTTCTGTAAATGTATGTAATAAGTTGTTCTTCCTACAGGGTGTTAAATAAGTTCGAATACACTTTAAAAATGAAAACACAAGATATTCTTTTCTGAGTCAATTTTGAGGCAATGTTTATTGAGAACCTTTATGACATTTTAGCTGGGAGCACCCTGTTTGACGAGCTTGAGATGTTTCGCAAAAGAATCGCACGCGGCACGCACCTGGTCCATCGGCATCTCGTCCCAGATCTTGGAAATGAGCTTCTTAAATTGGTCCATATTGCTCTGCTTGACCAACGTGTACGACCATACATAAAAGTCCAGGAGATTAAGGTCCGGGGAGCTGGGAGGCCACAAAGTCTTATCGAGGAAATAAGGCAAATTCTCCCGAAACCACGCTTGGACGATATTCGTCGTGTTGGCCGGAGCGTCGTCCTGTTAAAAAACGCAATGAACTTCCCCGTAGAGGTCCCAAAGTGCCGGGGCCATAGCCTTCTCCAGAACCTCGGTCTTATGGTACGCGGCGTTGATTTTCACGTTTTTCTCGATAAACACCAGAGAGCGCTACCAACGTCTGGATACGGCCCCACAAACCATCACCGACGGGGCGCTCTGGATCCACGGGATGTGTATGTGGGACGGAGGGATGCTGGCCAACGTCGGCGTCCACAGCCGATCATTTTGGACATTGTTCGGCTGTTGCAAGATAAAGAGTTTCTTATCACAAAACACGAACTCCTGACCTGCTTGCCACGAAAGTATCAATTTGGCTCTGTCCAGCCTCTTCTTCTTTGTAGCCTCCGTTACCCCGTGAAACTTGTGTTTCTTGTGCGGCTTGTATCCCAGGTCCTTCGTCATGACGGTGTGGACAGTCCCGATCGACACAGGACAGCAGCGGTCTTCCGGATAGGGCGGTTTATTTTTCGACTAACCCGCTCCCCCTTGCTTATAATTCTCGCTGAACGTGGCCGCCCGGATCACACACGGTCCTTGGCCGAGCCTGTCTTCCGGTACCGACGGATGGTGGTATAGATGAAATTCCGCTTCACCCCGTGGGTTTTCAATCGCTGGAATATGTCGCCGGATCGCTCACCTCGCGGTACTCCTTTATCGTGCGCGGTAAACAAACAACAAATGATAGCAAGTCGACACCGTGCGCGTCGGTTAGCCTTTATAAGAGGCCAAAGCTGACACCAATATCAATACACAGAATGCACATGGTGCGCACCTACACTACGATGAAAAGTTGTGTTTGAACTTATTGAGCACCCTGTACATAAATTCCTTCACTGGTGAATTACGAGCCATTTCTTCTCTTGAGGTTAGCTTTAACCTTCTAAACAGTAGTGATATTTTAGTTCATAATTTTTGAATTCCTTTACTAAAAAAGTTATAAATTTTGTACCTAATGAATACTTCTAAGACTGATTATAGATAGCTGTTTAAAATTTTAAGTGGGTTGATACTCACGTAAAAGTGTTAAATATAAGTATTGGTGAATATAGGTGTTAAATATAAGTAATTATGACGATGAGTTTTGTAGATTCTTTAAACTAACTTCGATCATATCGTTAATTTTTAAAGTATGTTCACTAGAGAATAGAAGCTGGTTATTATGGTTTAATTTTTATCTACCTATTTTAACCGTTGTGTGTCCAAGAAAAAAAAACACCTTTATGAGGCCGACAGGGAACGTTTTTACCCACGGAACTAAAATGACCATTACTATGTAAAACTAAATTAAATTCTAAATTCTAACCGATTTAGAATCTTTTAGCAGTTTTAGATTCAAGAACTTAAGGAACGTAACTACTTCCTCAAAATTGTCAAATGGAACTGCTGGAAATCATCCTTTTTCATTTTTTTTTTGATTATCGAGATTTTCAGCCTTGGGCTGGTTCATCTCCCGTCGTAGTCACTCAAACACTGAGATAACTGTTCCAGGATCAAGTCACCAGATTATCGTATGGCAATTACTTACATTTCTGTGTATTCATTCCACAGTGTTTGAATAATTATTGTTGGTTTTCTATTGAAACATTTATAGGTATACCATTTTTGGAACACGGTTCCGGAAATCCAGTTTTTCTGGAGACCGATGATTTACATCAGTCTTACTAGATAATTAAAAGAAAGCGGTTGAGTTTCTGAATCCAAAACTACCAAAAGAATCCAAACCGGTTGGATATTTTCATAGTAATGGTCATTTTAGTTCCGTGAGTAAAAACGTGCCTGTCGGCCTTTAACGTAACAAAAAAAATCCCCTCCTCGCGCCCCCTTCTCCAATGTCCTTATTATTTCCCTCCGTGGCACCATGCATCTATAAGGTACAAATCACAAGAACATAACACATTCAAATTATATTAATTTCATCAACTGGGTGAAATTACGATAACCTGGTGCCATCTCGCACTTTCGGACAGTTATGCCACTTTGAAAAGTGTTTCTTTATCTTTTACAAAATAATTGTACAAAGTTGAGCAGCACTACAAACTTAAATTTCCTTCTTATCATAAACTCAAATTATGTTTTTTTCATTTGCTTCATGACGGAGTGCCACGTGTTTTCAAGGTGCCTTCAAATTTTTGGCTCAATTTAAATGTGACTTTTTATGAATAAAAACTGAAAATACTAGTTTCTCCATACTAAAAAGTCAAAATCCCATACGAAACATCACATCGATAACCGTTATAATTTTCAATGCAAATTGGCAAATTCGATTTTTTTTTTGACAATCAACACAGCCTACTGTGGTAATATCAGTCCAACGTTTCACTTTGCATCTGCTTTGATTATGCATATCTTCTATTCATTTCGAATGTTCTTTAAATTTGGTAGTCATTAAGCAACCGTTCTAAATTATTCTGCTAAAACAGCTAAATTGGACAACGTACTAATACACGACCAGTGGTCTATCAATATTGAGACTGGTGGTTAAGCTGTTGCGTTTGCAACGGTTTTCCACTGTGGCATTGCAACGAACGGTTACAATCTTTGCCAATCAAAGAAATGCACTAAGTTTCATCCAAACTGAAGATGGAATTTTAGTCGAAATAAAAACCCATAAAAGACTCGAAAAATCATGACCACTGGAACAGTTTACATAAAGAGTGTATCGAAAAGTAGTTATCAACATTAATTTTCGAACAAAAGAGTGAACAAAAAACATATCTCAATGACTTAGAACTTTATTTTTCATGAATCACAAGACTCCTATAATATCAAGCTACGCTTTATGGCAGAGAAAACATTCCTCTACCAGATGGTGCTTTTAGTTCGTGAGAATGTTATAAGATTCGTGAGGAATCGACGTTTAAAGTCTTTGTTTAAAATTGGTTTTTAGGCCCTTATAATGAAATACTTGAGATATTTTGACTTCAGTTTTAGATTTATTAGAGAAAATAAGCTTTTGTTACATTTTACGGTTCATATTAATTAACAATTATTTTTTGTCAAAATCACGTACTTTGGACCTGACATTCTTCATTAAATTCTGCCCAGTTGTTTTTGTAGCTTTCCTGGTGACTGCTGTCCAGTTTTTCTCTAACTCCTGCATCTTTTGGGAGCCACTGTATCCTCCTTCCGGAAGTGCCGCTTGCCAATCGCCCAATATCGTTCAACTGGCCGAAGATCCGGACAATTCGGTGGAACCACTGTAGATCCGACTTGGCGTACTGGGCGGAAGCCAAATCCTACCAGAAGAGAGGAAAGGAGCCTTATGCTTTCTGAACAATGGCAGCAATTTCTTCTTCAAGTTAATTGCCCCCTTCATGAAAAAAAAAATCGACGACGTGTACAAATCGCTTGTCAGATCAGCACCCTCCGCCGAAACTTTTCCATCGCCACCGTGATGTCATCCAGGTCATGATCCACCGATTTCGTATAATACTTCGGTCCGGGCAGTGCTCGCGAATCTTCCATGGCGTAGGTTTCTTCGTCGATCAGGATGCATCCGTCTTTGTTCTCCAGAAACCGGCTATACAGTTTTCGCGCTCTTGTTTTGGCCCGAGCTTGCTGCTCCAGGGACTTTTTCGGCACCTTCTGTTTCTTGTATGTTTTCAGGGAGTTCCGAGCTTTGATCCGTTGAATCATCCCTATGCTGGTGCCGATGCTTGGCCAAATGCCACGTCGACGCCGATGGGGTTTTCCCTATGTACTCAACCACTTGCAAGTCAAGGCCAGGCTGGCTGGGACCCGGTTTCCTGCCGGATCGAGGCAAATCTTCCACGGAAAAGCTCTCACCAAACTTTTTGATTACATTTTTGACACTGATTTGGTTCACTCTCACCCGTTTTGCAAATTTTTGTACGTGACACCATTATCCGACCACCAAATGTGTGGAAATTTTCTTTCTCGTGTTCAGATCAACTCGACTCATCCTTGAATCGACTTTCGACTCATCTTTGAATCAAGATCCACTGTACCGAAACTAATCGATTGCACAGCTGTTATTGACATATGAACAAACATGTCACCGCAAAATCACTTTAAAATAATTTTAGCTATTTTAGAGCAATTACTATTTGAATGTTGCTCACTACTTTCGATACACAGAAAAAAATAATAAATTTTGACAGAAGCGTAAAATTTCCCATCGTTTAATTTCAAGCCAAAGCAAGTGTAACCAACGTATTTGTTTGCAATCTTTCATACAGCAAACAACATGTTTTGCTATCTTCCATACAACAGACCTGATTCCAGCGATATTTGGCCTAGTCAGAAAATTTAATTAATGCCATATTTAGCATTCCCGTTATGTGCACTAGATAACGCAGATAATTAATTGTTTCTTTCCATCTGTGTTCCACAAAAGTATAAAAAATTATTAATCGGAACACAGCAATCACGATGCAGATAACAAAATATTTCATGTTCGTAACGATTTTATATACATACATATTTTGGACAAATTTATTGAACAATTTTTTTTTCACAAAAAAATATTCATTTGGGTCAATGTCAATTCTGCAGGTCCAAGGAGTCGATCTCACACTCGCAGTCGACTTTCCATTTAATTTGCAGGTAGAGTCAAAACACTCGATCCGACGATTGTCAACTCATTAAGTCAGAGCGACTCGTTTTGTTTTCGAATACACTGTTATATAAAAAACATGTAATTTTCTGCATTTCTAATGCACATAAAAGGAACGCTAGATTTGTCAGAAATGAATGGGATATTCCACGTAAATTTAAGAAAGATAACGCCTGAATCTAGTCTGTTGTATGAAAGATTATCAACATTGTTGTAGGGCGCATGAAAGATTGCAA
Organism: Aedes koreicus; assembly: GCA_024533555.2. Classification (NCBI taxonomy): domain Eukaryota; kingdom Metazoa; phylum Arthropoda; class Insecta; order Diptera; family Culicidae; genus Aedes; species Aedes koreicus. Next base: position 340,014 of record JAHHFK020003968.1, read on the forward strand.
ACAATTTCGTTGTCTACGCTTCCTTTGGCTTAAAATTAAACGAGATGACATTTTACGCGCCTGTTAAAGTTCATAATTTTTTTCTGTGCAAACAACGAAGAGCAGGTGAACAACCTTTGAATTAAAACTTGTTTATTTTGTTCTTGATAATCACCTATGATTATGACAAATACAAACTGAAAGATGCATTTTCGGCTCAAATTTAAGTGAAAAATTGTAGTTCATATTGTTCCTGCTCATTGTAATACCTCTCTCTAGGTTTTGATGGAAACTAGGGTGCTCATTGTTTTCATAGAAATTAAAATCAATTTTTTTTTTTTGCGAAATGAAAGTATACTTTATTTAAAGTATTAGCTGACGGTCAGCACATTTCAAGTAACGCTTGGTTTATATCTCTTTTGCTGTGCTCTTTTGCTAAATAATTTATTAGAACAATTATCTCTAGTTAGCTTGGGACTTAGACATACATTTTAATGTAATAAAATTGTCGCTATTTTCGTTTTTAATGTTCCTCGAAGTCATTGGTTCAACAATTACTCTACCTCTACCTTTATTACTATTGGTCAATGTTCTATCATCTATTATCATGCCGTTTAACCTCCTTTAATTTTCCACTTGCAGCGCTGATGGGAGGAAATTAACCTTGAGCATGAGGAAGCAACGATTTATA